>JARHVA010003720.1:0-600000 GCA_037957365.1 Torreya grandis
AACACAGGGTTATCTGAAAACCTTCAACTCTACCGTAGTAGTAGAGTACATATCTAGGGTGATGGAGAGGCTTTTACTAACCTGAGCAATGCAATAAGAATTGGGTCCTTGAAATAACACATGATAATTTGCATGAAGAAAAGGCATGTCTTACATAAACATGACCACTGAGTTGTAAAGGTAGATAGTCGATATTTATATTGTAACACACACACATAACATTAGAGAGAGTTGAATAGAGGATAAGACGAGTGAGATAAAAGATTAAAAATCATGTAAATACTTATAATAAACTAGATAAGAGTAGAAATAGAGTAAAGGTATAAAATAAAAAGATTTACAGAAATTGTAAAGTCTATATCTATATATATATGTATATGTATATATATATATGTGTGTGTATATGTATATATATGTGTGTGTGTGTGTGTGTGTGTGTGTGTGTGTGTGTGTGTGTATGTGTGTGTATATATATATGTGTGTGTGTGTGTGTGTGTGTGTGTGTGTATGTATATGTATATGTATATGTATAATGTATATATATATGTATATGTATATGTATATATATGTATATATATATATATATATATGTATATGTATATATGTATATATATATATATATATATATATATATATATATATATTTATATATATATATATAATATATAATATATATATATATATATATTATATATATATATATTATATATATATTATATATATATATATATGTATGTGTGTATATATATATGTATGTTGTGTGTGTATATATATATATTATATATATATATAGAATGAGATAAAGAGTAAAGAAATACTTGTGTATTGAATACATAAAATAACTAATTCCTTATAACACTAACCTCTATGACACATTAGTTTTAATCGAATTTTAAACTTAAACCACATAATTATTTATAGCCAAAATTATAGATTTAATATCAACATTTGGTTCCTACTTATTTTATTTTATGAATAAAAAAAGATAGCTAATTCCCTCAAAATACTAACCTCTGCATCACATTAGTTTTAAATTAAGATTGGCTCATACCACATAATTATCTATAGCCACAATTACATATTTTTATGTCAACATTTGGTGGTGCTACACAAACTTCAATTAACTAATGTTCATAGGAAGGTATCTATTTGAGTTTTGGAAGCTAGCATTAATAGAAATGGAAAAGTGGTGGGGTATAAATAGTCAAAAAAAAAAATTCTACTCCGAAACCAAATGAACTAGTGAAGTCACTTGCATAAATTAATGGGCATCGTTTTTCAAAGCACACAATGAATAATTATGGGTTACATTTCAAAGATTTTGTGGCCTTGGATATTAAGGCACATAAAACATACATAAGTTCTTAGAATGCACATTAAGAAACCCATAAATTGGATTACATAATATATTGAGGTGCTTAATAACATTGGCACACTTTTGTCCCAAAACTATTAAACTATTGGTTTGAGACCACACTCAATTCATTCTTAATAGTTTGACTATTTAAGGTTGGATAAGTTTTGATGCCAAGAAAGATAAGTTTGTCAAAGGAGTAATACAATGTTCCTTGAGCAATGTACCACTCTTAATTTGCAAGCTATTTGTGTATAGAGGGTTGGTAAGAGAAGGGAAACAATTACTTTAGGGTCTAGGCACCTAAGGGATGTCATGCAAAAATAAGGGGGATCCTCAAAAGATGTGACATATCAAAATATTTTATTAAACGATTGCAGTAGTTTAAATAGTATGTAGGGGAATAAAAAGAATAAACATATAAATAAGAATAATTTTGTTATGAGAGAAAGAGAAAGATATTAGTAAGATAAGTTAGAAAAGAGAAAAATTGTGAACGAAGAGATGAGAAAACAAATTGAGGAAAAGAGAATTAAATCAGAAGTTAAGAGAGAAATACATAAGAAAGAGAGAGAGAAAATAGGATGTTAAGGAGAACTAAAACAATGGATGATGTTAATATAAAATCTACTAGTAGAGATCCCCATATTTAAAATATGGATGTTATCCCTCTAACAAAAATATATGAGTTAGCATTAGTACCAATGGAAAGTGTAAAAGAAGAGAGTGAGAGAAATACAATAGAAGAGTTACTATACCACACACTCTAGAAAGTCATGAATGATATGTGGCAAGGATTATCAGAGTTAGCCACATTGATGGGAACACCAAAATTATTCAAAACCCTGGGCAAAAAAGATCAGCCAATGGAAATAAGTATGGCCCATAGTGGATAAGTCCTAGAAAGTAGTAAGGGAAGAGATGAATAAAAATACAATAAAAGATACTCTCAAAATAGGAAAAGATAGTTATATAGCAGAACCAAGAGAAGATATTTTAATAATTAAAGAAGGGAATAAAAGAAAAGATAGTCAAGAAGAAATAATACATAAAGTAGAAGAATAAATGGATGTTGGAAGGGATACCAAAATTTGAGAAGAAAGTGATTTAATAGTATATATTAGAGAAATACAAGAGAGATAACATGAAAAAAAAATATTAAGTGAATAAGGATTAATTAATGAGGATATTAGGGAAGAGGATATAATAAAGATAGAAGATTACAAAGAGGATACTATAAGCAAGACTCCCTTCAAAACCCTAAATACAAGAGGCCCTATGAGGAGATGAACCCTTTGGACCAAACAACATCCCCTGTGACACTTCACAATAGATGTGAACATCCATATATTATACAAATATAAGTATATATAGGAGAAAAAGTAGAAACTAGTTATCAAAGCTTTAGTGAAGAGATAGAAAGTAGAAGAGAGTTTTTGGAGAACTAGGTAGATTTTTTAGGAAAAAAAATATTTTCAAGAGAAGTAGAAATAAAAGAATAAGTTGATCATTGGTTAGACAAAAAAATCTAATTAAATGAGAAGATGAAATTATTACTTTCCAGAATGAACAGATTTAGTAATTGGACTAGTAGTAGTTGCCAACAGATTATATCATACCCAAAAATGACACATAGTAGAATGAAATTTTCCTTTTTTGGAAAAGACATTAAGGATGTTAAGGAACACCTCTTTGTATGGGATTTATAATGTTACAAAAATTAATTGACTTTGTTTGGATGTTGAGAGATGATGTGTTAAAATGGTACATGAAAACCAACGTAGGACATACTAATTCATGGGAGCTGATGTCCAAAAAGCATTAAAGAGTGTAAGGAAAATGAGGGAATTAAACACATAAAGATAAATAAACTATGAAAGAATATGTCTGATAATTTAAAGTGATTGTAAGAAAATTGGAGGATCTATCAAATGAGAAACAAAATATTGAGTGGTTTATTTTAGGAATAATATCCTATCTAAAATCTAACATGTATGGTCAAATATTTGCTACATTTGTGGAGACATTGGAGATGGCCTCATGCTTAGAAGACCAATTATGGGAGATGAGAAAAAAATGAATCCCTAAAATTTAACATAGATAGATCACAACAAGATTTAGAGAAATTTTCAACTAAAATAGGAGATACAAATGAAGGGTGATAATTTGAATTCAACCCCAACTAAAAAAACCCACTAAAGGCTAGAATATGGTGTACTATTTATTATGTGAAAGGGCATTCATAGATAGAATTCACATACTAGGAGATGGAAAAATTGGTGGTAGTGGTGAGGGAATCCAAGAAAACAGTAGGCATGTTTCCACTGATTCAATAATCAATATATGGAGATAGGATTTATGATAGTATTTATTAAATGTATGACCAACATCTACAACAATTATGCCCAATGATCAAAGTAGCTCCACCCACCAAACATTTAATGTATTGTATTAATTTTGGGTCGTTTAACCATTATAATCACACATGCCTTAGACATGATGCATTATGTTTAACCCTAAAAATTAAATATGTGTTATATTTCACTTATACCATAGGGTTTAGAATATAGAAATGAAATGGTAAAAGGGCGATGATCAGATCTTACAAGAAGCCAATTAAATGTTAAACTCAGATATAAGCATACACTACATTTATTATTTTGAGATAGTCTAAATATGAAAAGTAAAATTAGGCTAGACATAGAAATGAAAAAGAAGAGAATTAATTATCTTTTTTTGATGTGAATGTAGTTCTAGATCTAGAATAGGCTAAAAGTAGGTGGGAAGACAATTCTAGAATAGTTGTCAGATTCTAGATCCGATGCCTCTGGCTATCTAGATAGTTGTATTAGCCTTGGATGGTTATGTCGATACTACTATCTGAGTCTAAAAATATTGTGTCTTGTAAATAATATCTAGTAAAATAGAATGCAACGATTTGGATGCTTCTAGGGTTAGCTTCATCTTTGATTTAGTACATTCAAATTTAGGTTATGGACAAGCACTCCGTATGAAATGGCAAAACCCTAGATTTCTATCTTCTATGTGACCTTTGAAAAAAAATAGGTTAGTGGTTACATGATGTCAAGATGATCCCAATGAACCCATTGTCAAAGGGCAATACCTACATAGCTAATACTCTAGAAGAGGGCTTCAAACTCGTGTAGTTTTCCCTTATGTGTTGGATTATGTGTGAATCATGCAATGTGTGTAAAGAAAGTATAATAGTGACCTAACTTATAACTTGGAAAATTGAGATCATGGGTTTCTCCTTTAGTAATTCAAACTTGTAGATGTGTAGTCCCTATGACTAGTTTGGAGATAGGAATAAATAGAGAAGATTTGCTTAATTGAATACTCTTTGAGTTCTCTTTGTTTTGACTAATAGGTATAAGTTGCTAATGAATGAGGGTTGATATTTATATTCACACCAATCTAGAATGAGATAGCTTGCATTAAATCACTTAGGCTAACCATTGGAATACATTTTATTTAAAAGTAGATGCTTTTAGGGCATTGGATGCTTGTATTAGGGCATGATAGTAACATTTGATGTTATTGTCTTTCTGGACATTAGTGTCTATGGAGTAGCAAAATAGGTATCAGTTTATAACTTGTACATGTGTAATATAAGTACATTTTAACATTCTAGACAAGATATAATGTTTTGTGTCATCAATATAAAACTAATAGAACTAAGAGATAGGTGTAGGGTCACAAGATAAAATGGATGCGAGGTTTGCAAAATCAAGGAGAGTGTGAAACTAATAGGAATAACTAAGGTTTAAGTTTTTCCAAGTGTACAAGACTGAGGTGTTACATAATCATAAAATATCATCTACATTTACCTCCCATTTAATCTAGTAATGAAATTTTTAGTTTAAAGGAGAGAGGAATAAGTACCTGGGGTGTGTATGCAACACTTATCTTTGCTTGAGTTGAATTTGAGTGCTTTGTTGGTGATTGACTTGCAACTAAGAACATGTTATAGTGTAAAATTAGTGCATATAACTAGGGTTAAAATTAATTGAAATAAATTGAAAATGAAAGAGCAAGGTTTAAGAGTGCACTTATGTGTTGATGTAACTGTCATAACCACCTTGCCTATTGGCAAGTTATTTTTCAAAAAATGTGTCATTGTAAGGCTCTAAAATTAAGATTAGGATAAATATTTAAAGTGCATATATCCAAGGAGAGAGAGAGAGAGAGAGAGAGAGAAGAGGAGAGAGGAGAGAGAGAGAGAGAGAGAGAGAGAGAGAGAGAGAGAGACAGGAGAGAGAGAGAGAGAGAGAGAGAGGAGAGAGAGAGAGATAGAGAGAGAGAGAGAGAGAGAGAGAGAGAGTAGAGAGAGAGAGATGAGAGAGAGATGAGAGAGATGAGAGAGAGAGAGGATGAGAGAGAGCGAGAGAGGCACATGCTCCCAACTTTAGAGAAAAAATGAGTTATCACATGGCAGTTGAGATTAACTCAATCATGTAAACCAATGATAATTATAACCTTATGAGATTGGATTGATCAAGTCCAAAATGAAAACTTGGAAATATTGAGTGATTTGATTGCCTCGGCCATACCAAAAGGTGAACCATGCTACTGCAGTAGATTGGCTCAATATGGTTCATAAAAGTCCATGGAGTATTAGTATGTGCAATGGTTTTGGAATCTAAAAATGATTTGGATTTTAAAATATTAGGCACATGTTGCATAGAATATACACTTTAGATATTTATCATGTTGAAACTATATATAACAATGATACCAATGTATATAATTTCTACCACAATTGTGAATCTAAATCTTATAACTGTGTGCTTTGGCCAATTTGGATAATTGTGTAAGTGTGGAAGATATTGATTCCAAAGCATTCCCCCATTATATATGGATAAATATAAAAAATAATATAAGTACCAATGTGGAGGACATGTTTTCAAAACATGCTCCCACTATAAACTGGATATGTTGAATACTAAATAGGTGTGGAGAACATGCTTCCAAAGCATCGCCCCCATTGAATTTGTGAACTGATATAAGTAAAATACAATGAATAAATGTGGAGAACATGTATCCCAAGAATGATATCACTAAGTATGAAAATTATTAATGTGTGGGAATTCATGCCCATATGACATGCCCCCATTGAATCTACAAATTTATTTAAGTACTAAATACTAAATGAGTGTGGAGAACATGCTTCCAAAGCATGCCCTCACTAAATCTGAGAATTATGACAAGTGTGGACATGTTTCCAAAGCATGCCATAATTAATATCCCCCCCTCCCCCTTGAGGTTGAGGGGAAAATAGGAATTAGGATTTACCTCCACTCAAAAGGGTAAGACAACTATAAAATATGTGAATGTAACCATGTAGCATATAGAAGGGGACATGTCTAGGTAAATGTATCATTAAAATTCATAGAACCAATGTGATCACATGTAGGTATTAGATGCTTGATAAAAATCATGGAAATGTCTAGATAATATTAGTAAAATCTCAATAAATAAACAACACACACAAGAACACTCAAAATCAAGTCAACAAGCAATGGTCCAAAGAGACCACATATAAGGGGCATGTTAAAATGCCACACCATTGAAGGGACATGATAGTCAAGTGTCCATGAAATCAATAATGACATATTCAAATTTCCATATCATAAACAATAACATATAAATGTAAAATAAAGCATCCATAGGCATGGGGAGCACAAGAAAATGAACATATTCAAATTTTAAACAAGAAAGATAAAGACACTCAAGGAAGTGCATAAAGTAAAACATAAACAACTAGAATAGACATGTCATAGTGGCCCATGGATTCAATGTATTAGAAAAGTATGCCAAGTGTATAGCATATGAGGTACCCTATGTAAGATATAATCATGGATAATAGGCATGTGTAAGTACATATGTAAGATCAAACATGATAGTGTTAAGTGATCATCAAATCATATAACTTATGTGTATCAATTTCAAAGAAGTGGATGCCCCCAATGTCCATATGACATGAGTAGAGGGAAATCCCAACATCCAAAATAGGAGTGTATCATGTATTTGTGTAATACCTGTATCACACTCAATATAGAAGTGTGACACATATGTGTATGTAGGAGTAACTGAGTATGTGGTCCATCAATATATAAATAAAATATGAATGCCAAGGAGCCAATAGAATAGGTAAGTAATGATAGTATTTTTAGTTTTTTGAATGTTTTTTTTTGGATATAGTAAATATCATCCTATGATGTCATCCAATTGATGGTCATCAATATATCTCCATTATAATTTTGGCATAATACCCCATGTACATGGACAAGGAGCACATATAGGTGTAATAAATGTCACTATGGTATCGATGATGCTCTAGTATGTAAAATAGGACTCTGTGGTTGTGAAGCAATAATACGAGTAATTAGAATAGTGTTTTTAGAAACCCATCATTGAGTGATTATTTGCTTATTTAGAAACAACAGTAATAGGAACATGTGTAGGTTGTATGGATATATAAACATGGTTTTTAGTAGAGGATGGGTATTTTCATGGTCTCTCAAGTACCCATCGCCTAGTAAAGGGGATTGCCTATTGCTTATACTTTTATGGTGGATTAGCCTTAGTAGGTTTGATAGCTAGTTATTTGGGTATAAAGTTTCTTATATTCAAGAGGATGATCATATGGGAATTTTTGAAACTATAATTACCTGATTGTCATGAATGTATTTGACACACCCATGCATTATAAGGTATTTCTTGAAGAGTGTGTATCCAAGATCTTCCCAATAACATATCAAATATTCTCATGGAAGGGATATATGAAAAGGTAGTAACCACATGTGTAAGACTAACCTATAAATGCAAGTCAATCTCACCAAGAACCTTATAGGAGGTTCCATCGAATGCTCTAACTGATGTGGTATAAGGATATAAATCATGATGAGTACAACCCAAGTGTGTAAGTATTGTCATAGTGCAAGCATTTTTTGATTTCCACCATTATCAATCATAAACACTGGAATATGGGGTGTTTATCAAGGTATGCTTGAATGAATAGGGAATGAATATTAGAGTTATCATCCTTAATTTCACTGTTATCAAGAAAATAGAAGGTCTATGAACCATATGAGGTATATGTTGCATGTAAGAACCAATAATACCATCTAGTGAGTGCCTATAATATGAAGGAAGATGTGCATTATATTCCATCTGGACTTCTGGTTCCTTTTAAGAATGGTCTTGCCAAGGATTGTTAAATATTTTCTATTTATGGTGATTACTAGGTTGTGAACCTGATTCCTTTCAAGGATCCTCAAATGAAATATTTTAGTCATCGAAAAGATTTTGGATCTTGTGCTCTAAGGTAAAACATCTACTCATAAAATGTCCTATTTTTTGATGATAATGTCAACAAGCATTCACATCATATCCTTTGGGTAGAGGTCAAATCATATCAACCTCAATAATATGAGGGATAGATATATTGTTGGCACTCTAGTAACCATGGGAGTAATGAAGCTGGGGGAATCAAATAAACATGTAAATTATCTCCTTGGTGCATTAGATAAGGACAATCTGATTAGGCTATTATGTAACTATGTTAACCATGGTGGTTATGAGTAGGGAATGAAGATTAGAGTTATCATCCTTAATTTTCACTATTATCAAAGGAAATAGAAGGTCTATGAATCATATGAGGTATATGTTGTGTGTAAGAACTAATAATACCATCTAGTGAGTGTCTATAATATGATGGAGGAAGATGTGCATTATATTCCATTTGGACTTCTAGTTCCTTTTAAGAATGGTCTTGTAAATGATTGTTAAATATTTTCTATTTATGGTGATTTCTAGGTTGTGAACTTGATTCCTTTCAAGGATCCTCAAATGAAAGATTTTAGTCATCAATAAGATCTTGGATCTTGTGCTCCCAAGTAAAACATCTACTCATAAAATGTCCTATTTTTTATGATAATGTCAACAAGCATTCACATCATATCCTTTGGGTAGAGGTCAACTCATATCAACCTCAATAATATGAGGGAGAGATATATGTTGGCACTCCAGTAGCCATGGGAGTAATGAAGCTGGGGAATCAAATAAACATGTAAATTATCTCCTTGGTGCATTAGATAAGATAATTTGATTAGGCTATTATGTAATTGTGTTAACCATGGTGGTTGTGAGCAGGGAATGAAGATTAGAGTTATCATCCTTAATTTCACTATTATCAAAGGAAATAGAAGGTCTATGAACCATATGAGGTATATGTTACGTGCAAGAACCAATAATACCATCTAGTGAGTGTCTATAATATGATGGAGGAAGATGTGCATTATATTCCATTTGGACTTCTAGTTCCTTTTAAGAATGGTCTTGCAAAGGATTGTTAAATATTTTCTATTTATGGTGATTTCCAGGTTGTGAACCTAATTCCTTTCAAGGATCCTCAAATGAAATATTTTAGTCATCAATAAGATCTTTGATCTTGTGCTCCCAGGTAAAACATCTACTCATAAAATGTCCTATTTTTTGATGATAATGTCAAACAAGCATTCACATCATATCCCTTGGGGTAGAGGTCAACTCATATCAACCTCAATAATATGAGGGAGAGATATATGTCAGAAATCTAGTAGCCATGGGAGTAATGAAGCTAGGGAATCAAATAAACATGTAAATTATCTCCTTGGTGCATTAGATAAGATAATTTGATTAGGATATTATGTAACTGTGTTAACCATGGTGGTTGTTTCTTTTTTAGGCTGAGAAGGCTTTACCTTATAACTTGGTTTAATTTAAAATTTTGTATTAGATGTACATGTAGCTGGTGTGTTTATTACATTCTTGAGTTTATTAAATGATATAAGCTTCATTTCATGGTCCCATACAACATTGCATAATCCATCAAAAGATTAAATATTATTAAAGATAATGGACTCATGTAAATAAATAATCAAACTTTGATTGAATATATATTGTAACTCTTTGTCTACCATAGGATTGGTCATTTTGGCTGGCATTGTCTTATATCTCAAGATATATTCATTAATAGGTTCAATGATTCCTTATTTGATTTTAGAAATTTGGGAATATGAAACATTTTCAAAAATGTTAATGTAAAAGTGTGATAAAAACTGGTCTGTAAGAGGTTTGAATGCTTTTACATATTGGAGAGGTAGATCATATAACCACCTCAAAGCCGTCAAAAGTTTATCATTGGAAGCATAGTCAAGGCATGTCACATATAAGGTTCAAATATGTTATTCAGGATCACCCTTGCCATCATAAAATGTGGACTTAGGTGCAAGAAATCTAGTTGGTAAAGGGTGAAAAAATATTTCAATTGCAAGAGGGTTATGCAAAACATCTTGCAAATCTATAGCATGAGGGGATTTTAAAACTTTTTATTCAATGTTTGTAATCTTGTCTTCCAAAGTTTTTAGAACTTGAAGGAATGATTGAATTGTAGGTCTAGTGGGAGTTAGATTATCATGTTGAGTAGTCACCAAAGGGGATAAAAACATGTTTTGAGTATTAATAGGCATTATAACTGGTATTTATAATGAAATAATGGGTAATTCCATAAGAGATGTATCAATAGTAGTTTCAGGGAACAAAGGTTTAAACACATAATCTATGCCCCCAATAGATGTATTTAGTTGTAGGGTGTTCAAGGGGAGGGATATGTCCACTAAAGTTTTGGAATTTTTGGCTTCAAGTATAGTTTTAAAGACCTTATCAAGATATTGAATATTTTTTCAAATGTGGTCACAAATAAGGCAATCACATGCACTTGATCATGGTCTAATTTTTCATTTTCATTTGTTTCCTACTTTAAATTACTATAATTTTCTTCTTTGATAACCCTATAAGCATTTTATTCATTACCCACATGGGTATCATCATGATCTAAGGTATGAGATACCTCATTAATTTGGGACATCTTTGATGGGTGTAAGGGAAGCTCAATATGCTCAATAGACACACCCCTAAATCTAGGGCTGTGCCTAGGTTGCATGCAAAATATTAAAAAGAAGAAATTAAAAAATTACAATAATCTGAAACACTAGCTAGTTTAAAACCTTAGGAATAAGAATTTTTTTCATTCACTTATGTTGGGTTCACCAAATGTTTAACCCTAAAATGAAATATGTGTTTTTTTCATTTTATACCATAGGGTTAAGATTATATAAATGAAATGGCACAAGGGTGATAATTAGATCTATAACAAGCTAATTAAATGCTAAACTCATATATGATAATACATTGAATTTATTATGCTGAGATAGTCTAAATATAGAAAGTAAAACTAGGCTAGATATATAAATGATGAGGAAGAGAAGTACTTAGCTTGTTTTGATGCTAATGTAATTATATCCCTAGAACATGCTAAAAGTAGGCAGGAAGATAATTATGAAATAGTTGTCAGATTCTAGATCTAGTGCCTCTAAAAATTTGGATAATTACATCAGCCATGGATAGTTATGTCGATAATAATATTTGAATCTAATGATAGTGTCCAATAAAAAATATCTATTGATATAGATGCAACTACTTGGATCCTTCTGGGTTTATCTTCAACTTCACTCTAGTACATTCAGATCTAGGTCATCGATTGTTGCTCCTTGTGAAATGGAAAAACCTTATCTTTCCATCTTCAATGTAACCTTGGGTAAAAATGGGTTAGTGGGAATATGATTTTGAGCTGACCCCAAAGAACCTTCTATTAAAGGTCACTACCTACATAGCCAATACTTAAGAAGAGGGCCTCAGAATCATGTAGTTCTCCTCTACATATTAACTTGTGTGTGAATCATTCAATGTGTGTAAAGAAAGTAAAATAGTGACCTATCTTGTAACTTAGAAAATTAGGCTCTTGGGATAATCCTTTAGTAATTTAGAACTATAAATGTGAAGTTTGTATGACTAGTTTGGAAATATTAATAAATAGGGAAGATTTTCTCAATTGAAAGCTCTTTGTGTACTCTTTGGTCTGACTGTTAGGTGTAGGTTCCTAATGAATGAGTTTTGATATTGTATTTATACTAATCATAATAGGAGATAAATCACATTAAAGAACTTAATCCAACCATTGTAATATTTTGAATTTATAAATTATATGACTTTAGAGCATTGGACACTTGCATTAGGGTAGGATAGTAACATTGATGCTACTATTTGTACTAGATGTTAATGTCCAAGGAGTAGCAAAACTAGTACATGATTAAAAATTTTAGAGGTGTAAGATGAGTACATTTTAAGAATTCTAGATAAGATAAAATGTTTGTGTCATCAATATAAGAATTTTTGGACTAAGAGATAGGCCAAGGGGAACAAGATAGAGAAGATGTGAGGCTTACAGAAGTAAAGAGCATGTATAACTAAGAGGAAAAACCAAAGTCTAAGTTTTTAAAGTGTAAAAGACTAAGGTGTTACATAATCAAAAAATATCATCTACACATTGACAAATTTACGTGAGAGAAATCAACAAGGGAAAAATAGTCCAATAGATGTCATCATTGCAACCATATTTAGGAAACCCTACCATGTCAAACACTGGCCAATAATTCATAATCCCTTTGATAATATAAGAATTACCACTACAAAATACACATCCATAATACATGATAAAAATTAAAGTACCCAGGAGGAGGCCAAGGTGGTTATAGGAGAAAACACCGTGGGAGGGGGAGAGAAAAATATCAAAGAGGTTGAGGTTATATGTTACATATTAATTTTACTCTAGAATTATTAATCTATTAATTAATGGATTCTATCATTAATGATTGGTTAACTTAATGTGTTAATTAGTCACATTAGTAGTATACTGATTATGGATAGTGTTTATTATTTGTGATCATGATAGTTAATTGGTAGTTAGTTATTTGTATTCTATTATGATACATTTTGATCATGATTATGTAGTTTATTATGTTACAATAGCTTATTTTGATTGTTTCATGATACAATCTAACTATTATTTATTATACTGAGCTAGATGTAGGATGGAGTCCACCTTCCTGACTATGAATGAGGGAGGGTATCATTAGAGAGGATGGAGTATATGGAGATGAGTGGGGAATGAGGGAATGAGATGGGAACCCTACACACACCATGTAGAAGTCATGTCTATTTATTATGTGATAATTAGTAGATATTTATTGCTTACAACATGCATTATGTTACTAATGTATATTCTGCATTTGGTTGTGTTTGACTATCATGTTTGAATATTGCTTAAACTCTTGATGGAATATTTGGAATGTGATTGCATAATTCAATGTTTTTTTTGTTTCATTCCATGTATATAATCATCATAAATCATGCACTAATTATCTTGCTAGAATGTGAAAGCTTATTTTGTTGTATTGATAATGCTTGCACTTATTACTGGTAATATCTAGTTTGAACACAATAATGGCATGATGCATAGAGTAATTAAGATGTTATTTTATAAAGAATATTTCATATTATAAATTTTGAGGACATGTTTTATTTATTTTAAGTCATAATTATAATAGAAAGGGTCTTGAATTGTCTTATTGATTAGATGGTTTTACTTAGCCTAAGTTTGAGTTCGTGAAGGTTTTGAAAATGAAAACAGGGTATTTTTTGTATCGGCCAAAGGCATATTGCATGTGGTAGTTATGGTTGAAGGCATGGTTTGAATGTTTTGTTAAAGGAAAGATTATATAGTTGGTCAAATGCCCTTTCGAGCTATATTATTTTGCATGGTAATTAATTGGCATTTGTTAGGTCAAAAACCATCATTTAGATTTATAAAGTTAATTTGATTATCAACTTTGGCATATTTGAGAATTTAGGGTTCATGAGTTATTTATATTATAGAATCTTCAAGCCATTATGGGAATCACATTGACTTAATTTTTTTACATGGCTTGATCATTATGGTTTTAATACTAATTAACTCAACTATTAAAGATTTTGGGAAAATGATCATGCCATAATTTTGGCATGCAAGTTGGAAAATTATGGAGATAAATGAAAGACTATGGTTATGTAGTAGAGAATGGTGGAAAATATAACTGAGCAGAGGATGATGGAATAGAAGAATTAATAGTGGATGGGTTGAGGAGAGTTGGGAAAGATTTTTTTTTTGTTTTTTACTCTATCTGGTTATTCATTTGAGGTAGGGGTTGTATTAAAATTATATGTTTGTCATTTGTTTGAATGTGACTTGGTAAGGATTTATAAGCCATTTAATCTCCAAAATGGGTTATTTGGTTCTTATATATTAAATGTTTTAAAAAAAATAAAAATAAAATAGGGAAAATGCATGTACATGGCCTTGGGGATGGGTAAAGCCCATCCACAATGCCACACACATACAAACATCCATTTCATTATGAACGGTTGAGTGAAAGTTGCATTTGAGGAAAATGTATAACCAGAGTTAGCATTTTGTTTATTTAAAAAAAAAATTGAATCTAGTCATAACTAGCTCTAGAATTGTTTGACTCGAACCCTTTATTATTTTGATGGAAAATAAAAGAGTTAACATAAATGAAATTGTGCATATAAATGTAACTTGATGTGCTTGAGATAGGGTTTGTAAATTACAATTATTAAAATTAAAAAAATAGGAGGATCATTTATAGATGACACTATGGAAGGATTTGTCCCATCCACAAGGACAAGTATAAATGGACCCTTGTCTTGCCTTTTTGGGTTTATGTGGTGTGTGATTGTTTCATTGTTAGTGAACCACTCATAGGGTTTTAATGAATTTTGTTTGTAATTATTATATGGTTGTGTTCGAATGAACCCTAACCCTATCATGTTAAACAACTGTACAAATTTGGTAGTTGAGTATATAAATTTGAAGGTGCATATTTTTTTGACTAGTTATATATATATATATATATATATATATATATATATATATATATAACCAGGTGTTGATTTAATGAGAATATGGAAACTCAGGTAGAAGTAAATAGACTGTGTTTTATTTTTCATAATCATTTGAGTTTTGACTAGGACATGAACCATTGAGGCATGGGTATTTTGAAAACATGTTTATTTGAGAAATATGTTTGAGGCATAAGGTCTTAATGGTTTTAATATCTTTAAATGTATCAATGACTACGTATGGATAAAATGAATGTACTTATGTATAGATAATTATTGAGTGTTTCACATAACTAGAGGATTGACTAGTATTTAGTAGTTGAGCCTGTATCTATTAGATGGTTAATAGATATTAGGATTTGCATTTGTTGATATGTTGATATGATTTTATGATAATTAGATAAATAAAATCAAACACTTAATCTATTGTTTAATAACATAGTATACCTTAAATGATGCATTTAGTTAAGGATCATCAATGATGAGTTAATTATATTATTGAGTTTTTTTTATAAAAATAACCTAATTCTAGTTAACCTTGAGGGGTTTTTACATTATGGTATCAGAGCTGAGGTGTAAACTCTTAGACTTAATGAATCCACTAACATATTATTATTCTCATATATTCATAAAAAATAATGTCACATCAAAGGTAAACTAGTGAGGGTACATCAAATACTAATAATGATAACCCTCCAGTTGACTTGAATTAGTTTTCCATTGAACAAGATACAAAGATTGATCAGATTCTCATAGTCATGAATCAGGATAAAGGCTCAATAACTATCCTTAAACATGAATTTCATGGCCATGTTGATGAGAACAATCAAAATGAACCTAAAAAACATCCTACTAAGCAAGAATCTCCTCAAGAACCTAGACAAGAATAGGTACCTCAAGATGCAAGAGCATGTGTAGCTATTGAGCTTGGACGTGACATGAATAAAATTAATCCACCCAAGTTAGATGGAACCATTCTAGGAGATGGATCTAAAGCATGGATAACTAAGATGGAAAAGTATTTTGAGGTTCAAAATTAATCTAAAATTACAAAATTAGTTTATGGAGCTTACCAGTTGGATGGTGAAGTAGCTCTATGGTAGGCCAAAAAGAAATTAGAGATGAATCTTGACTCTACTACCAACATGTAGGAACAATTCATGACCTTGTTTAGAGCATGATGGCTGCCCCATCTTTATTTTTATCAGAAGCTGAATTTTTTTTAGAATCTAAAGCAAGGAGATATTATAGTGAATGAGTATAGGAGTAATTCACCAAGATCATAAAGTACATTCCTTAATATAAGAAAGATGAGAGGTTTTACATCAATAAATTCATTATGGGATTAAAACCCCAAATTAGATATGACGTGGATGTGCATGGTCCATATACAATGGATCAAGTCTTTAAAAAGGTAGTAAAGCAAGAGTAGAAAGTGAAGTCGCTTGCTCAAGTTAGAGAGAAATTTAGAAAGAAGTTTGGAGCTCTCAAAATGACTTTGAAAAAGAATAATTAGAAGAGGAGTGGAAACTATGAAAACTAGTTTAAAAATTAGAATGCCAAATTTAATAGTGATTTAGGGAACATGAAAATAGGTAATGGTTTCAAAGGAAGTTTTAAGAGAAATCAACAATCTGATAGGAAAGGACCACCTGATGGATGCTTCATCTGTGGAGGTGATCATTATGATAGGGAATACACTTGAGGAGAATTCATGTAGCTATTGATAACCATCAAGATGAGTTTTAGGATTCTCTTATTATGCTATCAAGTGCTTTATTTGGTCAACCAATTTTAATTTTGATTAACACAAGATCTACTTAATTTTTTATTACTCCTTGTATGCTTAATAAGTTATCTATAAAATCTAGAGTTATGGTAAATGCATGTTTGATTGAATACAAAAATGAATCTAAATTTAAGGTTGATAAATGTTTGGTCGAAGTTGAGATCAAAATACCTAAATTCACTATGGTAGTGGATCTATTTACAACTCCATTGGGGTTATATGACATGATCCTAGAATTAAAATGGTTAGATCAACATAAATCCAATGTAGATTATCTACTTAAAATAGTTGAATGTCTAGATAATTTGGGTAATCAAACCTAAATTCAGGGAGCAAAGAGGGAGTTTAAGCTTAGACATATTTCAACAATTTAGTTGAAGAACGCATAGAGAAAAGGGTGTGAATTATTTATTATAAATATAAATGAGATGGAGGAATCAAATGAACCTTCCATCAAAGATTGTCCTTTTCTTTAGGATTTTCAAGATGGTTTTCCTAAAGAATTATCAAGTTTTCCCCATACGAGAGATTTTGATTTTTCAATTGACATCATTTCAGGGTTTGAACCATAGTCTAAATTCCCCTATAGAATTATGACAACTAAATTAGTGGAGTTGAATGCTTAACTTCAAGATCTATTTTCTAAAGGGTTGATTAGACAAAGTGTGTCACCATGGGGTGTACTAATTGTGATTGTTTAGAAGAAGGATGGAACCCTTCACATGTGTATTGATTACAAGATGTTGAATAAGGTAACGATAAAAAATGGGTATCCTTTACCTCACATTGATGATCTTTTTTATCAAATGCACAGAGCCTTAGTTTTCTCAAATATTGATCTTCAATCAGGATATCATTAGTTAAGGAGCCAAGAAGAAGACATTATGTAAACAACTTTTAAAACTTGATATGGACATATGTGTTCACAGTTCTTCATTTTGAGATAATGAATATGCCAAAAACATTTATGAATCTCATGAAAAGTGTGTTCAAGAATTATCTAGATAATTTTGTGTTGGTCTTTTTAAATGATATCCTCATCTATTCATAATCTAGGAGGATCATCTAGAGAATTTAAAGTTGGTTATATAATGATTATGAAAGCTTAATTTTTTTGCAAAGTTGTCAAAGTGTACCTAATTTTATAAAAAGGTATAATACCTTGGGCACATTATATCTATAAAAGTAATAGCCATGGATCCTTCAAAGATAAAATCCATAATGGAGTCACTAACACCTAGAAATATTCATAAAGTTAGGAGTTTTATGGGTTTGGCAAGATATTACAGGAAGTTTGTTCCAAAATTTTCTAAGATAGAAAATCCTATCACCTCTATTCAACAAAAAAAATAGAAGTTCATGTGGTCAATGAAGTGTGAAGAATCTTTTGAGGAGATGAAAATGATACTTACCTCAACACCAGTGTTGAGAGTTCTCGATCCAAATGTCTAATTATCGGTAATAATTGATGCTTCTAGAGATGGTTTTGGAGGAATTATCATACAATAAGGTTTTTTAGTATCTTATGAAGAGATTTATCAAAGAATTGTATAGATTAAATGGGTTTATGGAAAATATTATTTTGGATGGGGACCCAAAAATGAATTATAGATTTTGGTTGACTCTTGATTTAGCTTTGGGTACTAAGTTGAACTTTAGTACAGTGTACCATCTATAAATAAATGGACAAACAAAGAGGGTGAATTAGGGTTTAGAATATTTCTAAGGATGCATTGCATAGACAAACAATATAGGTGGGAAGAATATCTTCCATTGGTTGAGTTTGCCTACAATAACTCATACCAATAAATTCTAAAAATGGCTATATTTGAGGAAATGTATGGAAGAAGTGTATAACACCAATCAATTGTGACAGGTTAGAATATAGGGTAGTCTTTGGTCTATATATGCTTCTTAAAATGGAAGATCAGGTTAAGTTAATAAGGCAAAGGTTGGTTGAAGCCAATGATACATAAAATATCTAAGTTGATTTGAAAAGAATAACAATGCAATTTTCAATTGGAGACAAAGTATTTATATGGTTTAAACCAAAGAAAAGATCAATTAAATTTGGAAAATTAGCTAAATTATCTCCTAGATATGTGGGACCCTTCAAGGTCTTGGAATTTGTCAATCCTATGGCTTACAGGCTTGCTTTTCCACCAAATTTAGCACTCATGCATAATATTTTTCATGTGTCCTATCTTAAAAAGTATGTTTCTAATCCTTTTCATGTATTGGATTGAAATTCTTTAAAGGTTTTGGATCCCAAGGTTGTCATAGTAAAACTAGTCAAAATAATTGACACTCATAAAATTCATTATGTAATAGAGAAGTTTCACAATGTAAGGTCCAGTGGGACCAATAATCTTAATATAGTGCTACTTTTGAAGATTATGAAGAGTTTTATGAGCTATTTCCTCATTTTTTTGCTTAGTATTTTGCTGGATATTATGTTTATTTTTTTCTAAACACTATTTTATTTTAGAGTTTTTATTGAAATAAGTGTCATCGGGATGATGACCATCTTTAGGGGGAAGGATATTACATCTTGATTTTTCTCTAGACTTATTGATTTGTTAATTACTAGATTTTGTGGTTAGCAATTGGTTAACTTAATGTGTTAAGTGGCTGGATTAGTGGTATGTTGATTATGGACAATATTTATTACTTGTGATCATGATAGTTAACTGGTAGTTAGATGTTTATATTTTGTTATGATACATTTTGATCATGATTATGCAGTTTATTTTGTCACAACACTTTATTATGATTATTTCATGATATGGTATAACTATTGTTATTGTAATGAGGTGGATGTAAGATGGAGTTCACCCTCTTAACTATGACTGAGGGAGGGTATCATCAGAGAGGATGGAGCAGATGGAGATGAGTGGGTAATGAGATGATAAACCTACACACACCACACATAATCTATGTTTGTTTTTTATGTGTTAATTGGTATATATGTATTACTTATAACATACATTAAGTTACTAATGTATTTTCTGCATTTGGTTATGTTTGACTATTGTGGTTGCATATTGCTTAAACTCTTGTTGGAATATTTGGAATGTTCTTGCATAATTTAATATTTTTTTGGTTTCATTCCATGTATATAATCATCTTAACTTATGCACTGATTATCTTACTAGAATACAAAATCTTATTCCACTATCTTGACAATGTTTTCACTTATTACTGGTAATATCTGGTTTAAACACCATAATGGTATGATACACAAAGCAAGTAAGATGTTGTTTTATATAGCATATTTCATATTATAAGGTTTGAGGAAATTTTTGATTTAGTTGAAGTCATAGTTATAATAGAAAGGGTTTGAATTATCTTATTGATTTAATGGTTTTATTTAGCCTAAGTTTGAGTTAGTGAAGGTTTTGAAAATGAAAACAAGGTATATTTGTATTGGATAAAGGAATAGTGCATGTAGTATGGTCAAATGCATGGTTTGAATGTTTTATTAAAATCATGATTATATAGTTGGTCAAAGGCCCTTTTGAGCTATATCATTTTTCGTGGTAATTGATTGGAATTTGTTTGGTCAAAAATCATCATTCAGATTTATAAAGTTAATTTGATTATCAACTTTGGCATATTTGAGAATATAGGTTTCATGAATTATTTTGATTCTAGACTCTTTGAGTCATTATGAGAATAAAATTTAATTTTTTTTGTTGCATGACTTGATCATTAGGGTTTTACTATTGGTTAACTCGATTGTTGAGGATTTTGAGCAAATGATAATGCTAGAATTTTGGCATACAAGTTGGAAAATTATGGAGATAAATGAAAGCCAAGGGTTATGTAGCAGAGGATGGTGTAATAGAATAATTAGTAGTAGATAGGTATTAAAATTATTTTATAGTTATCATTTATTTGAATGTGACTTGGTAAGGATTTAAAACTTGTTTATTCTTCAAAATGGATTATTTGGTTCCTATATAGAACATTTTTTATTTAAAAAAAAATAAGGAAAATGCATTTGCATGGCCCTAAGAATGGGTAAGGATTCAGGGCACTCGATTGAACAATGCCAATTCCAATTCCAATCAATAAGTGGGCATGGGGGTGGGGGTCCCATAGACATAGTGAATATATACTATGTCACATCCTCTATCTCTATCTATAATAGTGAATAGACTATAGAATCCCATTAACTCAACTCTATATGGGGCGTTGGCACCCCATAGACATCCATATATAGTTTAGTTTAATGGGTCCATATCCCATCCATAGGGCCACATACATACAAACCACAATTTCATTATGAATGATTGAGTGAAAGTTGCATTTGGGGAAAATGGATAACTGGGGTTAGAATTTTTTTTATTTTTGAAAAAATTAAAGATAGTCACAACTCACTATATAATTGTTTGAATCGAACCCTTCATTATTTTGATGGAAAATAAAAGGGTTAACATAAATGAAATTGAGCATAGAAATTTCACTTGTTGTGCTTGAAAAAGGGTTTATAAATTACAATTATGAAAATTAAAAAATAAATAAGAGGATCATTTATAGACAACCCTGTGGAAAGATTTGGCCCATCCACATGGACGAGTATAAATGGACCCTCATCTTGCCTTTTTAGGGCTATGTGATGTGTGATTATTTCATTCTGAGTGAACCACTCATAGGTTTTTAATGATTTTTGTTTTTAATTATTATATGGCTCTATTTGAATGAACCCTAACCCTTTAATGTTAAATGGATATGCAAATTTGGTAATTGAGTATATAAATTTGAAGGTGTATATTTCATTTTACCGGTTTAATATATATATATATATATATATATATATATATATATATATATATATATATAACAAGGGTTTAATTTAAATTTGATTCAATGGGAATATGGAAACCCATGTAGAAGTAAATAGACTATGCTTTATTTTTCATAATCATTTGAATTTCAACTATATTGGTCAATTCTGGTTAATTGGAAGTTAAACCTAATCTATGTGTTGAGGTCCTTCACTACTAGGACGTGAACCATTGAAGCATGGGTATTTTGAAAACAAGTTTATTAGAGAAATCTTTTCGAGGCATAAGGCCTTAATGGTTTCAATATCTTTAAATGTATCAATCACTGAAATGAATTTAATTATGTATAGATAATTATTGAGCGTTTCACATAGCTAGCGGATTGACTAGTATTTAATAGTTGAGCTTATATCTATTAGAAAATTAATGGATATTAGGCTTTGAAATTTTTCTAGGAAGTTATATCAAACCAATTATTTTTGGTTATTTTAAGACAATAACTTGAATGAAATATTAAAATAAATTATGAGTTTAAGCTAAGTATTATATATATATATATATATATATATATATATATATATATATATATATATGTAATAGGGGTGTATGTTCATTATTTGATGATTTTTATGGTATGATATATATACTATCATGTTATGTATTGATCTTATCTATAATAAAAACTTGAGTTTTATTTCTCTTAAATTAAACATGAGACTTACTTGGAATTAAAACACTATTTGATGTGTTGGTAATTTATATATGATTACTTAACAATAGTTTTGTTGGGATGTTATAATATAATTCTAAGGGTTTATATGACTATCATGGGGACAAGGGAATTCTGCATGTATGAGATTAGTATTTTATGAAAATTTGAACCTAAGTGAAAATTGGTTTGTAAGTAAATGATCATTAATTTTTGGTAGATAATTAAATGATTACTACTATTATTTATATCATTTATTTTAAAAAATGGGGTTGTTTAAATGTTTATTCACTTATTATGGTATATAAATTATCGTAATGAAGAATAGGAAAGATTATGATGTTTTTGTATTTGTACATGCTATGACATTTATTATGTAGATATTTATATGCTTAAAAACTATGGATTTTAGCATTTTTATAATTAATATGATATAATTGACATTAAATAAGTAGGTATAATGAAATTTAGTACTTACTTAGTGCCACTAATAGGCAGACTAAGGTTGTTCAAAAGAGTTGTCTATGTGAAATTGATTGATCTTGAGATTTAGAAAACTATATTAAAACTTTGGGTAAAGTAATGCTTATGGTTTGAACATTGTCATTTCACCTATTTGATTTATTTTACATGTATTACATGATGTCATGTTAGAACGTATTTATTTATGATATGTTGCATGTGATAGTTATCTTATAACACCCATGTTTCTAGTTGACTTCTCAATTTTTGCACTATCACTATCTGCCCATCCATGCAGGGAGGGCCATTCCATTGTTGGGAGATTGTGAGGGGGATCAATGGTTCATGGTTGGTGTGGAAAAGAACTCATATGATACTCTCCCTCTTATTAAAACAATTAATTGATAGAGGTTTTAATCAAAATTATTTTTGTATATTAATAAGTTAATTAAGACTCGTGTGTTTTGTGGAATGATGTCTAATTGTAATATGATATTTAGACATGTGATGTGATATTTTTGAATTTATGAAAGAAAATCAACATATTTTTTTATGATCATTATCTGAATGAATCAAATACTTAACCTATTAGTTAATAACATAATATACATTAAATGATGCATTTAGTTAAGGATCATTAATGATGAGTTAATTCTATTATTGAGTTATAAAAAAATTAACCTAATTCTAGTTAACCTTGAGTGGTTGTTACATTATAACTAAGGATATAGTTAGGAGAGACTACTTCAAACATGTTATAAATGAGGACATATTAGCCACATTGCATGAAATTGAATGGAAGAACCATAGGTGGCATGAGGTTTTTTACATGAGAAGGGAACTCATGATTCTTTTTATTTCCCTAAAGCAACATAATTTTACAAAAAATGAGGCACCAAGACCAAACAACTAGTAGAATCCCCTCCAAAAAGGGCACAAAACACTTGAATAAAATACCAAAAGTACATGAAATAAAAGGGAAGTGTAATGAGGTGAGATGCAAATAAGGATATTTAAAAAAAATGTAGAGGAAGGGGAATGCTCACAAAAATACACAACTATTTCAGATAAAATAAGAAAGTGTAAAGAAGTGATAAAAGAACATAAGGATATCTTGATGAAAAAACCCTAAAACTAAACATAGATGACCCAAAATCTAGAGTAGTGGTAACAATAGGGAGAGGAATAAAAATGGGGAAGGAAAAGAGAAAGTTAATAACTCTGAAGATGAGTTAGATACACATATTGATGGAGAATATGTTAATACACACAAACATTATTGAATAATAGAGAAGAGTAAGAAAATAATAAATGATAAGAAATAAAACTATCAACTTAAGATGACTTATTTCAATGAGAGATAAATTTAAAACATAAAACAAATGTTAAAATTAGTGAAAAATTAGGATATATTAAGTAGATAAATAAAATTATACAAGCACTAGAATAAATAGAAATAATAACACTATGTGTAATGAGATGAGGAAAATCAAACAAAAGTAAAAAATAATGTGTTTAGAATAAGTATAAAATTGAAGAGTATTGAAATACTATTCGATGTGAAAGCAAAGGACCATGAGGTAAGTGTAAACAATATTTTATGATTATACAACACCATAGTCTTGTACACTTGGCAGACTTAGACCTTAACTATTCTTAGTTCTACATATCCCTTGCTTTTGTAAGCCTCACATCTACTCTATCTTGTGCCACTTGGTCTATCTCTTAGTCAAATAGTATTATATTGATGACATAGACATCCTATCTTGCTTATAATTCTTAAAATGTACTTGTCTTACACCTATGCAAGTTTTGATCCTATACATGTTTTGTTACTCCCTGGACACTAACATCTAAGACATATAGTAGTGTTGGCATTAATGTCTTATCCTGACACAAGTTTATAGTGCCATAAATTCATTTAATTTTAAAATTAAATGTATTCAAATGGTCAGCATAAGTGCATTGATGTAAGTTATCTCCTAATAGGATTGATATAAACATAATATCAACCCACATTCATTCTTAACCTAGCAATCAAATCAAAGAGACTAAGGCACTTATCAAAAATACTCTATCAATAATTTAATTGATTAAAATCTTCCCTATTTCTATACCGATCATAAGTAAAACACATCAATAGGTATAAAGTACTAAAGGAGTAGTCACAAGGTCTTATTTTCCAAGTTACAAGCTAGGTCATTATTGTATTTTTTTTACACAAATTTTAATGATTCACACACAAAATAACACCTAGGGGAGAACTACAAGAGTCTGAGGCCATCTTATGAGGTGTTGGAGATATAGGTAGTTCCATTTTACATCAAGGTCATTGTGGTTTATATTGACATCATGTTCCCACTAACCCATTTTTCTTTGAGGTCACATTAAAGATGGAAAGCTAAGGTTTTGCCATTTCACAAGGAGTGATAATCCATAGCCTAGTTCTGAATTCACTAGAGCAAAGGTGAAGTCAAACATAGAATCAACTAGGTGGTTGCATCCTATTTTATCTAATATTTCATACAAGACACTAGCATTTAACCTAGATAGTAGCATAAACACAACCTTCTAAGGCTGATGCAAATGTTTAGAAAGCCAGAGGCACCAAATATAGAATATGACAATTTTTACAAAACTATCTTCCCACCTAATTTCACCTTGTTATAGATCCATCTCTACATTAGCATTATAGTCATCTAAGTACCTTGTTTTATGTAATTTATATATATAACATAGTTGTACTTTCCATTAATAGCTTATCTCAATTTAATAAATTCAGTATATGGTATATATGAGTTTATAATTTAATTGGCCTATTCTAGATATGATATTCACCCTTGTGCCCTATCATTTTTTTATTATTAACCCTATCTACCCAAATAGGATCCACATCCAAATTTTGGTTAAATCAAATTTCACTTTGCATCTAAGTCAGTATTGGTTGGCTGATATGGAAGCAAAGCTCGATATGAAAAACATGTGTCTTACATTTTAATTTCAAGATATAAAAATACATGTGCCATTTGATGGGTATAGTGATAAATATGTGATAAAAATATAAGGAATAATTTACCAAAATGCATTGCAACATGTGCCATGATAATTCATAAGACACATTGGCATATGAATAAAAAAATTGAATTATTAGATAGTCCTTTGCATTCTAATTGGGAAAATGGTTAGTTGTTTGTATTCAAATTTGGAATATAGATAGTCTTTCCATCTTCCAAAAAAATACCAAAACACTAAAACAATTAAAACATTTAAAAATCCAAAAACATTTTTTGGCACCTACATGTTCTATTGGCTCCTTAGCACCTATGTGTTAGTTTTATGTTAAGGGATATCATATCATTTACTCCTACATATACATCTATAGGCATACAAAGATACATGATTATATACACTTATAGGTTTTGGTATTTCCCTCTAATCACATCACCAGGACATTGGAAGCATCCATATTCTATGATCTTGATACTTCTAGGTTATATCATTTTATGGTCACACTACACTATCATGTTTGAGATTACATATGTACTTACACATGCCTATTATCCATGCGCATATCTTGAACATGGTACTTGATATGCTATGCACTTGACATATTTTTAATAAATTTGATCCATGGGCCACTATGACATGTATATGTTGGTTACTTATGCTATACTTTATACACTTCCTTGAGTGTTTTACCTTGCTATTATCTCGCTCATTTGAGCATTTGAATATGCTCCATTGTATGTGGCCCCTATTCTTATGTTTTCCTTATTAGACATTTTAATATGTCATTTCTTTTTGTATTGACATTTTAATATATCATTCTTTCATTTTTGGACATTTTATGAAGTCATGTCCAATCCATTTTTTGGCATTTGAACATGCCCCTTATTTGTAGTCTCCTTAGACCATTGCGTTTTGACTAATTTTGAGTGCTATTGTGTGTTTGTTTATTTGATTATTGAGATTGTACCATTTTTTTAATAAAAAGGGGTAAAAATAATATTAATGAGTAAAGAAAAGCATTACAAGAATGGGGGGTAGAAACCCCCAAAAGAAAGCAGTATAAACTAAAAAACTAGGCACACGCCCAACTAGACAATATTATGAACCTCCCTATCAGCCTCCAAAATTCTTTCTAAATCAAAACACAACGTCAGGGAGAGAGACCCATAATCCTCAATTTTTCCACCATCCAAATGGTCAGACACCCATTTAGCCAAAAAATCCACTGCCCTATTCCATTCTCTTAGAATGTGAGCAAAAGTAACGCTATCCATAATCGAGCAAATCCGCAAAATTTGTTGCACAATCAGAGATAGTTGTCAATTGACATCCACCACTTTCATCTTAATGAGCAAGTTAATCAAGACTTGAGAGTCTGATTCACAGATAATCCTATGCCAACCTAGCACTTGGGCCTTCTCAAGGGCATAAAGAATGGCCTAACCTTCCACCATGTTAATTGTTTGCAGCCCCTCAGGAACCACAAAAAGAAAAATCACCATACCTTCAGAATCCCTTCCTATCCCTCCAGTACCCACGGGTCCCAGATTACCTCTGGAGGAACCATTCGTATTGATCTTGAGAATCCCACTAGGGGGGCATTGCCACTGACCAATCTTGAGAATCTGCTCTTTGACCTACTTGCTCCTCCTGACACATGCTAACTTACTAGTTAACTGTTGGAATCCAAGTCACGCCACCACCTGAGCATCTTGTTTGGTCAAAGGAAGGAATATTGCACTCTTTACTTGGATAGTTTCCTGGATCATCCCCACCACTTTCTGCCATACTTGCTGCACCATGACCCTCACCCCCCAGAAAATTTGCCTATTTCTCTCAAGCTAGATCTGCCAGAACAAAAAAATGGGGCTGCCCAGCCATATGTCCTATAAGAAGGGCATCCTTGAGGGGGGTTCTCCCAATCCATTCTAGAAATCAACCACAGATTGAGCATGAAGACATGGGTGCTACCAAACATCCCACCAATAATGCCAGAGTTGCAAGGCAAAGGGGCATCACAAAAAAAGGTGTGTTAAATCCTCCTCGGCTGCTCTGCACATAACACATACTGAAGGGCCTTAAAAACCTCTCTTCCAGAGATTGTCCTAGGTCAAGCACCTATTCCAAGCTAGCATCCAAGAAAAATAGTTGCATTTAGGCCATGTGAATTTATTCTAGACCTGTCTCCACCAATGCACTTCCCCCCTGTCCAATCTCTGAAGAAGTAAAGCCTGATATCCAGATGAAACTATGTAAGTTCCCTTAAGATTGGGAGACAAAGCTAGCTCATCCTCCTCCTGAAGAGGACTACAATGATGCCTGGAAAGGATGCTCAATAACTCCTCATTCTCTTCTTACATCCCTTTAACAAGCCAAGTTTTGAGAGCTTTCCAGCGAGCTACCTCCACCTGTCCTTGAGTAATGTAAACTTTGAAGTCACTCACCTGAGACCATCCAACATCAAGGAATCTATGACAAAGGTTCAACAAATTTGGAAACTAAGAAATGATGGGAGGATAACCATCCCAAGATTCAGACCAAAAGAGAGCCTTGGATCCTTGTTTACAAATCTAGAATAAGCCATTCTTGATGAGAGTAGCCCCTTTTTTGAGAGTACCCCATATTGCCAAACCTTTCCCAATAAGTGGATAGCAAGGAATGTCCCTCTAAATGGTTCTAGAGTAGTACTTCTGTGAGATAATTCTAGCCCAAGCTTTTTCTTATTCAGTGCAACATCGCCAATAAAGTTTAGCCGCCAAAGCAATACCATTTAAGTCCATCTACCTCAGACCGAGCCTACCATATTGTTTGGGGATATAGACAATCTCCCATCTAATAAGGCTCTATTTAGTGGAGGTCAAACTACCAGCCCATAAGAATTGTTTTGTAATCGAATCAAACTCCTTAACGAATCCCATCGGGGCAACCTAGAGCATACACCTATAAATGGGTAAAGCCTGCACCACAGATTAGATAAGTTGAACCTAGCCCATAAAGGATAATCACCTGTGTGTCCAATAATTCACTTTCACCCAAAATTTCTCCAAAATAGTTTGCCAAGATTCTTTGGATATACGGCCAGCTGAGATAGGGATACCCAAGTAAATCAAGGGGGGAGTCCCAATCTAAAAATGCAAAGTCCTCGTGATTCACTACTGAATAGGGCCCAGAGTATTAAATAATAAGATGGATGACTTATCTTCATTGACCTTTTGTCCTAAGGCCATTAGATAAACATCTAACACCCTGCGTAAATTAGTAGCTTCAGTCATTGTGGCCATGCCCATTAGGGCAGTGTCATCAGTAAATTGTAGGTGTGATTGCGCTGGCAATTTCCCTCCCCATCGCCATCCTTGGATATGTCCTTCCTCTCTATTCCTACTGATCAACCTCCCCAAACCTTCAATAAGGAGAAGAAAAAAGTACAGAGATAGAGGATCACCTTGTCGTAGCCCTCTTGTAGCACCAAAAAGATTCGTGTGTTCTCCATTGATAAGCACTGAGAAAGAAGCTGAGGAAATGTAGCTCATGACCCATTGAGTCCATTCATCCACAAAGCCAAAAACATGAAAAACCTTCTGTATGAATGACCATCTGACCCTATAAAAGGCTTTGGCCATGTCCAATTTAATTAACATCACCTTATCTTTTGAGCTAGCCATGGAGTGAATGGACTCAAAAGTAATAACAATACCATCCAGGATTTGCCTACCTTCAACAAAACCACTTTGATCTTTTGAGATCATAGCACTCAACCCTGTTTTTAACCTATTTGCAATGATTTTAGATATAATTTTGTAAACAACATTGCAAAGGGATATAGGGCGGAATTGACTTAGCCTATTAGCACCTTCACATTTGGGTATGAGAGCAAGATAGGTCGCATTTGTAGCCTTAAGCATTTATTTATTCTATTGAGATTCTTGGACAATAGCTAAAAGGTCAAGTTTGATGATATCCTATAATTCTTGCTAGAATTCAGCTGGGAAGCCATCAGGTTTAGCCGCTTTCCCTTTTTTCATCTGAACAATGGTTTCCTCAAGCTCTCCAAGTGTGATTGGCTTCATTAAATTTTCATTCATTTCATGCGTCACCAAAGATGAAATGCAAAAGAGAACCTGAGCTTCTTCTGGTGATTCCCCATTAGCATCTTCCCTAAAGAGAGTAGAGAAGTACTACACTACCTCCTCTAAAATTGCCAGAAAGGAGTTAAGGCACTCACCTCTTTCATTGACCAGGGCTGAAATAGAATTGCCATGTCTCTTAGCTTTGGACGAATTGAAGAAAAAGGATGTATTTTTGTCCCCCTCCTGGAGCCATTCGACCTGAGATTTTTGCTTCCTAAAAAGTTCCTCCCATAGCTCGCATTCCTCCAAGTCTTTCATAGCTTGTGTTTCTTCTTGCAGTAAGTATTTAGTCAGTCCTTCTTCTCTTATTATCCTCATGATACCATTAAGCTTGGTTTGTACAATAGCCTTAGCATGGAAAATGTTCCCAAAACTTTGGTGATTCCATTGCTTGAGCTTGTATTTCACATATTGCAGTGTTTTGGCAAAAATGTACATCACCATACCATGGGCAGGCCTACCCCAACACCACCAATTGACAACACACTCATGTAGAGATTGATCCCATAGCCACATGAGTTGAAATCTGAAGGAAGGAGATTACGGGTGATACTGTGAGACACTATTAAGCTTGATGGGCCAATGGTCCAATCCTCTCTAGTCCAAAATTTTAGACCTCGTAGACCACATACCTCTAACCCAAAAAGCCGAGACCAAAAAATGATCAAGTCTCTCAGCAATGCAATGTTTCCCACTCCTGCGGTTGTTCCAGGTAAACTGTCCATTATTGGGCCTAACATCAACTAAATTCAAAATTTTAATGTAGTTGTGCATTAGCAAAGTAGCTGGGTCCAGCCTTGACGTGCCACCACTCTTTTCAGTCAAATTAAGAATAACATTAAAATCACCTACCATAATCCAAGGGTGGAAGGGGGCCAAGCTACAGACAAAACTTATGTGGCCCCATAAGGAGTTTTTACCCCACCAATCATTGGGAGCACAGATATTGGAGAAGAGAATGACTTCCCCCATCTCAAAGCTAGAAGTAATTATAGTCATGGAGTACTTAGAAGTCAGCCAGCCTATGAGGCCAATCTTTTGTGGGTTTCATAGACAAGCTAGTCCTCCTGAGTATCTGATAGCGCCAATGCATTGACATTCTCCTTACCACCATAACTTGGGCACACGTCTGGACATGTCTTCAACTAAAAGCTTAGTCTCTTGTAAGAAAAGGACATTTAACCTATGACTTTTAATCAAGTTGTGAACATTATTTTATCTGGGGCTGTTGTTTAAACCCCTACATTCCAAGATATTATAATCATTTCAGAGGGCTCAAAAAGTGTGCATCCAGAGTCTTTACTGACCCCAACTCCACCAAAGTCTCTCCCATTAGCTTGATCTTTTCCTGGTCCTTTTTTCTACCAAGCTTGTCAGATTTCTCTCCCCCTCCTTTCTTAAGGTCTTTTTGTAGAATTCCGAGATGAGGAGAAGATTTACTACTTCTTGTTGTCCTTAGGTCCCCAGTTTTCTCGATAAGGGGCAAATTTATGTCTTCTTTAAAGGGAGCAATTGAGGAAGTCATTCCTTCCAAAATTATTAGCTGCTGGTCCATATCCATATGACAATCTCTAGCATCCTGTGTTTCAATTAAAGCCCCTGAAGCATTGGTCTCCTGAGCTGGTCCCTCAATCCCTTGGTCCAAAATCATCAACTCGAGATTTACCTCCTACTAGTTAATATCGTCCAATATTTCAAATCTATTGAGCGAGTCATACAATTGTCTTTCCTTTAAGGACCATTTTTGGCCTCTATTTCTATATCAGCCTTTAACCAGCATAAAACCATTAGTTTTAGGCATCTCACCTGGAATCGGACCCCTTTCCTTGTCAGTACTAGAAGGAGTGCGAGTATATTGCCTTTAAACATAATAAAACCATCAGTTTTAGGCATCTCACCTGGAATTAGACCCCTTTCCTTGTCAGTACCAGAAGGAGTGTGAGTATATTGAGCTGGCTAAGGTGCAGTGGATTTTGAGGTGGACACCATCACTGCAAATGCCCATAAGCATGACATAGATGACAACAGAAAGGGAGGGTTTCATAATCCAGCTGTTGTACCCATGAAAAAGGGCCTACACTCATTTCAATAGCATCTAGTAATGGCTTATTAAGATCAATTTCAACACAAATGCAGGCATAATTCATTACCTTTTTCCCCAAGAGTGACATTGAGGAAGCTACTAGCCTTCCCAACAAGGATGCAAGCAATTGGAGAGTGTCTTCTCGGCAGCATTCCACTGAAAAGCAAGGCAGATGCACCCACACTGGGACACGATTTGGTAGTTCCTCTGAAGGTATGAAACTGGCATGCCAGGGCTTGATAAACAATCCCACTTGATTATAGAAGTAAGGACCTCCAGCAAAAACTCATTGAAAATCTGTTATATAGGTAAAAGTGACCATGAAATAGCTATTGGCCAATAATGTAATATCCATATCTCCTTTTGGTGCCCACATCCTTTGAGCCCATGCTTCCAAGAATAATAGTGATGTCTTAAGCCTCAGAAACTTGCAATATAGGGAGTGATTGGAATAGTATTCAATGTCTTCAACAATCATTTCCATTGGTATAGCCAACGTGGGCCTCTCCTTGCATCTTTCTAGATAGCTATTGACTTTGGGGATGTGCATACTTGGTTTCTCAAGAGCATAAAAAGAACCTAAACCTTGTAAAAGTGGAGCCTTCCCATTGATGCACATTCCCTAGGATGCCTACTGCAGTCCAAGCGCTTCCCTGTAGCTGCGCCCTACTTTTTGCCCTGTCGCGCCCTGCCCTGTCGTGCCCTCCTGCTCACTTTCATCCATCGCGCTCCATCTCATCTCAACCAACCCATTGAGATTGTACCATTACTATCTAGAGTATTTCATGATATTTATCATGTATCTTAGGCCTACATGTGATCGTATTTCTTGTATGCACTTTAATGATATATTTACCTAGACACATTTTCTTCTATATGCTACATGGTTACATCCACATATTTTATAGTTATCTTACCCTTTTGAGGTGAGTTAAATCCCAGTTCCTATTTTTACATCACCTCAAATGGGGAGAATATTAGTGGGGGCATGCTTGGGAAGCATGTTCTCCACACATTCACAATTTTTAGATTCAATGGGGGCATGCTTGGAAAGTATGTTCTCCACACATTCATAGTTTTAGATTTAGTGGGGGCATGTCATATGAATATGGTTTCCACACTTAGCATAGTTATTAGATTTAGTGGGGGAATACTTTGGAAGCATGTTCTCCAAACTCATTCAATATTTTGTACTTATATCAATTTTTAAATGCAGTGGGGGCATGTCATATGGACATGGCTTCCATACATTCGTAGTTTCCACATTACAATGGGGGCATGCTTTGGAAGAATTTTATCCACACTCATTCAATAGGGTAATTATATGAATTCAAAGATTCAATGGGGGCATGCTTTGGAAACATGTTTTCCACACCTTTTTAGTATTTGGCATCTCTAGTTTATAGTGGGGACATGTTTTGGAAACATGTCCTCCACATTGGTACTTATATCAGTTTTTAGATTTATCCATATATAGTGGGGTCATGCTTTGGTAGTATGTCCTCCACACTTAGATAATTATCTGAATTGGCCAAATCACATAATTATATGATTGAGATTCATAATTGTGATATAATTTTATACATTGGTACCATTGTTATATATATATTAGAATAAGACATATCTAAAGTACATATGCTATGAAACATGTGCCTAATATTACAAAATCAAATCAATTTCAGATTCCAAAACCATTACACATATTGATAACCCATATAATTTTACAGACTTTATCAAACCAATCTACTATAATAGTTGGTTCACCTTTTGGTATGGTTTGAGGTGATTAAATCACTAAATCTTGCCAAGTTTTTAAGTTGGATTTTATTGTATCAACCCAACTCACCATGTTATAAGTATAATTGGGTTGCATGGTTGAGCTAATCTCAACTTCTAGGTGACAACTCACTTTTGATCCAAGTTGGTAGCACGTTCATTCCAATATATATATATATATATATATATATCTCCTTGGATATATGCACTTTAAATATTTATCTATATTTATCCTAATCTTAGTTTTAGATTGTATGCAACATGTGCCTAATATTTTCACTTTGGATCAAATTATATGCAACATGTGCCTAATATTACAAAATAAAAATCAGTTTGAGATTCCAAAACCATTGCACGTATTGATACCCCACTAAATTTTATGGACTTTATCAAACCAATCTACTGCAGTAGTGGTTCACCTTTTGGTATTGGTTTAGGTGATTAAATCACTAAATATTTCCAAGTTTTTAGGTTGGATTTTATTGTATCAACTAACTTCACCATGTTATAAATATAATTGGGTTGCATGGTTGAGCTAATCTCAACTACCAAGTGACAACTCACTTTTGATCCAAGTTGGTGGCATGTTCCTTCCAATATATATATCTCTCTCTCCATGGATATATGAAATTTAAATATTTATCTATATTTATCCTAATATTAGTTTTAGATTATATGCAACATGTGTTAAATATTAAAAATACAAATCAGTTTGAGATTCCAAAACTATTGCATGTATTGAAACCCCACTAAATTTTATGGACTTTATCAAACCAATCTACTATAGTAGTTAGTTCACCTTTTGGTATGGGTTGAGGTGATTAAATCACTAAATATTTCCAAGTTTTTAGGTTGAATTTTGTTGTATCAACCAACCTCACTAGGTTATAAGTATCATTGGGTTGTATGGTTGGGCTAATCTCAACTGCCAGGTGGTAATTCACTTTTGATCCAAAGTTAGGGGCATGTGCCTTCTAATATCTCTCTCCCTCTCTCCTTCTCTCCTTGGATATATGCACTTTAAATATTTATCTATATTTATCCTAATCTCATTTTTAGAGCCTCAAAATGATACATCTTTTACAAAACAACTTGCCAATAGATAAGGCAGTTACATAAACACACAAGTGTACTCCTAAACCTTGTTATTTCAATTTCAATCAATTTAAATTAATTTTAACATAGATTGTATGCACTAATTTTACACTATAACATGTTCTTTGTTGCAGGTCAGTAACTAGTAAAGCACTCAAATTCAACTCAAGCAAAGACAATGTATGTATACACACCCATGTACTTATTTCTTTACTTTAAACTAGAAATTTCATTACTAGGTTAAAGAGGGGGAATGTAAATGATATTTTTTGATTATGTATCACCTCAATCTTGTACACTTGAAAAATTTAGACCTTGGCTATTCTGATTAGTTATCCATATGCCTTTCTTCCACCAACCTCACATTTGCTCTATCTTGTTCCCCTTGATCTATCTCTTAGTTTGAAGAGTATTATATTGATGACATAGACATCCTCTCTTACCCATAATGCTTAAAATGTACTTATCTTAAACCTCTATAAATTTTGATTCTATAGTTGTTTTTCTACTCTAAGGACACTAATGTCTAAGATAGACAATAACATTAACGTTATTATTATATCTTGATGAAAGTGTCCAGTTCCCTAAATTTATCTAATTTATAAATGAAATTATTCCAGTGGTCATACTAAGTTATTTAATGTGAGTTATCTCCTTATAGGATTGATATAAATATAATATCAACCCTCATTCATTCTTCACCTAAAAATCAAACCAAAGAGAACAAGGTACTTAGCAAAATAACTGTATCATGCATTTAATTAATCAAAAGCTTCCCTATTTTCATACTAATCATAGGTAAAATACATATACAGGTCTAAATTACTAAAGGAGTAGTCATAAGGTCTTAGTTTCCAAGTTACAAGCTAGGTCAATGTTGTACTTGATTTACACACATTTACATGATTCACACATAAGTCAAATGTAAGGAAGAACTACATGAGTCTGAGGCCCTCTTATGGATTATTGGCTATGTATGTAACACACTTTCATAGTGGGGTCATAGCTAAGGGGCACTACCTACATAGCCAATACTCCAGAAGAGGGCCTCATACTCATGTAATTCTCCCTTGTGTGTTGACTTTTGTGTGAATAATGCAAATGTTGTACTTTATTTACACACATTTACATGATTCACACACAAGTCAACATGTAGGGGATAACTACATGATTTTGAGGCCCTCTTTTAGAGTATTGGATATGTAGGTAGTGCCCTTTAATAGTGGGTTCATTATGAGTTAGATCAATACTGCATGTCCACTAACCCATTTTCCTCCAAGGCTACATTGAAGATGGAAAGATAGGGGTTTGCCAGTTCATAATGAGCAATAGTCCATGACCCAGATCAAAATGAACCAAAGTGAAGGTAAAGCTAAAACTAGAAGCATACAGGTTGCCACATCCTATTTTAGCTTATATTCTATATGAGACACTAGTGTATAAACTAGATATTAGAATTGATGCAACCATCCCGGGTTGATGCAATTATTTGAAGAGCTAGAGGCACCAAATCTAGAACCTGATAACTATTTTAGAACTATCTTCCCACTTGATTTCAATATATTCTATATCTAAATATACATTAAAATTAGAGCCATTTAAGTACCTTATTTTATTTTATTTTTATATCTAGCATAGTTGTACTTTCTATTAATAGCTTATCTTAGTTTAATAAATTTAATATATGGCATATCTAAGTTTAGCATTTAATTAGACTGCTATAGATCTAATATTCACCCTTGTGCTCTATAATTTATATATTATTAAATCTATCTATCCAAGTAGGATCCACATCTAAATTAGGGTTAAATAGTAAGAAAGACACTCTTAGTACTTGGGGTAGATACCAATTTCTTACCCCATAGTACAAGGGATATGTTAGGAAAATTACAATTACATGCAATAACTTATGAAATTTTCATGGTAAATAGAACCCCACAATCACAAGTAGGGACACTAAGGAATATCTTGGTTAAATTGATGGGTATAAAATGAAAGGTGGACTTTGAATGATTGATATGTAGGATATAGGTTACATGACCTTATTAAACTTAGAATAGTTTTTAGATTTTAATGACATGTTAAAATATAAATAAGAAGAGAGTGAATTTGAAGGTAATGGGTTAGTAGTCCACTTTTTCTTAGAAATAGGTATGGGATTTGGATGATAAGAGGAACTATGGCTAGATGAAGGATAAAGTGATTTTAAAGAACTCTCTGGTGTATACACACTACATAAAATCATAAAACTTGATGATGACCATGAGCCCAATTATTGTGGCCAACATACCCCCTTTTCCTTGAAATGGGGGACCCATATAAAAATATCATGAATCAGAGCTTAAATACTTAGAATGTACATTAATCTAATTTCCCCAAGCAACAAAAAGCCTCTTTTATTTTTAGGATTAAGGAGTGTTTATTCTATTTATGAGTCATGGTGCTAACATTGTAGGTCAGATTTTGTTGGAATATTCTAGAGTCTTGTTCCATTCATAGAGTGACAAAATCATCATTATTCATGGTAGATCAAAATATTTGTAACTGATAAGTTTTAATATATTGTTTTCCTTTTCATTTTCTTAGTATTTTTTATGAATTTTGTAAAATTTAGGAAAACATAATTAAATGGGAAGATGCCACATCACCATGAGTTAGAGATATCAGTCCCCCAGACCTATCATAGATGTTAGATCCTAAGTGATCCCATATAAATGACAAGGCACCACATTGCCATGAGTCAGAACAACTAGTTCCCTAGATCTATTAGAGATGTCAAAGCCTAGGATAACTCGACTAAATGGGAAGGCACTATGTTACCATGAGTCAGAGTGGCTAGTACCTTGGACCTATCAGAGATGTAAAATCCATAGAGATATTGGATGAATGGGAAGGCACCATGTTGACATGAGTTAAATAATATAGTCCCCTAGACCTGTGAGTGATGTTAAAGCATGGGAGAGCCTAGCCAAATGGAAAAGCACCATGTCACCATGAGTCAAAGTGGCTAGGCCCCTAGACTTGTTAGAGATGTTAGAGCTTGGGAGAGCCTGAATAAAAGGGATGGTGACACATCAACATGATTTAGAGTAGCTAGTCCCCCAGACCTATTAGAGATGTCAGATCTTAAGAGATCCCAACCAAATAGGAAGGCACCAAGTCACCATGAGCCATAACGACTAGTCCCTTAGACCTATCAAAGATGGTAGATCTTGGGAGAGCTTGGTTCAATGGGAAGGTACCACATCATCATGAGTTAGAGTGGATAGTCCCTTATACCTATAAAAAATGTCAAATCCTAGGAGATCTCAACTGAATGGGAAGGCACCATGTCACCATGTGTTAGAGTGGCTAGCCCCCTGAGCCTTTTAGAGATGTCAGAACTTGGGAGAGCCTAATAAAATGAGAAGGTATGTTATCACCCATTATGTAATTTAAATAGAATTCACCTAAGGCCCCAAGAAGGTTAGAATAAGGTATGAATGAGACTAGAGAGATAATTAGGATGTACCATGTGTCCCTAGGTGACACATCACCTGACCTAAGGGAATGGCATTTAGTATGAAGCCATGCATAGGTGTCAACCATTATTAAGAAGTCTAATGAGTGGATTCCACATGTTAAAAAGTAGAATTTAATTGAGAATCCTATAAGATATGTGACTATGTACCTAACATGCATTGGGTATTAATTGAATGGGAAGATAGACTTGAAAGGATAGTTTTAGAGCATCCCATTTCCATGTCTATATCTAGATAGCAATAGAGGATCATCAGCTTCAAATTCAATTTTAGATTTAAAAGTAAAGAGAGAAAATCTAACCAACTCAAATTTAAATTCATAGCAAGTAAGCTGCCAAACACCATTAATTCAAGAGGGATGTATGTATGTCATTATAAAACACCTAGGAGAGGCTCATCAATGATTAATATTGCCACCTTTGAAGAAATATCTAACTCCTTTTTTGATGTGGATTTTATGCACACCATATAAGGTTAAATGAGGTATCCTCTAACATTTTTAGATATTTATGAAACAAAGTTCCACTCTAAGGCACGAGTTGTAGGTATGCGATTACAACAACTAGGTGAAATAATAACAGGTCGAGATTGTGGGTTGTTTAACTAGGTTTTATGGAAGTATGCATGTAATCTAATAAAAAGTAATCACTAGGTGAGTTCGATGGGTGGAAAATTATTTTAAGGTGGGTAGATCTCAAAGAAACTAAAAAAGGGGACAGAAGGGTAATGAAAAAAAGAAGTCTCTATGTTCCTGAAAGGTCACTTCTAAGACTATTTCTTTGGTGGACAAGTATCTCCAAGATCAGTGTTTTTTGCTTACATATATTGCACACTCAAAATTAAAGACAATGATCAATATGTGAAAACAAGTATATGATGCTCAATGATCTTATCTAAAGTTTTCTCTCCTTAAGGCTAATATTTCACACCCTTATCTATGAGATTATAGCTTAGACTAAAAAGTTGTCTTAGGTAGTTATGGCTCATGCCTATATGAATATACTAAAAGAGATAACTTTACACACCTCAGATTATCAATTCAACCTATATTAACTACTTAATACAATGAAACCTACCAATACTCAATTTTCGTTGCACATCTAAGATCAATATTCATAAATATAAACAATCAAATTCATCCACAACATTAACATACTTCACAATTATTGAATTGATACAGAAAAAGAAACTTAAATTTCATTAACATAGAAAAGGAATAAGAAAGAATAAACATAGTTTTATGACAATCAATCTCTTAATCTCTTCCTGTATATTGACCCAAAACTTTAACCCTTTAAAAAGAGGGTTCTACATGTTTATAAATAACTTGGGGAAGGGGCTACTTCATCCTCCAAGTATAGAAAAAATTTGATTACATCATGATAACTAGACCATAAATTCTAGTTTGGTACAAAAATGCATGTTATAACTTATAGATAGCCTCATACACATAATGTGTGCATATTATAAAAATAACTTGTCTAATTACAACATGGATGTAATAAGACTTAACTATCCATTTTTAAACATTGTGTAAAATTACACAAAACTAGCTGTAGACTAAGGCTATATCAGTTCCTGCTTGACACTTTTCAAAGTTATTGTTAGAACTATAATTGTAATTGGAGATGTACTGGTAATTAGAGTTGAACTTGTTGTTGTAGTAGATGTGGTGGCTAGAGTTTTAGATTGGGATGCACTGTTATCTTAGACTGGAGTTATAATTGGAGCCAAACTAATAGATGATGTTGAGGCACTCACTAAGATAGAAGGTACTAGAGTTGATTATGGTGTTTTAATTGTCACTGTAGGTGGGGTCTAAATAATAGAATTGGTAGGTGGTGCTGAGGTTACTTTTTTTTGGATTGTGACTCTTGATATATTTATATGCTTTGTCATGTGGTGCCCAAATTATGATCATATCAATGAGATGAGGTCTAGTTACCTTGTATGTCCATTCCACCATCCTTGCATGCTATGTCATTGTAGCTCAAAATATAACCCAAAAGACCTCCACTTCTATTTCTTTTTTCCTCATTGTACTTAGCTTTGATTCAATGTCCTCTAGACTTAATCCTTTTAGACTTTATTTGAAATTGTCTGAATCTTGTTGAATCATCTGATAAAAAATAGATCAAGCCACCAACTTTATTATGTTATCTCAAGCTTCTGTTAACTCTATCTCATCTAAAATTCATGTTGATTGTTATTCCTATTCTAAAATCTTATTCACTAAATATTCAAAAGTAGTCACCTAATCTTGGTTCTCCTGAGTTCTGATGATATCTAAATTCAATGCATTAGCTACTTCCAAATGGGTCATCAAATTTGAAGTTAAATGCTATATTAGGGGTGTATAACACCAAAAAATTTAATTTATTTTAATTTTATATGATAAGTTTGAATAATTTTGTTATTGAATTTATATGTGGAGTCCAATTAGACTCTCAAAGAATGAATTGTATCCATAATTTTGTATAACCTGAGTGTCACATTCCATACATCCTGCTCTATGCTGGAGGGAACTCATATCACTTGATGCTACTCTCTAAGATCCTCTAGCTCTTCTTCTAATTCTTTTATGGTCAGCTTCATTCCCCCATGGATGGATAATATTGCTTCAATATGGGTCTCCTTGTAGGACTTGAGGTCCTCAATGTATGTGAATTGACCATTATTCCTATCTTGCCTTTTTGAAAGAGAGTAAATTTCTTCTCTTTCATCCAAAATTAGCCCCTTGCCACTGTTATCTTCAATCTTACTCTTCCTAAACCTTTGCACTAAGTTTTGGATTTGCCAAAAAGTTAGCTTATAGTGGAAACTTGATGATATTCAGATTGGGCCTCTTATAAGCTGATGTTCCTAACTCCTTGGCCCAATCTGGAAGAGTCAGTTTTGATGGATCTAATTATTGGGATTCTATCTGTGCTCCTCCTTAGGCTTAGTGTATGGATTAGATATTGAGGGCCAAATTATCTTAGACTAGTATATGGTCCTAAATTATGGTATGGGGTACACAACATAGACAAGTTTCTTCTTGGGGTCCTTTTTGTTGCCACCATTTATGTCATTTGAACTGGTCTTGAAGAAGGCAATGGTGAACGCAATTGGGTAAAGGAGGTAGGAACTTAGGTGATGGGTTGGTTAGTGGTTGTGGTAACAGAGGCAGAGAATACAAGAGTGGGAGTAGAGGTGGATAGGATGGAAAGAATAATGGTTAAATGAATGGAAACTATAAGGGTGGTGATTGGAGAAGTAGAAATGGAAATTGGGGAAGTAGTGGTTAGAGAAATGAAAAAATGCCTAGTAGAGAGTGATTACATAAGAATGAAATTAAAAACAACTAGAAAAGGCATAATAGAATCAAATGGTAAAGAAATTAGATAAGAAAGGCCTTGGGAAGTAGTGAAAAGAGTACCCTTACTAGATTGATCACCATTGAGGGGAGCCTTAGATTTTAATCCTTTCAAGCTCAAGACCTTGGCTTGTTGTAATTATTACTAATCCACATCTTGACTTGTATCACCTTCAATTAAAGGTTGTGCCTCTCTAATAATTAACCCTATAGATGGGGTCTAAGGTCTCTCTGCCCTGGGCTTTCTTTGATAACATAGTGTTGTCTTCTCATCTTGTGGAATAGTCACTTGTTTGGTAAGAGGGGGTAGTCATACTAGATATTATGGCTACTGAAGCCACCATAGTAGGTGCCATCTATTCCTCATCAAATTATCTCCAAGCAAATGATCTCCACCTCTTCCCTAATTATGTTGTCCTTCTACTACATTAGCTTTTTTGCTAGTTCTTATTTGACTCTCCTTAGTTTAATATTAGATGCTTAAAGTAAAGAAGTTTGTTCTTCTTCTTCCTATGTAGTATCTAGGGTCTCTTCTATCTCTTGATATTCCTAATGTTCTCCAATAGATGGTGTTTCACCTACCACTTACGCTTGCTATTTTTCATTTGTCATCAAAATAGGTGGATATTGGGGGTCTTACCCTTGGTTTGTTGGTTATTGGTAAGGTTTTCCACTCTAGATTATATCACCCTCAAAAAGTCTTCACTTAAGCCCATAGTCTCATCCCTTTCCTTTACTTCCTCATCATGTTTAGCATTAAGTAATAATAAGCCATGGTTGGATGATTTATGTTTATATAAGATGTTGTGGGTTTGGATATTTGTTGTACTCTCTTATGGGGCTCCCAATCCCCATAGGGTAGAGTAACCAATGCATAATCCCTCTATACATCCCTATCTTCTCTTAAATGTCTCCTAAATGTATCTTGCATTCTCCCAATAGTGAGATGGGAGCCATGGAAAGTACCTTTATTACTCTTTGTCAAATATTCATCTATACCATTCCATATTTGAAAGGAAATATCTTGCTCAAATTTTTTTTTAGGGATAAACTTGGGGAGTTGAAGAGGGTTTACCCTATGCCAAGCAACCATGATGATTGTATAATCTAAGTAGAGCCAATAATCATCTAAGTTCATGAGTGTATTGGAAAATATCTTTGAAATTATGGCTATAGGTTGGCCATTAATGACCATCCAAACTTGATGATAGAGGTCTTCTACAATTTTGGCAATGTTATATATGCATATATTTGGACAAAGGAATATAAATCACATATTTTATTCTTGATACAATTAGGGTTGGGATTCCATATAACCCCATTATATTGATAAATAATCCCCATGACTGTATCCAAGAGGCGTGACATCATATAGATATATTTTCCCTTGGGGCCTCTTGTCCTTGTGTAGAATTTATTCATGTAGGAAGGTACTGATGACCTCCCCCAATGCATGATATGATTTGAGTAATGAGCATGTCCAGTAGGGGTACCCTTTCTAGATGCAAGAAATGAATACTCAGGTGGCCAAAGAGTTAGTTCATCAATGCCATACCAATATGAATCCCCATCCTAAAGTAGGTGAGGGGGAAAAAATATTTGGTATATTATTTAATAGTGAAAGTCTCGTCTAGGAGAAGCCACTTCCATACTACTTGCTTTGCATCGTTATTTTTCCTCCAAGTGACTACACTGTGTAAATTAAATGTTATTATGAAATGGGAAGACATAAATAGCTCATAAATGTGTCTATAGAGATGTAACAAATAACTATATTATTTTTGACATAGTGTAGATACCCACCATATACAATTCTACCTTCAAAAAATAAGTCTCATAGTAAATTGATGCATGGCATGACTTCTAGTTTGGTGGTTGTATAGTGAAGTGCCTAGCATTTTAAGATCAATAAGTTAACTGTAAGTTATTTATCCTCTACTAATATGTCCTCCTCTAATGCAAATGGATTAACTTTCTCTATGGCCTCACATAGAGATGAGTAATTGACATGGTGGCTATCAAACACAGTTTCATCAAAAACTATATCTAGGTACTCCATGGAGTCTTTGATAGAAAATTTGGATGGTGGTGGAGCTCCCTTGTATGCCCTAGATGAAGATGCCATTATTTTTGGTTGATGCTAGTGTGATGCAAGATTTTGAAAATAGTAATCTAAGATTTCTATTGTAAAAATTACAAGTCATTTTAAATTCATTTAAGGATTTTGAAATTACAATTAGCTATATGCACTCAAGCTCTTGAAAATCAAATGAGGTAAACTTGGCTGGGGGATTGATGTTATAAATTTATTCATTCATTCTAGTTTGTGTACCATTAATTTCCAACATCTATGAGCTTGTCACCTTCATTCAATTTAAACTTGAACACCTAGGCCTAGTAGACATGCCATGTAAGATTCTTATTTGTTTAGGGTATCACAGTGTTATTTCTTCTTTTATACACTTGTTACTGTATGGTTTAGTCGAGTGGTAGACCTTTGCCTTTAGGACTAATGATATAATATGGTGAGTCAAATATTATGAGTAAAAGACCCCAAAGAGAAAAATTTTCATCAGAGAGATTCATTTGGAAATATTTATGTGAAAGTAACCAAAGGGAAAGATTTTGAACTAAAGGCTCTGAACAAAATTCATGAAGGAATAGTTCCCAAAGACTAAGTATCTTCAAAATGATTATTGTTTAGGAGGAATTTACCATAGAAAAGTCCCCAAAGGAAAAATTTCCAAATCAAATCTATCTAATAGAATTATTTTGAAGAGTAAAACCTTTTGAAGATCAAAGTTTCTAAAGTAAAGTTGTCGCATAAGAAGTGCTGAACAAAATGATCCTAAGAAAATTTACCGAAGACTAAGTTATCAATTGGAATAAATTTTAAATAAAGTCCTGACCAAATAGTTTCCATTTGAAAATATATCAAATACCAAAATACCAAAGATCAAAAGTATCTAAAATTTTGAATAAAACTAACCCAAATAGGCAACTCCAAATAAAAAACCTGAATACCTATCATATATAGAAATTCTTATGAAAATTTCATTAATAGATTAGTTTTAATAAATCTTTACCAATGGAAAATAGGTACACCAAACATGATTCAATGTCTAAAATATCAATTTTCTATAGATAATAAAAATATAACCTATAGACACACACCCAAATAATATATAAGTCCTCTAAAAACAAAGGGGGTTCCCACTTTTCAAAAAAAATCTAAGGTGGGGTGTGTTGAATACAATAAATGGAAACTCACAAAGGTGAATACTCCCAAGTTTTTAAGAACCCAAAATCTTTGGTTTTATAATCCCAATATCAACCATGAACAATACTAAAAGAAATGATTAAATCAGAAATGAAAAAGAGACTCTTGATAATTCCATGCAACATACTAACTTCAATTACACCTTGGACCTATGTGTGGGTAAGTGATATTATTTATTACTTATTAAAGGGTTTAAGGAAAAAGACACGAGGTGAGCTATAGGTTTTATTTTTATTGGGTGTTAGGTGCATAGACATTGGGGGGATTGGGCATTGCTTTGTTGCTAGTTAAGCATCCATAGCCCTAACAGAGATACTTTTGATCACATTTTCTCTCTTCCTTCATATTTTCCATGATGCATGATACATTGAACTTATCTCATCATGTATACTTCTAATCCTATTTAATTTTCTATTGGAACTTTTGGATTATGCCTTTTATTTTTATTTTCTCTTTTTTTTTGCTTAATTGAATGAAAGAGGGAAGAGGGTGACCACCATGAGTTTGTCTTAGTAAAATTTAGTTAATCATCATGTCCCTATCAATTTTTACCTATTTCAATGGTTATTACCTGAAACAAGTATTATAATTTTATGTGTATTTGATCCAAAGGGATAAGGAGAGCTTTTTAAGTTTTCATAAAATCATGGGAGAAGATTTTATGTACTTGATGGAATCATTAGTTTTGTGATATAGTCATGGTTAACTATCTCATTTCTTACTTGTATTAAGATTCCTAAACTACAAGATGCAACAATGATTTGAGTTGGATTCAAAACACACAAAATATTGTATGATTATACTAGGATTGATCAACTAGATTTCCATGAAATTAAAAGAAAACTATCCTAGAAAGCAGGAAAACTACCTAAAGCAAATATAGTAGGATAGACAAATCAAACAATCAAAATCAAAAGTGGTTAATATATAAAATGGTCAGGTATAACCACAGACTATCATTGTATGTGACTATTGGTGGTAAAATACCTAACCTTACCCTACCAAAAAACTTCTGGAACAACACTAATCCAACAAATAAGCTACCTATCTCTATCCTATACCCTATCCCCAATCCCAATGCCATTTCAATTTCAAATTTCATTGGGTAACTTTTACAAACACAATCAAAACCTAAATCTAGGTCAAAACCTACCAAAACAACTACATACTACCCAAATTTAACTTTAAATCAATTAAATCAACTAAATCTATCAATTTAAAACACCACTTACCTCATTCCTCAACCTTTATCAAGGATGGAACCCACATCTAGCTATTCAACTGCATCCTCATCCACCTTGCATATTGATCCTAGTTGAATCACCTCAAATACATGTCTCCACCCAATCAATAACCACAAAGTCAACATAACACTCAGTCAACCCTCACACAAAATTATAAAATCACTTATTCACCTAGAGCAAAGAAAACATGAAAGTCAAATAGCAAAAGTGAAAATGACTTTTTATTTTCAATTTTTATGTTCCAACTTTTTAGGGTTTGCCCTTGATCATCAATGGTCAGGGTGACCATTGATGACCGATTTTAGGACCCCTGACCATCGATGGTCAGGAAACCCACATTTTAATTTTTTTTGGCACCCACACCTAAATGTCAAATTTTTAGATATTAACTTATACCACAAACACAAACCCATTGATGGAGATTACCTTTCTCCCACCAAACCTCATCCCTCATCGTTGGTCTATTTTAGCCCAATTAATGCATGTTTTGTGACACTTTTTACTTGGTCCTTTGACCACAATGATAACATTTCCATGTTGACCCTTTTTGAACTTGTGCCACCTCACACTTACCTAACCTACTTGTGTATTTTTGGGAACACTTCCTACCTTGGATACTCATGACACTTAACCCATTTGTGTTTTCACCGAGAGAACTCCCTGCCTTAAATACCTGTAAAAACATTGACCTTGTTTAGGAGACTAACAAGTGTACCTAGTAACCATGCCTAATTATGATCATATGGTACACTAGTCACTTATCCCTTAAAACTAACCTTTATTGATATCAACCATGGAAACCTTCATCTTTGTGTGATCTTGGCTATCATACCTTTTATCACACTTTGTGTGCCTATTTACGCTTTAGAACCCAACCTATCACCCACCTTCACCCACCTTGTCAAATATTACCTGATTCTACTTTACCTAATAGCTTCATAGTTTAAGGGTGAACACCTCCTCCTGTACTTGAGACAACCAAATATTTTAAAAACATTAGTTTTTGTTTTATAGCTTGTTGATTCAAGTCGTATAATAAGAAAGGGAAAAATGTGGAGACCAAAAATTTGTACACCATGATTTTGAATTTCAAAATACCCCTAGACCACCTTAGAACCCCCTTTGGGACTAGTTTAACATTTCGACCCTTAACCAAGCCTAACTCATAGTTATCTTGACTAACTAGCTTAACCTAGCCTTTATCCACTTTTTTCCCTTTACCCTCGACCACCAATGGTCAAGTTGACCATCGACGGTCACCCTGACTATCGATGGTCAGGGTCCACCTCCTTAACAACTAACATGCACCAACTTGATTTTATAAAAATAAGTTGTTCTCATCCATGTAAGAGCCATTACATGAGTGAGTTATAATTAGGAGCCTAGTTCACATGCTATTGGAACTCTCTTACCTTGCCTATAAGAAGAGAGGAACGAAGAAGTGAAATCCATCTACAATTGTTATCAAGAGCATGTGCATCCAAAATTCTCTTTTTTTATAGGTCAATCATTAGCAACAATCCAACAAACCAGCTACTATACTAGAGATCCATCTTTCTACCATAAATCCACCAAAGCACCAAGTATCATTACTCTATTAGAATCAAGCTAGATTCCACCAATAGGTTAATTACCTAAAGCATCTACCCAATCAACTTTCTAAAAGATAAGTACTTGATTTTTAGTATTCAATTACTTTATTTAATTTTCATATTCATCCCAACACTAGCCCATCTCCTAAAATATCACTTTGAGATCTCATCAATCAAACTTTTTCACCAACATAGATGTACACAGAGTAACTATCGATGGTTGTCTCAACCATCGATGGTCTATCTAATTACTGATGGTCATATTGACCACCAATAGTCACCTTAATTACCAATGGTCATCCAAACCATCGATGATCACTATGGAAATCAAATATATCAATCTAATTTCACCTACCTACACCCAATCAAATATATTTTTCTATGTTCTTACCTGTTCACAGACCCCTATCTAATTTTTTGAAGCAGACCCCAACCCTATCACTAACATTAATTAGTTTATCACTAATTTAATCATTTCTAGTTTACTTTATAAGCAATTGTTATTTTATTCAATTTTAGTACCTTTGATTTATTGATGCAAGTAATTTCATTTCTATTTTATAAACTTAATTATTTTAAAATGTGTGGATTGACAACCCCTAAGGAAGATCTCACTTCCAAAATCTAGCTAGCACTAGGCAATCCACCCAACTATCTATCTAACAAAGAAGCTTGATTTAGTGATTTCTTATCTACAGATCATCCTCCCAATCCATAGAGGATATTTTCATAGTCTTCTGATTTAATGTGCACACAATCAAATAGGTTTTTCAACCATACTCGTACTTAGTTTCTTATTCTCCCTTTTTCAATAATAAGTAAGAAATTCATTAAAACACTTATACTTCATCATAATTATCCTCTAGAATATTGTCATCTTCATTAAGGAAGGGAGACTCATAGGTTTCAAAGACCATAATTGAACTTGAAGGGCCAGATTCATGAGGGAGATTTGGAATATTCATAATTTGATCTTGTTTAATCATTTCCCTCTAAAATATTTAAAATTCTTCATAGAGATATATATAGTCCAATTCCCCATGCTATAATGTGTTATGAACCCTAAACGAATTAGGTAAATTTGTCTCCATGATATTTGTTTTTTTGTAGCTTATTAGATTATTGTTGCTTTGAATTATTGGTGGGCCTATTGAAAAAAATTTTGTATCTTAGAAAGCCATAGTTTTGATTAATGGTATTACCCATCCTTTTTTGCATATTCAATAAATCATTGCTTAATTTATAGACCAATTTTTTTATAGAATCCAATTCAAATTTGGTAGAGTTAGAACCTTGAGCAATTGCTACATTGGTGTGAACTTGATGTTGGTTCTGTTGGTTTTGTTGATGGCCATTCCTTTGTTCTTGATTATTTAAGAACCCATAGTTTTGATTTGTTATTCATTACATCATAGGAGGTAGAGTGTATAATTGATTTTGGTTTAATGTAAGGGCATTTTGATTAACATGTGGAATTGGATTAAAATATAGGAACCCATTGTTGAATGTTTGGCCTCCTAAATTCTAAGGATTGAGCTATGGATTGAGCTATTTGTTGATATTAATAGTTTTTTGGAATGCCAAATATAAAGTATTTTTGGTGGTAACTCTTTTAAAGAACACTATAGTAATGAGATCTAGAGTGTTCTTGTATATATCAAGCATCAAATCTATGTCTAGATTATATGTGGCATTTAATCAAGTGTACATACTCTAGAATATTGAATTGAAGGTCTAGATTGAGTCATTAAGTTCCCTCTTCATGCTGGTGAAATGTTGATACACCAAACAAGGATTAGTCACTTGACAAAATTATGCAAGAAACATATTTGAAACTCATTCCATGAGTTGATTGAATTTGCTTGAAAATTGAGAAACCAACCATAAGAATAATCTTATAGAGTAAATGGGAAAATCTTGCATACACCATCCTCATGGGTGATATTTGTTGTCCCTGAAAAATGCCACTCATTTTTGGGACAACCTACGAACTATTTTGGCCCTGCACAGACCAAAATCCTCTCTCCCCTTTTCAAAAATTGTTTTGAGCATTTAGTTTCTTCATTTTTAAAAGATTTTTTAGAAATCTACGGACTCTACAGGGAGGCTTGATTCTACAGACTGTGCAGGCTTGAATCTACAGACTCTGTAGGCTTGGAACTATGAAATTGGCTTCTACGGACTCTACAGGCAGGCTCAAATCTACGAACTCTCAAGGTTGGTTTCTACGGACTTTGCAGGAAAGAAATGGGTTCAACACTTTGCCATTTTTTCAATTGGGAAGTTCAAAGGGGTCTTCCAAGAGCCTGAAGGACAAGTGCCCTTATGGAGGGCAGTGAGCAAAAGTAGACAAAAGTTAGAAATCCCTCAAGAAAATGGCTAAGTAAAAGTGACCTAAAGAATTCTTTTAGGAAGATTTTCCTCTGAAAAATGTTTAAGGCAAAATTGCTTCAGAATTTTTGTCCGAAAGAATTCACTCAGAGAAAAAGTTTGAAGAAATGGAAAAGAATGAATGGCTAAGTAACATGAAATTTCCTTCAGAATTTTTGTCTGAAGGAATTCTTTTGGGCTTTTTGCCCGATAGAAAAAGTTGAACCCTGAAGCCCGCCCGAACATCTCGAAGGATAAGTACCCTTGGAGGGGGCACTTGACGATAGAGAAAGGACCATTTTAAAAGCTTGAAGGGACACCTTCCCTTTGGGATGTCCCAAAGGCTGAACAAAGATGCAGAAAGGAACCTTGATAGACTTAGACAAAAGGGCTTTAAAGGATGAAAAGAATGAACCAGTTGAATTGTTGAACCTTGGACCAAAGGGTTTAACGAGTTCATAAGTTCAAAGGTTCAACCAGAGCTTAGAAAGATAAAGGAAGCAGTGATTGAGCAAGACACAGAATGAACCAATGAATTGATTGAACCTTGAACTGAAAGAGTTCAAAGTTCAATGGTTCATAGCTTTAAAAGTTCAAAGGTGGCCTCAGTCAAGGAAAAAATAACAAATATTCAACGGATGGTTCAACCAAGGATCAAAGAAGTGATTGAACCAAAAAGTGATATAAAAAAAGAGATAGAATGAACCAATGAACCGATGAACTTTCAATGGTTCAACGGGTTTAAGGTTCAACATGGTTCAAGTAGCTGGTGACCATTGACGGTCTTGTGGATGTCAAATTTAAAGGGATACCCAAAGAAATTCAAAATCTTAAGGCCAGAAGGAAGAAAAACCCAAGAAGGGGAAAAAGAGCCAAGTGTGGAAATGGATAAAACACTTCAAGTGGCGAAGGAAGGTGTCGATTCAAGGAGTTACTCTAGCGGTTCACACAGTGTCTATGAATTGGTCATCAAGAGGCATGAACAGTGAATGGCGTGACCCATTTTTATTCACTTTGCATTGATGAACAGAAAAGCCACATGAATGCCTTGAAAGGAGTGGTCTTGTTTGCAGACAAATGGCACAGCCTATGTTCTAAACCCCTGAAGTCAAAATAAGATCCGACACAACATTATCTATCAACTAGCTTCTTCTTCCTAATGCTCGGAATGCACATGGGCCATCCCATGGAAAAAAGTGCCAATCCTTGCATAGTTTATATAAGATTGTAATATCTCTCATTTTTAAAGGAGACTTTTCATTTTTACAAGAGAGAAACTCTGCCCATTTGAAAGAAGAAGACTGAGACTTTGAGCTCAGATTGTAATTTCATTTCATTTTATCTGAATGAGAAAGCAAGTTATTTTCAGACTTTGAGCTATTTTGGCTTGTGCTACTTAGGAAATTGTTCTTATGTCTATTTCCTAGAAGCATTCTTATTTATTTAATTTGACAAGTAGAATTAGTGAAGGTAAAAAGGGAGGTGTCCTAAAACCAACTGTGAGTAGACTTTGTGCTTTCACAATTGTTTTCAACATGTGTTTTTCCTTTTCTTTCTGTGTTGAGGATTCTAGGATGACTTTGTGCCCCAATTATCCTTTATGTTATACTCTTTGGGTAGTTGAGGTGAAAAATTTGTGTTCTGTTTCATCCTACTGGTTACTGTGCCCTTTTGTCATCAGCTACTTTACTATCTAAAAGAAACTCCTGTTGTTTCCTAAAAGAACACTTTTGAAAGAAGAAAAGTACCTTCAGTATTTACACCAAGATTTTCCCCTTTATTTGTGAGCATCATCTCTAAAAGAAGAGAGATGGATGGTTTATTCTACTCCCCATGTGCTATTTTTTGCTTATTTATATTGTATATAGCTCTTACGTATTTATAGGGAACCTCCCCTTGATGAGAGGAGAGATTAGTCCCCTTTTGATGTGGTAAACCTACACAACTAGCCGACCAATCTTCTTATTGTGGTTGATCAGAATTATTTTGTTTATCATTACACTGATTGAAAAAATATTCACCCAATAGTTTTTGGTGACTCTACTGGGGAAGAGCACGCGGTTTGAAGTGTCAAACTTCAAGCTGAAGCAGATCCTACTCTTTTCCATTTTTTTTGTTCTATAATCTGGCAACTCCACGTTATACCAGAGGCTAGGAATCCCAAGGTGTTGTTGACCCTAATTTTGAGTTGGTGTAGTAGAGTAATTTTAAGTTGTTTCCTCCACAACCTCACCTTAGACGAACTAGGAGTCTTCCTCCTAGCCCTACCAGGCCACCAACACAAGGCAAAGCTTCTTTTTCTGCTGTTAGCCGAGCTTTGCCTATCCATGCTCCACCTGGATTAGTGATCCCACTTTTACATAATCAAATCATGGCTCAAGGCCCCTGAGGTAACTCTTTTGGTCCATTGAATTTGACTCCACCTTTGCATGAGCTTCCACATAGTTCAAGGAAGAATTTCACCAAATTATTTGGTGATGGGAAGGTTCATCCTGATGAACACATTATAGCTTTCAGCATATCCTATGGTGTAATAAGGGTGGAATTTGAAGACATAATAATCAGGTTATTCATGGAGACACTACAAGGCACTGCTGTAGATTGGTTTTACCACCTATAGGCTAGATCAGTGACTGATTGGGACACTCTAAAAGACAAATTTGAAGCCAGGTTCAAGCCTATAGAAGATGCACATGCCTTGCTAGCCCAGCTCACTCAGATGAAAAAAGAGCCTCATGAGCCTATGAGGGATTTTATTTCCAAGTTTGACAAGCTGAGGCACATGATTCCCATGGTCACCTAACTGACACCTCAGAACCTCAAATGCTTCTTCATCAACTCACAACTGCCTGAAGTGAGTTTCTTGCTGAGATGGGCCAGACACATAGACCTTGATGCTACTCAAGACTTGGCTACTGAGGTAGAAGATGACCTTATCTTGGCAGGAAAGATAAGGAGAGACCCTAATAAAGGTAAATCCTTTTCATTTTTTGAGTATTCACTTACAATCACCACTGACCCAATGGTACAAAAGCTAGCAAATGAAATGCTAGCTCTCAAAAAGAAAATGGCATAAGGGATGTGATTTTCTCTTACATACAGAGATATGCCTAAGAGGACATTTTAGAATCAAGTGTACCAAGGCAATGATGCCAAGAATCAGGGACAACAAAATCACCTTCCTCCTCCACAGAGGAACCTCACCCTTGAAGCACCTCCAAAAAACTTAGCAGTTGGATATCTTGAAGCTGAATTAGATTTCTCATTCCAGCCTGAGTTGAATCCTGAAGATGACACTAATTTCTTCATTGAGGAAGAAGAAGAATTAGCTGACGACTCCCATATTGGTTTCTTGAACTATCAAGATGAACCTAGAAGTGAAGGCAATGCAGCTGAGGGGTCATATGCTATATTCACTCGGTCCAAGAATCAATCAGCTCAACAAGCTGATAAGGAGAAAGTGGAGGAGTGACCTCAATTAATAGTTTCAATTGCTAAGTAGGGATCCACTCTTCCTTTCCAGCCAAAGGACCTGGTGATTGCAAGAAAGGTAAGTACCCCAAATGCCCCTACACCTTCTACTTCAAATTCACAGTCCAGTCCTCCCCCTTTCAAAAAATCAAAAGGATGAACTCCCATCCTATGCTCTTAGCTCATTCAAGACATTTGATATCATTGACCATATAGAGAAAACCAAAATTCAAATGTCTAAATTTGAATTTCTGCAGTCCCATCCTGAGCAATTAGATAGACTGGTTTAATGTGTTAAAAACTAGAACATCCTTTTTGAACAAGCAATTCCCAAAGTGACACATGATCTTGCCAGGAATGCACCCACCAGGAACAACCTTGTCATTGCTCCCCCTACTGCTCCTGACATAACTGAACCTTTTTATGTCTCATTATTGATAAATGGACGTCAGCTAAATAATTGCATCATTGATTCTGGAGCTTTAGACAATGTCATGCCTGCTAAAGTGGCCGAATCCCTTGACCTCACATTGACCAAGACTTTTGGTAGATGCTTCTCCATGGAAAACAAGCAAGTGCTTTTACTGGGACAAATTAAAGATGCCCAATTTACATTTGTTGCCTTTCCAAACAAAAGAATCAAGATGACTGTCTTGGTAGCAGATGTCCCAGCATCATATGACATCCTTCTTGGGTGGAATTTCTATTGGGATGTTGGAGTTGAATTGAGCATGGATTTATCAGAGGCAAGGATTCTAGTCAAAGGTGTTATGAAGAGGCTGCTCCCTAAGAAGGAAGTGAAATATGTGGTTACCCAAACCTCAGCACCTAAAGCTCAAATTTTGTTTGAGTCTTCAGGCATGGGTAACTAATTTTTGTACATGGATGGAGTTCATAAGACATCTGATGAAGCTCCTACAAATGACAGCCTAGAAATGCATTCAGTTGGAACAACAGAGGAATTGGCTGAGCACAAGGCAAGTGTGGAAGTATCTCCTCCCCTGGATGAAGAAGAATCCAAAAGAAAATCAACATCAAATGAGGTATGAATTCTTGAATTTGATGGTAGCTGCTCTTCCATTGGTTCAGGAGCTGGGGTTGTGTTAATATCTCCTCAAGGAGATATTTTTTCCTCATCTTATAAATTTCAATTCAACAACATGAATAACACAACTAAATATGAGTCTCTATTTCTTGGATTGAGAGCCACTCGAGACAAAGGCATCAAGATATTTCATGCTAAAGGAGATGCTGAACTAGTGGTTTGTCAGGTGAGGAACCTGTATCAAACCAAGAATGAAAGATTGCATAATTATCATAATTTAGTCTGGGACCAACTTGAAGACTTTTACACTTTCAACATCTCTGCAATTCTTAGAGAATTCAATGACTGGGTAGATGCACTAGCTGTTTCAACTACTCTCTTGGTCCCCTACCTAGATTTCAAAGGAAAAAAGTACATGATTGAGCTAGTCTTTCAGCCAAGTGTACCTGATAATGCTAGTCATTGGTAGGTATTTAACAATGATAACCAAATAATTTCCTTCCTGGAGCAAAAAGATAGCTTTAAATGGCTACATTTTAAAGACAACAAACCTTAGAAGTGTGAAATAGCTCCTGAATCAAATGCAGACATAGGTGAGGAGTTATTTTAACTCAAAGGGAATAAGATTCCCAAAGGCCTAGTTTCCCTTGAGAAGCTATTTGATAAGCATGATAGATTCATTAGATAGAAGCCAATGGATTCAAGCTCATCTCAGGAGTTTGATCAAGTAAATCTAGGAACCAAGGAAAACCCCAAGATGGTGAACATTGGGAAATGTTGTACTCTTGAAGAGCATTTAAAGTTCACCTCTTTGCTCAAAGTATACATGGATGTCCTAGTGTACTCCTATGATGACCTAAAATCACTTCGGCCTGATGAAATTTGACACAACATTCCTCTCAAGGCTGATTCAACACCTTACAAGAAAAAGTCTAGGCATTATAATCTGGAAATATCAGGGACTATTTTATCTGAGATACAAAAAATGCTAAATGCCATGATAATCTTCCCAATCCATCATTCCACATGGATTGCCAATATAGTGCCTATAAGAAAGAAGAATGGTGAAATTTGCCTTTGTGTGGATTTTAGAAATTTGAATCAGGCATCCTTGAAGGATAATTATCCTTTGCCAATCATGGATCAAGTGCTATAGACAGTGACAAGCTCAAAAATGTTATCAATGCTAGATGGCTTCTTAGAATATAATCAAGTCAAAGTTGGTGAAGCAGACCAGCATAAGACTGCTTTCACCACACCTTGGGGCATGTTTGCATATAAAAGGATGCCTTTTGGCTTGATAAATTTTGGCACCACCTTCCAAAGAGCAATGGACCTTGCCTTCAAGGATGAGATGGGTAAGTTCATTATAGTTTATCTTGATGACTTGACTCTCTTCTCTAAGCATCACCCAGATCATGTGAGCCATTTGCAACAAGTGCTGGAATGCTACTACCAGAATGGCATTTCCTTAAACCCCAAGAATTCAATTTTTAGAGTAACAAAGGGGAAACTTCTCAGACACATTGTGTTTAAAGGAGGCATAAATATTGAATCAGATAGAGTCAAGTCTATCCAAGAACTTTCCTTGCCCACAAGCAAGACTGATGTTCACTCTTTCTTTGGAAAGGTGAATTTCTTACGGAGGTTCATCCCTGAGTTTGCTAAGAAGACTAAGCACATTGTAAACATGATGAAGGGAAAAACCACCTTTAACTAGACTGAAGAAGGTAAGTCAGCATTTGAGGATATCAAGTCTGCCATTGCCCATGCTCCAATTCTGGCTTGTCCAAACTATAGCAAAGAGTTCACCATTTACAGCGATGCTTCAGAACACATGCTTTCAACAATTCTAGTTCAAAAAAATAAAGAAGGTATGGAATCTCCCATTTCCTTCATGAGCTATCCTCTCAAAGATTATGAGCTGAAGTACTCAAATATGGAGAAGCATGCTTATGTAGTGGTGAAGGCCGTAAAAGATTTTCATTTCTACATCCTCAATTCTCAGGTTACTGCCTTAGTCCCTGACACCACAGTGAAATCTATACTAACTCAGTAGGATTTTGGGATGAAAAGAGGCAATTGGGTTGCAAAGATCTAGGAGTTTGATCTGATCATCAAGCCAACAAAGATGGTACGTGGAAAGGGGCTATGAAAACTAATTACTGATAACAAGGCAAGAGAAATAAAGCATGAAGAACCAAAAGTGGATGACACACCAACAGTTCTCTTTATCTCCACCACAAATGAGTGGTATTCAGGTATTGCTCATTTTCTTACTTATGGTGAATGTCTTGCTTACCTATATTATAAAGAAATGAGGACCATCAAGCTAAAAGCTGCTAATTTTGTCCTCTAAGACAATGGCCTATACAAGAGGAGCCTTGATGGAATGTTCCTTCGCTGTGTGGACAAGGAACAACAAAGCCAACTTCTGAAGTCCTTCCACAATTCAGCCTATGGAGGACATTTTTCTACCCCTGTGACTACCCATAAGATCATATGAGCTAGGTATTATTGGCCAACTCTCTTTCAAGATGCATACAAGTGGGTCAGGGGATGTGAACTATGCTAGTAGTTTGTTGGAAGGGCCAAGTTAGCTTCCCTACCCCTCAAACCAGTGATCATAGAGGAGCCATTCCAGCAATGGGGAATTGATTTTATTGGAGCTATAAACCCATCATCAAGTGCTGGACATGACTATGTCCTCACAACAACAGACTACTTCACCAAATGGGTGGAAGCAGTTCCAACCAAACATGCTACTTCAAAATTAGTATGCAATTTCCTCAAAGAAAACATCATGTCCAGGTTTGGGGTCCCAATAAAAATTGTCACTAATAATGCCACCTATTTCACTTCCCAAGAGATTACTCAATTTTGTTTCCACTATGGAATCACACTCTCCCACTCTTCTGATTACTTTCCATAAGGGAATGGACAGGCTGAATCAAGTAATAAGAACTTGGTGACTATCATCAAGAAGCTGGTGGATAAAAACCAAAGGACTTGGCATAAGGCATTGGTTGATGCTCTGTGGGAAAATAGAATTACACCCAAAAGGGAAATTGGTATGTCTACCTTCCAACTTCTTTATGGTGTCAATGCTGAGATACCAATCACCTTGGAATTTCCAGCATTGAAATTGGCTAAGGTGATTGAGGATCAAACGTATGAGAGCGCACTTGAGAAGAGGATCATGTGCCTTACTAAGCTGAATGAGTAGAGAACTGCAGTGGTGGACCAAATTGCTGGCCATCAAAGTCTAGTAAAGAATCTCTTCGACCAAAAAGTAAAGAATTGTGATTTCTAGATTGGAGATCAAGTCCTACTGTGGGACAAGAGAAGAGAACCAAAGGGGATGCATGAAAAATTTGATTCCCTATGGAGAGACCCTTTTACTATTCATCAGCTCAATAGTAAAAATAGTTTCCTGTTGAAATATCAAGATGGCACTCTCTTTTCTATGCCTCACAATGGGCAACATCTGAAGCACTTCAACTCTTGAAGTATCGAATGAGTTCCCCTGTACATATGTATATTTGTATAGTCTTTTGTTTCTATTTTGTTCTTTTATTTTCATTTTTGGAGCCTTTCTTCTTAGGTAGCGCAACTCCATAGCCCAATGGCACACTTTAAGGCACTAGAGATTCTGGTTTCTACTCCCCTCAGCTATGTTTCAAGTTTCCAACTAAAGGTAGTTCCCCAACTAGAGCCAGCTGTTGTCCCCAAAAAATGCCACTCATTTTTGGGACAACCTACAGACTATTTTGGCCCTGCATAGACCAAAATCCTCTCTCCCCTTTTCAAAAATTATTCTGAGCATTCAATTTCTTCATTTTTCAAATCTTTTTTAGAAATCTATAGACTCTATAGGGAGGCTTGAATCTACGGACTATGTAGGCTTAGAACTACGAACATGGCTTCTACGGACTCTACATGCAGGCTAAAATCTATGAACTCTCAAGGTTGGTTTCTATGGACTCTGTAGGAAAGAAATAGGTTCAACACTTAGCCATTTTTTCAATCGAGAAGTTCAAAGGGGTCTTCCAAGAGCCTGAAGGACAAGTGCCCTTGCAGAGGGCAGTGAGCAAAAGCAGACAAAAGTTAGAAATCCCTCAAGAAAATGGCTAAGTAAAAGAGACCTAAAGAATTATTTTGGGAAGATTTTCCTTGAAAAAATGTTTAAGGAAAAATTCCTTCAGAATTTTTGTCTGAAGGAATTCACTCAAAGAAAAATTCTAAAGAAATGGAAAAGAAAGAATGGCTAAGTAACATAAACTTTCCTTCGAAATTTTTGTCTGAAGGAATTCTTTCAGGCTTTTTGCCTGATGAAAAAAGTTGAAGCCTGAAGTCCACTCAAACATCTTGAAAGATAAGTAATCTAATGGGGGGCACTTGACGACAAAGAAAGGACCATTTTAAAAGCTCGAAGGGACACCTTCCCTTTGGGATGTCCCAAAGGCTGAACAAAGACACAGAAAGGAACCTTCATAGACTTAGACAAAAGGGGCTTCAAAGGATGAAAAGAATGAACTGGTTGAACCATTGAACCTTGGACCAAAGGGTTCAACGAGTTCACAAGTTCAAAGGTTCAACCAGAGCTTAGAAAGATAAAAGAAGCAATGATTGAGCAAGACACAGAATGAACCAATGAACCGATTGAACCTTGAACCGAAAGAGTTCAAAGTTTAATGGTTCATAGGTTCAAAAGTTCAAAGGTGGCCTCAGTCAAGGAAAAAGCAACAAACAAGTGGTTTAATGGATGGTTCAACCAAGGAGTGAAGAAGTGATTGAACTAAGAAGTGATAGAACAAAAGAGACAGAATGAACCAATGAACTGATGAACTTTCAATGGTTCAATGGGTTTAAGATTCAACATGGTTCAAGTAGCTGGTGACCATTGATGGTCCTATAGATGTCAAATTTAAAGGGATACCTGAAGAAATTCAAAAGCTTAAGGCTAGAAGGAAGACAAAGCTAGGAAGGGGAAAAAGAGCCAAGTTTGAAAATGGACAAAATAGTCCAAGTGGCGAAGGAAGGTGTCGACTCAAGGAGTTACTCCAGTGGTTGACATAGTGTCTATGAATTGGTCATCAAGAGGTGCAAATAGTGAACGACACGACCCATTTTTCTTCACTTTACATTGATGAGTAGACAAGCCATGTGAATGCCTTGAAAGGAGTGGTCTTGTTTGTAGACAAATGATGTGGCCTATGTTCTAAACCCCTGAAGTCAAAATAGGAGCTAACAAAACATTATCTATCAAGTGACTTCCTCTTCCCAATGCTCGAAATGCACATGGGCCATCCCATGGAAAAAAGTGCCAATCCTTGCGTAGTTGCTATAAGATTGTAATATCTCTCATTTGTAAAGGAGACTTTTCATTTTTATAGGAGTGAAACTCTGCCCATTTGAAAGAAGAAGACTGAGACTTTGAGCTCAGATTGTAATTTCATTTCATTTTGTCTGAATGAGAAAGCAAGTTGTTTGCATAATTTGAGCTGTTTTGGCTTGTGCTACTTTAGGAAATTGTTATTATGTCTATTTCCTAGAATCATTCTTATTTATTTAATTTGACAAGTAGAATTAGTGAAGGTAAAAAGGGAGGTGTCATGAAACCAACTGTGAGTAGACTCTATGCTTTCACAATTATTTTTAGCATGTGTTTTTCCTTTTCTTTCTGTGTTGAGGATTCTGGGATGACTTTGTGCCCCCATTATCCTTTATGTTATACTCTTTGGGTAGTTGAGGTGGAAACTTTATGTTTTGTTTCATCCTACTGGTTACTATGCCCTTTTGTCATCAGTTAATTTACTATCTGAAAGAAACTCCTGCTATTTCTTGTAATAACACTTCTTGAAGAAGAGAAGTGCCTTCAGTGTTTACACCAGGATTTTCCCCTTTGTTTGTGGGCATCATCTTTGAAAGAAGAGAGATGGATGGTTTATTCTACTCCCCATATGTTATTTTCTACTTATTTATATTGTATATAGCTCCTACGTATTTAAAGGGAACCTCCCCTTGATGAGAGGAGAGATTAGTCTCCTTTTGATGTGGTAAACCTACACAACTAGCTGACCAATCTTCCTGCTATGGTTGATCAGACCTATTTTGTTTATTAGTATGTTGATTGAAAAAATATTCACCCAAAAATATTAATTAATCTCAGGGTAGCCTTGAAAGATTTGATGTGTTCTTATACTACCCTCTCATTTGATGTGGATAAGGTAGGCAAATAATGTTTTAGATTCCTTGGTAGATCATGTTGGTCCCCAGGAATGACAATAACAGAGCTGACTAACCAAGGTTAGACCATAAGAAGATTGATAAGTGGGATGTTTATTATAGGGGAAGGTGTTCTAGCTTGGTGTATCTAAAGGACAATAGGTATTAGTCTAGGTCTCCTAGGATTTGACAATGGTGAAACCAAAAGGATAGCCTGGGCCCTAGACCTTATTAATCTCCCAGGTGTTTCTAGTTTAACTCTATGTAGTAACCAACCTATACTATTGAGAAAACAAATAAGTGTGACCTCCTTCTAGTACCAACTTTTTTATATTAATGTGGGATTTATGCACACCACAAATGGTTAAATGAGGTAGCCTCTAATGTTTTGGGATCTCTATGGAATAAGGTTCCACTCTAAGGCATGAGTTATATGTATTTGGTTAAAACAACCAGGTGATAGAATAGCAGGTTGAGCTTGTGAGTTATTTAAGTAGATTTTATGGATTGATGTGTGGAATATTATATAAATTAATAACTAAGTGATTTGGATGGGTGAAAAATTATTCTAAAGTGGGTAGTGTTGACCATTTTTTGACCACAAGTTAAAATGGGTCAACCCCCTATAGTCAAGACTTGATATGGTGGTGGAACATAGTGTCATAGGGTATGTAATAATTTATCTGATGTCATTTAATACCATTCTAACCTTGGTTATGATCTAGTTTAGTCTTATTTCATTTGGAGTCATCTAAGGGTTTAGACCATCATGGCATGCCACATAGGAATGTACAAGGTAGTCTAGTTGTATATTGTAAAAGTGTGTTTAGAGAACCTTTTAGGCCAAAAATACTACATGGACATGATTTTTTTGGTGCCAAGATCATCCCATGCAAATGTGGTGTCTTGATGAGCTCTTTATCTCAAGATACAAGCCTTTAAAGATCAACTAGTAGTGTGGGATGTGCATGGGAGCATCAACATTAGGCTACAATAAGTATCCATTTGGATTTAAAAAATCCTTAACAAGATCCAATTTAATGTAGGGTTGATAAGTGGTGAGATATCATGCAATCAGATAATAGATTAACAACATGAAAGTAGTCAATGAGTCAAAATGTCCTTAGGTTAGATCAATGATGCATATTCTTATGTACAAGGCAAATCAATGATTCACATTTAAAGACTGGAACCCAAAATCAATGGAACACATTTGATCATGTAGTGGATATCCAATGATGTGAGTGAGGGTCAAAGAGTTAGAGGATATTTAGATCAAATTCCATTATGCAAAGTGTCACATTTTAACTAGACAAGCAAATCAATGGCATGCATTTGATCTTAAAATCTAGGATCAATGGCATGTGTTTAACTAAGAAACTAAGATCAATGGTGCATGTTGAGTCAAAGGTTAAGGAGCCCAAATAAAATGTGAAAATATAAAGTGACATAAGCACATGAACTAGATGGGCTGACAACAAGATCCAAAAAATCATGTGGTGGTGACAAGTGTCATAATATTGGATGCCTAGGTCATAGATCAATGACCAACATCAAATGTCAAATCGAAGAGACTCCAAAGAAGATTGACAGAATGAATTTGACTAAATTCTAGATGGACATGATGAAGATACATGTCCAAATGATGACAATAATATTTTAAAATGGAATGAGAAATGTGGAAAGGGAATACCAAATAGGCATCCATGTAGGATCAAAGTATTCTATAGTAGAGAAAATACTTTGGACTCATACACCACCATGAAAACTCAGTCAAAATCCAAAATGAATAGTGACTACCAAATGTGAAGAACAAAGTCCAAGAGATAAATGAATACTTGAAAATGGTAAATATAAGTGTCTAGAAGATAGCTAGTAGTTAGGAAAATGTATATGAATGTCATAACATATGTTTCAACTCTCCTAATTTAGTTCCAAATTCTTGAGAGATGATCCATGATGACGGTAGTTTCATAAAGGCTAGCTGAAGAATCTCTACACCATTTTGGAGAGTTTGTCATGGTTTATATAGACATTTATACTAGGATATATTCATGGTATGTTTCACACTCCATTCCCCTAAAATGTAATTGGTTACCATGGCTTGACATGTGGAATTGTGACTTTTGAGCTTTTTTACTTCATTCTTTTCTCTTCCTCCAATTCTATAAGTAGCTGCCATTTCAACGTTTGTAATCTAATACCACACCATGTATGGTGAAGCCTTGCTAGAATGACATTATATTTTCCCTTTGAATATTAAAGCAAGCTTTATTTTTAGTTCATGAATAATTTTTTAAGTGTGTAAGTGATGTATGGTGATGTAAAGTGATGATTATCTATCTTTTCTTCTTTTATCCTTTCATGTTTCTGCAAGATTTCCTACTCTAAAAAGTCATATAGAGTTTAATCAAGTGTGTTAGACTCCATTAAAGTATATGATTGTCCTTGGAGTGTGAAATATATCCTTTGGTTCATTTTCCTTGTGTTTATCTATACATCTCACCTCTATATTGAAATACTCATGCTAGAAACCTTTTAGGACTTAGAAGCTAGTTTTTATGCCTTGATTCTTAGTGAATAAAATATGATGGTCATATGGAAAGCATCTTGGTGTATCAACACATTATATTAGGTTAATTTCATACAAGTTTCTAACTCTTTTCTACATAATCAAGCATTATCATAGGTGAAATCACTTTAAGATACATTTAGGTAGCTATCCCTTAAATCTAGAGGCTCACTTCCACTATATGTACACCCACATACCTGGAAGTGTTCCCATGTTACCCAAATATGGAAGAGGATTTAAAACCCTCTTGGAGGGTAAAATATTTGGTGACAATAATTATATCATGTTTGGTGGGATGCATTATCTTCAAGATAATTTGTCAAAGTGAATGCTAATATTGACAACATCAGTTAAAAATTGGTGTGCTACTCAGCATTTAGTGATCCACTAAGGTAAAATATGGTGCAAGGCCATTTTTTTTCTATAAAATTTCCCTCATAATTAATGGTTATCACTAGTTCATCATCTATCAAAGTGTTTAATCCCATTAATCAACATATTTATCCTAAAATTCCTCTTAAAGTTTAATATCCTCATCTTAATCTATGCTTTGAGGATCAAGAATATTTTTCAAGCCAAAAGAGTGAAGAGGTTGAATAAATTGAAGATATTAAATAAGATATGGCCAAAACTCATGATTTCCCTATGTTAAATACTAAAAATATAATTCACCTCCAAGAATATAATGACATCCCTCCTAATGCCACAAAAGGTATGCCCCTATTCAATGGTGAGAGTCATGTTACACCTAGTGAACACATTATGGATATCTCCAACTTTTATAGCTTCCATAATATCAATCAAGAGAACAATACCATTAGGATTCTTTCCATGTCCCTTAGAGGGAAATATATTGATTGGTATAGGACTCTAGAAGGTGGATACATCACATTATGGGATGAGTTTGGAGTGTTGTTGACCTCAATATTTTGAAATGAAAGTGATTATGCCTCTCTCATACATCAACTCAATGTGATCAAAAAAGGATCCAAAGAAATAATGCATGATTTTAATGAGAGGTTTCAAAAGAATTATAATAGATTGCCTCATCCTATGATACCTCCTCCTATTTTTGTGTTCCCTACTTATTTGAGAGCCTTGGTACTAAAATTGATATCATGATTTAATCTATGGGGGGTTCCACTCTCCTTGAAGCATATGAAATTTCTATCAAAGGTGAGAATGGTATCATCTAAGATAGAAGGTTTCCTCCTAAGGTGTATATGAATCCATGATCTCATACTTATACTAATACTCTAGATGTGGCTCAAATTCCTAATGACAATACCAAGCCTAAGGTTGCTCCTAAGAAGGTAGATATTGCTATGGACAAAGATGCATATATTCAATGGTTAGAAGCTAAACCTGGAAGAGGGAATATGAAATAAGGTCCCTATAAAAATACATACCCATATCAAAAATAATATGAAAGAGGAAGGGGTCAATGATCCTAACTCTAATAGGCTTACTAATGTCTACAATCCTAACTCCACCACCAATGCAAGAGAGATGATACTGGTGCATAGTAATTTGGTGCAAGGATAAGATTGGCAGAAAGGATAATTTATGGATGAAAATTAGAATGAAGAGTAATCTCTTGTTTCTCAATGAGTAGTTACTCCTCTCCTATCAGCTAAAGATGAGGTCATGATGCAAGCAAATGAAGGTTGACAGCCTTAAGGAGAAAGTTTCACCAACTTCCTAGTGGAAGACACTTTTTTAATCAATCAAATAGCCTATATTATATACAATACCTCAAACAAGAGGAAGTCTCTAAGAGGTGTAATTATCATTCCCATAGGATCATCCAATCCTCCTACAAGGCATCAAGGTGTGGCTATAAGTGTGATAGTTCCAAAATATCTTACACCTCCATAAGGTCAAAATATGGTAAGGTCTATTAAAGATGCCTCTATTCCTCAATTTTTAAGCAATTATTTACATCTAAAGACTCAATAAAAGGTGAGTAATAATGATACTAAACATAATGGATTCCTTTAAAATTTCCAAAGCATCTATCTCCTTGTGGGATATCCTTCATATACCTGGCCCATAAGAGTTGTTAAAAAAGCAATTGTCTACTATTCCTACTAGTCCTTCATCTTAAAATGAAAGTAATAATAATGTTTTCATTTAAAATGATCTTAAAACTATTGTTGAAACATCTAATAGGATTTATAAACCTCCACCATTTTACCTCACTTTCATAGTAGGTGATAAATTGGTTTACATTTACATAGGTGATAGTTGAGCCTCTACCTCAGTCATGCCCAAAGTTGTAACTAATAAGTTGGGAATAAAATATGAGCCTCATATCAAATGAGTTCCCAAATTATATGGTACACCTACCAATAAAATAGGGTTTATAAAATTTTTGAAGGTCTTCTTGCATGATTATCCTAATTTTCCTATCCTTCAAGACATAGTTATTGTTGACCTCCCAGCTCACTTTGTAATATGCATTTCAAGAGATTTTACAACCAATATTAGTGGCTATATATTAGATTATTGGTACTTATTGGAATTTAGGACAAGGTATTGGAGAAAATTGACCATTATAACTCAACCTCTTACAAGGTTTCACATTAAACCTTATATCGAAACTAGTTCTAACTTGAATTACATTATTCATGAGAAGGAGGAATGTAATGTGGATGATGGTGATTCTAAACTTGAGGTAATTTATGATCTATTTTTGGATGAGTATGGTGCAGATGTATATGGGCATGATACTTATGCATACTTTGAGAAAACTGATCTTGGCACTTACATCATGCATGAGGAACCATTTGAAGGAGTCGACGTAAGTGTCAAACATTCTCACGCTATTGAGTGAAACTATATGATTCATGAGTATGATGATCATAGGATAATGAATATAATTGAGATTAATAGTGAGAATAATGATGTTTACATTTTTTTTATTGATGAATATGCTCTGGATGATGACACTCATGAAGAAGAGGAGGATGACTCATGGCCAGGATTTGAGGCCATATGTCAAGAATTTGATAAGATTGGTAATATTCCTTCTTATCCCAAGAAATGTATCTATAATGTGTTTGTTGATGAAAATAATGAGAAGTATCTCAAATTTTCTTTAAAATATGAAATTAAAGGGCATGTTTTTAATGAAGATGGACATCTATCTGCTATCTAAAATCTTGAAGTCTTAGAGGGACCTAGTGAGGTTAAGGAATAAGTTATTATGCCTACAAGATAGTTAGGAGATCTATCTAGTATTGATCCATGTTAAAAGGGGTTGGATCATAAATAAGAACTTGATACTCCAAAGCATCAAGTAAATCATGTGTAAGAAGATATAAAGGTTGAGGCAACTGTCATCATTCCTATAATACAGTATGAGGAATGTATATCAAATATGGAAATGATCAAGAGTATTGCATCTCCAACCAAGGATCTTAGAGAGAAATAAATATAATTCATGAAGGTCCTAGATAGCTCACTTATAGACATAAGAATATTCAAAGGTGATAGGCTTTTTGATCACCTACATATGCAAGTGATTGGTGATGAGCATGCTCCTCATGCTAGGCTGCCTTCATGGAATGATAAAGATGCCAGGGGAATTATTTTTAACATTGGTTGAGGTATGATCAGATGTTTAAACTAAATATGAGGTTTTTAAAATATTATAATAGGTATGTGTCTTTTATTTGAGTTGTGTTGTGTTCTCTAACTATACTAGTTGAACAGGTGTGTTTATTTTGAGTTTATCTCATTTTGTGTGCCTTTCCCTTGTGTTTTATGTGTTGTCAAAGGAAATTTGTTTGTCAAACCTATGTAAATGTGACTCCATATCCAAATATATAGGATTAGGCAACTGGTCATGTCATAGATTGCATACCATCTTTTAGAAATCACCAAAAATGTTGACTATTTTTTTTTACCATAAGTTAAAATGGGTTAACCCCATTTAGTCAAGACTTGATATGGAGGTAGAACATAATTTAATAGGGTGTGTTGTGGTCCATTTTATGTAATTTAATTACATTATAACCTTAGTCATGAACTAGTTTAATCTTATGTCATTTAGAGTCATCTAGGGGATCAGACCGTCATGGCATGCCACACAAGAATGTATAAGGTAGTCTAATTATATATTCTACATGTGTGTTTAGAGAACCTTTCAAGCCAAAAGGACTACATAGACAAGATGATTTTGGTACCAAGATTATCCCCTACAAATGTGGTGTCTTGAAGATCTCTCTATCTCAAGATACAAGCTTTTAAATATCAGCTAGCAGTGTGGGACATATGTGGGAGCATCAAAATTAAGCTAAAACAAGTAGTCATTTGGATTCAAAAATATTTAATAAACTCTAGTTAACACAAGGTCAATAATTAGAAATAACTCATGTGATTGGATCACATATCAATGGCACATGGGTAGTCAATGAGTTAAAAGGTCCTTGGGGTAGATCAATGGTGCATATTCCTATATACAAGGTAGATCAATGATCCATATTTAAATATTAGGACCCAATGTCAATGGTGCACATTTGATCATGTAGTGAAGATCCAATGGTGAGAGCTAGGGTTAAAGAGTTAAAGTATATTCATATCAAATTTCATTATTCCAATTGCCACATTTTAATTAGATAAACAAATTAATGGCATGCATTTGATTTTATAGGCTAGGATCAATAACATGTGTTTAACTGAGCAACTAAAATCAATAGTGTGAATTGAGTCAAAGGTCAAAAATCCTAGATCAAATGTGAGATTGCTAAGTAGCAAAAGTGCATGAAATGGATGGGATAATAATAAGATCCAAAAAAATCATGTGGTGGTGATAAGTTTTACAATCTCAGATTCTTGAGTCATAGATCGATGGCCGATGTCAAAAGTTGAATCAAAGAGACTCCAGAGAAGATCAATAGAATGAATTCGACAGAATTTTAAATGGACAAGATGAGGCTACATGTATAAATGATGATAGACATATTTTAAAATGGAATGAAAAATGTGTAAATGGGATGCCACATAGGTAGCCATGTAGGATCAAAGGATTCTTTAACAAAGAAAATACTTTAGACTCATACACCACCATGAAAGCTTAGTTGAAATCTGAAATGAATAGTGAATGTCAAATGTGAAGAATGAAGTCTAAGAGATAAATGAATGAATACAGATGATAAATATAGGTGTCTAGAAGATATCCAATAGCTATGAAAATTTCTATGATTGTCATAACATATGTGTTAACTCTCTTAATTTAGTTTCAAATGCTTGAGAGATGATCCATGATGAAGGCATTTTTACAAAGGCTAGTTAAAGAGTCTATGCATCATTTTAGAGAGTTTTTCATGGTTTATATGGAAATTTGTATTAGGAGAAATTCATGGCCTATTTCAAACTCTATTCCCATATAATGTAAGTAGTTCTCATTCCTTGACATGTGGCACTATGATTTTTGAGCTTCTTTACTACATTCTTTTCTCTTCCTTTTCCAGTTCTATAAGTAGCTACCATTTTGGCCTTTGTAATCTAATACCACATAATGTATGGTGAAGACATAATGAAATGAAATTGTATTTTGCCTTTGATTATTAATTCAATTTTGAATTTGAGTTCATTAACAATTGTCTAAGTGTGAAAGTGATGTATGTTGATGCAAAGTGATGATTATCTATCCTTTATTCCCTTATCCTTTCATGTTTGTGCAAGAGTTCCTATTATAATAGGTCATATAGAGTGTATTAAAGTGTGTTAGGATCATTTCAAGTGTATTATTGTCCTTGGAGTGTGAATTATATCTTTTGGTTCATTTTCTTCATGTTTCTCTATACATCTCACCTCTATATTGAAACACTCATGTTAGAAACCTTCTAGGAATTAAAAGCTAGTTTGTATGCCTTGATTCTTAGTGAATGAAATATGATGGTCATCTGGAAAAAATATTTGTGTATTAATCCATTAGAGTAGGTTAATTTCATGCAAGTTTCTAACTCTTTTTTCCATAATCAAGCATTAGCATAGGTGAAATCACTCCAAGATACATTCAGGGAGCTAGTCCTTAAATCTATGGGCTCACTTCCACTATAGGTAAACCCACATACTTGGAATTTTTACCATGTTTCCCAAATATAGAAGAGGCTTGAACACCCTGATGAGTCCATAAAATAGCTCATTATATCCATAAAATAACATCCTTTTTCTTGCATAGGAAGTGGATCTAAATGTAGTTTCTAAACTTATGGTTTATTTAGAATGAAATATAAAGTATATATCATGGTTATGTCTTTATAATTCCTTGTTATCTATTTATAATTATTATTAGATTTTTTTGTCAATGAGTGTATATATAGTTCATAATACACTAAGAATGATTCAATGTATGAAGAGTAACCATGTTAAAGTCTTATACAACAAGATCCAGTATCCTGGTCAAGATATGGACTCTTATAGGCTTACTAAAAAATCCCACAACAACTCTAGATTACAACAAGCTTATTATAATAGTTAAAAATTATAAAAAGCTTGTTACAACAACTATAAATTATAACAGGCTTGCTATAGACTAGCTATGAATTACAATAGGCTTGCTATGGAGTAGATACAGATTACATCAGAATAAATATGGATTACATCAGACCAACTATGGATTTAACTAGGCTTGCTATGGATTTCACTAGGATTGCTATGGATTTTACCAGGCTTGCTATGGATTTCAATAGGTTGCTATGAATTTCAATAGAATTGCTTCATATTTCAATGAAACTACTACATAATTGTTTGTAAAGTATTTTTAAGAGTATTTTAATGTTCCAACTATCACAAATAGTGTTTTCCATTTAGATTATTTCTATATATAGATTTATATGTATAGATTTTACATAATAGATTATATTTGAATACATGTAATTTTATTTCAATAAATATATCTCTCCATATTTGGTGGGGATTGAGATTATGTTGTAATATATTTTATTATTGGAATAAAAATCAATCTCCATATTTTATGGAGATTGAGATAGGATAGAGTATCTTGGATTGTTACTCATAAATAAGGAGTTGGTTGGAAGCATGGAATTATAAATGCAACCTTCCAAAGTTGAATGAAATAATTAATTAATACAATTTCTCTTTCCATTATTCTGAGTAGTCCATCTAAAAATTGTGTTATGAATAAATATTCTTCCAAGTAATGGGCTGGCCACTCATTCCAAGAAAGATGGATCAATTAATTTAAATTTTATTTCTTTAATATGTAATTATTCTTTTTACTATAAATTATTATTTTCTTTGTTACTGTAAACATTTGCTTTGTATAGATTATTGTAAACCTGTAGGTATTTTATGTGTTTGTCATGAATTTTCAATTCAACAATTTAATTTTTGCAAGTGTGTTTTAATTTCATGTAAGTGTTCTTTAATTTCATGCAATTGTTCTTTGATTTTTATAAGTGTGATTTTCAATTTCTGTAAGTGTGATTTTAAATTCTAACAAGTGTGATTTTTAATTTATATAAGTGTGGAGTGTGATAGAAGGAACAATTTTTCAAAGGTCTCTTTCTCTTATTGCATACAACCTTGAAACACTGACCTTGGATTGAAAATATTAAATGAATGGTATTGACAACACCCATCACACCCTCTTCTAGGGTGGAAGATTTGGTGACAACAAGTAGATCTCAAAGAAACTCAAAAAGGGGAAATAAGGGTAATATAGAAAAGGACTTCTCCATTTTTTTCAATCCTTATATTTTAGGAACACAAGTCCTTCTTTTCTACATTACTATCCATTTGTAAATGTTACATGAAAAATTATATAAAAATAGCCTTAGACTAAGGCTATCTCAATTCGTATTTGACACTTTTTAAAATTATCATTTGAACTATAATTATAATTAGAGTTATGCTGACAACTAGAGTTGAACTTATTACAAAAAATATGGTGGATGGAGTTGTAATTGGGGATACATTCATAGCTAGGAATGGAGTTACAACTAGACCCAAACTAATAGGTGACATTGAGGCACTCAATGAGCTAAGAGGGATTGAAGTTGATGATGGTGTTGTAGTTGGCACTTTAGGTGTGGTCTAAGAAATGGAATTGGCAGGTGGCATTGAGGCTACTTTCTCTTTGTATTATGAATCTTGATAATATTTTTATGCTTTGGCATGATATACATGAATTATGCTCATATCGATGAGATAAGGTCTAGTTACCTTGTATGTCCATTCTATCAGCCTTACATGCTCTATCTTGGTGGCTTGAAAGCCAACCCAAAATACCTCCACTTTTGTTGCCTTATTCCTCATTATACTTAGCTTTGCTTTAATGTCCTCTAGACCTAATCCTTTAGACTTTATTTGAAACTATTTGAATCTTGTTGAATCATCCAATTAAAAATAGTTTGAGATACCAGTTTCCCTATGTTATCTCGAGCTCCTATTAACTCTAAATCATCCAAAATTTGTGTTGCTTACTTTTTTAATTCTAAAAACATATTAACTAAAGCTTCAAAAGTGATCACCCAATCTTGGGCCTCCTTAGTTTTGATGATAGTTAAATTCAATGAATTATTTACCTCTAAAGGGGTCATCACATTTAAGTGGATAAATGCCTTATTAGGGGTGAACAACACCAAAAAGTTTAATTTATTTTCATCTTCTCTTATAATTTTAAACAATTTTGTTATTAAATTTAAATGTGGAGCCAATTGGACTCTTAAAGAATGAATTGTATCCATAATTTTGTATAACCTGAGTGTTGCATTTTGTACATCTTGATATATGCTAGAGGGAAGTTGTATCACCTATTGATACTATCTAAGAGTCTCTAGTTCTTCTTCTTATTCTTTTATGTCCAGATTTATTCCCTCATGGATGGCCAATACTACTTCAATATGGGTCTCCATGTAGGACTTGAGGTCCTCAATATATGGGGACCGAACCTTCTTCTTATCTTACCTATTTGAAAGAGAGTAAATTTATTCTCTTTCTTCCAAAATTATTCCCCTACCACTACTATATTCAATCTTCCTCTTCCTGACCCTTTGTACTGAGGATGCAGCTTTGTCAAAAAATGAGCTTACAGTGGGAAGCTCAGTGATATTTATGGGCCTCTTAGAAGCTCATGCTCATAACTCCTTATCCAAATCTTAAAGAGTCTATTTTGATAGATCTAATGGTTGGGCTTATATCTGTGTATCTTCCTTAGGCTTAGTGGATAGTTTAGGCATTGAGGGCCAAATTATCTTGAACCAATCTATGTTCTTGAATTATTGCATGGGGTGCACAATATAAACATGTTTATTTTTTGGGATCCTTTTTGTTTCCACCATTTATGTGGTTTTAACTGGTCTTAAAAAAGTTAGTGTTGAACCCAGTTGGGTAGAGAAGGTATGCACTTGGGTGATGGGTTGGTTGGTGGATGTGGTGTAGAGATGGAAATTGTAAGAGTAGGATAAAAAGTGGCTGAGATGGAAAGAATAATGGTTGAAGGGATGGAGACTATAGGGGTGGTGATTGGAGAAACAAGAATGGTAATTAGGGGAGTAGTGGTTGGAAAAATGAAAATAAGCCTAGTAGAGAGTGATTACATAGGAATGAAAGTATAAATAGTCAAAAAAGGCATAGTAGAATCAATTAGTAAGGACATTAGAGAAGAAATGCCTAGGGGAGTAGTGAAGATAACACCCTTATAAGATATTTCACCACTGAAGGGTGCCTTTAATTTTAATCCTTACCAGCTTAAGACCTTAGCTTGTTTTAGATGTTCCCCATCCACCTCTTAACTTGTCTCACCTTCCATTAAAGGTTGTACCTCTCTTCTAGTTACCTCCATGGATGGAGTCTAAGGTCTCTCTACCCTAGGATTTATTTGATAACATAATGTTATCTTATTATCTTGTGGAACAGTCATTTATTGGGTAAGAGGGGGGGGTCATACTAAATTTTATGGTTTTTGAAATTATCATAGTAGGTGTCATCTCTTCCTCATTAGATGAGTCTAGGAAAATGATCTCCATTGCTTCCCCATTTATGTTATCCTTCTAACACATTATCTCTTCTACCAATTATTATTTGAATCTCTTTAGTTCAATAGTATATGCTTGAACTAGAGGAGTATGTTTTTCTTTTTCCTGTGTAGTAGCTGGGGTCTCTTCTAGCTATTGCTCTTCCTCATGGTCTCCAACATATGATGTTTCCCCTATCATTTGATCTTGATCTTGTTGATATTTCATCATAATAGGTTGTTCTTGGGTGTCTTGACCTTGGTATGATGGCTATTGGTAAGGCTTGGAAATATAGAAGTTAAAGGATACCTATCCCCCTAGTGGTGGGATCCTAAATTTGAATTGGCTAAGTGTATGTAAAGGTCTTCTTATATCACCCTCAACAATTCTTCACTTAATCCCATAGTCTCAACCCTTTCCTTTACTTCCTCATCATATTTGGAATTAGGGAATATGAATTCATGGTCAAATGGCTCATGTTTGTATAGGATGCCAAGGTTGTGGATATTTTAATGTACTCTCTCATGGGGATCCCAATCCTTATGGGGCAAAGTAGCCAATGCATAATCCATATTTGCATTCCTAGCTTCTCTAAAATTCCTCCTAAATGTATATTACATCCTCCCAATAGTAAGGTGGGAACCATAGAAAGTGATTTTCTTACTCTTTGTCAAATCTTCATTTATACCATTCCATATTTATAAGGCAATATATTGCTCAAAAACTTTGTCAAGGAAAAAATTTCAAATCCAAATAGATTCTACCCTATACCCAACAACTATGATGAGATTATAATCCGGGTAGAGCTAATAATCACTCAAGTTCACAAGTTTATTGTTAATGCTCTTTGAAATCTTAGCTAGTTGTTGGCCATAAATGGCCATCTAAACCTGAGGATAGAGGTCCTCTACAATTCTGGAAATGTTCCTTACATATGTATATATGTGGATAAAATAATACAAGTCACATTTTATTCTTGAGATAATCAGGGTTGGGATTCCACATAACCCCATTATGTCGATAAATAGTCCCCATGACTGCATCTAGGAGGTATGACATCATATAAAATTTTTCCCCTTGGGGCCTCTTGTACTTGAGTAGAATTTGTTAATTTAGGTGGGTAATAATTACCTCCCCCAATGGATAGGGGCACTCTAAAGTAATGATCAGGTCCAACATGGGTACCCATTCTAGATGCAGGAAATGAATGCTTGGGTGGCCAAAGAAGTAGTTTAGCAATTCCATACCAATAAAAATAACCATTTTAAAGTGGGTGATGGGGAAAATATTTTTTTTATGTTATTTAATAGTGAAAATATTGCCTATGAGAAGTCACTTCACTACTGCTTGCTCTACATTGTTATTTTTCTTCTAAGTGAATACACTATGTAAATCAAATATTGCATCTAGAATGGGTAGAATTAAATTAATCATAAAAATGTCACCAAATATGTATGAAACAAATATATTATTACTTATGTAGTTTAGATATCCACCATATGTAATTATACCTTTAAAAAATAAGTCTCACAACAAGTTGATGCATGTCACGACTTCTAGTTTGGTGGTTGTGTAGTGAAGTGCCTAGCATTTAAATGATAGCAAGTCAATTGAAATTTATTTCTCATATATTGAGATGTCCTCATCTAATGTGAATGGATAAAAATTATCTATAACCTCCCATATATCTAAGTAATTTTCATGGAGGATGTCAAACATAATTGCATCAAAAGGTACTTTATGGAGTCTTTGACGAAAAACCTGGATGGTGGTGGAGCTCCCTTGTATGATCTAGATGAAGACTAAATTGTTATTGGTTGATGTTGGTATAATGTTAGATTTTGAAAATGGTGGTCTAATAATTTTGTTTCACAAATTTCAAGTCATTTAAAATGTAACTAGGGATTTTGAAATTAGAGTTAGCTATGTGCACTCAAGCTCTTGAAAATAAAATGAGGTAAACTTGGTTGGGTACTCAATTTTATTGATATATACATTCATTATAGTTCATGTACCATTAATCACCAACATCTAAAATCTCATCATCTTCATTCAATTCAAACTTGACCACCTAGGCCTCACAGGCATGCCACGTAGGATGCTTGCTCATTCAAGGTACCACAATGTTATTTATTCCTTTTGACACTTTTCACTATATGGTTTAGTCAATGGTTTGACATTTGCCTTCAAGCCTAATGATATAATATGGCGAGTCAAATATTTTGAGTGAAAGACCCAAAGATAAAAAGTATCTTTGGAGAGATTCATTAAAAAAGATTTGTCTAAAAGTCATCGAAGGTAAAGCTTCCAAACTAAAGGCTTTGAATGAAAGTCATTGAAGGAATAGTTCCCAAAGACTAAGTGTCTTAAAAAAGATTATCATTTAGGAGGAAGTTATCACAAAAAAAGTCCTTGAAGGAAAAACTTTTGAATAAAATCTACCAAAGAGAAAGTTCTTGAAGACTAAAACCTTCTAAAGATTAAAGTTTCCAAAGTAAAGTTGCCACATAAGAAGTTCCAAAAAAAAGTATCCAAAAAAAAGTTACCGAAGACTAAGTTACTGACTAAAATAAAATCTGGAAAAAAATTCCCATCCAAATAATTTTTTAATGAAAATTTTGTAAATACCAAAATATCAAAGATCTAAAGTATCCCAAATGTCAAATAAAAAGAACCTTAATAAGCAACTCTGAATAAGCAAACCCATATACCTACCATACAGAGCAATTCTTCCAAAGTTTCCATTAATAGATTCATTTTAATAAGTCCTTCCCAATATAAAATAGGTACACCAAACATGGTTCAATGTCCAAAATATCAAGTTTATACATATAATAAAAATACAACCTCCACACACACACCTAAATAATATATAAGTCTTCTAAAAAAAGGGGGTCCCTACTTTTCAAAGAAAATATAAGGTGGGGTGTGTTGAATACAACATTCTTAATTTAAAATTTCCAAAAATAACCTCTATATTTTGTACCTTATATACTTAAAGCTTCTCAATTACCCCTCCATCATACTTCAATGGCTACAACATCCTCAAATCCAAAGGTTGAACCTAAATACAGGGACACCACATTCCCAACTAGCTTGACCAAGCTCAAGCATTAGAATGACTTGTTTAAAGTAGTCAAAAAAGTTCCCAGGGATTTAGGATCAGATGATGACCAACATGTAGAATATGAGGATGCCCTTAGGTCCTACAAGAATTTCAAACTCCATAGAGCCACAACCAAAACAAAGGTGTTCCTCTATACTGAGGCTATTGAGTGACATCTTTCACAATTCCATCTACATGCAATATGGGTTAATGATTGAGTATACTCACCCAACTATTGAAACCATATTTATAATATCTATGGGAATTAATTTAAGGTATACTACTCCCTACCACACTTCAATTTATCCTATCATGTAACAGCGATGATGGTCTAGATAGGGAGCTACCTGATATATGATGTCCTCCACGAATAGGCTAAGTACCTAGATTATAAGTGGGTTAACAAAGAGGATATTAATGATTACATAGTATGCACCTTATGGGAGGAGGTTCAAGTAGGCATGATCCTACTAAACTAGTTATTTAGTGGCAGGTTCATTTCCTGAACATGATACTTACACACTTAGAGATATCATACATGAGAGGATTGATCAAATTCAAGTTTGTTCATGCCATCATAGATTCCCAAGTTATGGGAAATTTATACATGATGATCTACCTACTAGATGCAATCTATATGATACTCTATTTCAAGCCTTTGGATTTTCATGCATGGGTTTTTGGAGGCTCAACAATCCACATGGTATTCTAGAAACTATATTGCCACTAGTTACACCATCATGTTTGGGACATATGTAACACTTCTACTTGATGGTCTACCAAACCATCAATGAATCCCTGATGCCCTAACTCTTAAAGGTAAACATGGATTTTATCACAACCATTAGGGACTAATAGATATACAAAGATCATACTATGATCAAAATTATAGGTTTAATTAAGAAACCCCTCCACCTACCATATTACATTCTTGACCACCTAGTAGAATAAGAGATCAAATATAAACTAGTGGAAAGCATATTCAGGTTATACATACAACATCAAAAAAAGGTGTGCACATAATTATTGATCACCATAAGGCACCAAGTATACAAGACCTTCCCATTAATTTATAAGATGGTGGTTAGGTGAGTCTACTTTGCCATTACAAAGTGAAAGATCTAGTAGTGGGACCCTAAAGGGGTAATCCAAGCTCACTTGGCATGGGACTCAACCTACCTCAACTTCAACTATGGTCATCAGGCTAAAAATGATGATGAGCTCTATCTAAATGCCATTGATGACCAAAAGGTGATATCCTAGATCACATACAAGAAAATGAATAAGGGAAATAAGAATCAAGAGGGCCCTTACACACATCCTAAAGTTATTTCTTAGTCCATGGAGGACCTAACTCCAATACCTCTAGCCATCTCATGGAAAATCTTGTAGGGCATTCTACCACCTTCTCTTCTTTGATCTCCAAGTCCAACTTTACTTCTACCATTAGCTCTTGCTCATCAATAATTAACTCTTCTTATACCTCCTATAGTCACTCCTCATTATTTCCCCTACCTTCACCTCCTCTAACATCTCTAGTAACTAAGTTATGACAATGCCAGTCTTGAACTACTCAATGTCAGGCAGCCTAGGTGCATCTCACTTAGCCATCAACATTTCAGCCCTAGGCCATATAAAACCTAAGGTTTGATGTGTTTTATAGCCCAAGATCAATCCAAAAGTAAGTTTCCTAATAGGAACCAATCTATGTTCCCCATCTCATACCTCTATACCCTCATATTTCCCTTCCATCCCTCACTCTTGCCACTTTCCAACTTCAAATTTTGATGCCCACCAGTTCTTCTTTACCCCACAAATTCCCTAAGTGGTGTCTCCTATATTCCCCATTTCTCACCTTATATCCTTCAATAAAGTCCTCTCAAGCATCCTTACCTCTTCATTCCCTTTTGTTCCCACCATCTCACAACCTAGAATCTTCTTGGTGTCTCCCTTGTGTATGCCTTTAGCATCAAGCACAACTATAACTTTTGAGAGAATACCAATTTAAATATAGACCCTCTAAATTGCTATTATAATTAGTCTAGTGTTCCCCATAGTAGATCTAAGTCCTCCATTATTGACCCCTATATATTTTTTCATCTTGATTAGATCATCTACTATAACATCTATAGTTGACCTGGGTAAGAGGTAGAAGAAGAAATAGAAGGTGAACCACACTTTTCCTCCAACCCAAAGGCCATCTTCTCTAATTAAACCTCATTTATAAGCCTCGATATTCCTTTTATCCCTAGTAGCAATGTCTCAACACCTAACTCCTCATCCCCCTCTTTCCATTAACTACGACACTATGGGACTCGCCTTCAACTAGTTAACTCTTCCCTACTATTCAATGACTTTCTTCTTAGGGTAATTATACCTCTACTAAATCTAACTCAAGAATAGTGGTGGACACAAATGTTCTCGTAGGCCTCCTATTTCATTCTCCCTCTTTTCTATCCCATGCCCCCTTTGCCTTCATTGCTTTCCTCATTCACTCCTTCCACTTCCTCCATCTACCCTCCACCTCATCCTCAAACCTTCACTACCATTTTTTCCACCTCTCTTAAACCTCCCATAACCTAAGGAATTGTCCCAAGGTCATAAGAAATGTAGATGACCATACAAGGTGACCTGAATATGTAATGGAGTTTTGATTAAGCCTATAAAATCATGAAGATAACACTCATGTAGAGGTTCATCCAAGAGGGAAATCCAATGGTGTGGTAAATCCATCAGGATATATTCTCACTCACCAATGTAAGGCCTCCACTAGGGATGAAAGGATGGTTGAGGACCCATTATATATCCTTTAATCTACCCATGATATGTCTAAGAAGCTCTTCGAGGACATGTAAAACCAAGTCTAAACTCTATAATCCAAAGTGAAGAGCACATTTATCATTGAGATAATTGGGAAGATCAAGGATGCTCTCTTATTAATCTTCTCAATCCTTAGGAACGTAGTGGAGACTTTGACTGAGACTGACATGCTTATCTAACATACCTAGGCCTACATGTAGATGATTTCAAAGATTAATGGGAAATGTTAGAAGTTACAGGTGGTGGTTAATAAAGGGATGTTCTTGAAGCTCAAAGTTATGCCAACCTTAGACTTGGGGTTGTTCCAAACATACACAAGGAACATGAGAGCTATGAAGGAGGAGTGGTTGGCCTTGGCTCATACTATAATGAGACCCTTGGAATAGGGTGAGAAGAAGATATTGACCTAGTTCAAGGAGGTAAATATCTTCTTCTTTCCCTTTTCCAAGGGTCCCATTATAGTATGATCCAAAAGAGGTCAATATCTTATTCTTTCCCTCTTCCAAGGGTCCCATTGTAGTATGATCTAAGGCCATTGACCTTATTCAAGGAGGTCAATATCTCTATGTTTTTATACCCAGATGGCACCTTACTTGACTAAGGGGAATTCAAGTCCACTTGGGTCAATTCAACTAGGTTATGAGAGATAAAGTGGCCAAGGAAAACCAAGAAAGGGCTTGGGCAATGTTAGATCTATCAAATCAATCCAAGATGAACATCAAATAGGTCTTTGGAGTCCAAACATCAATGGAAACACCCTTATAGGTGTCCTAAAGACTAGAAACTTAGGCTAAGGTAATCTTTAGGGAGCCCTCAATTAACCTTACCAAGATGGACAAGGAGTTTAACCTCATGGAAGCCACATTGAAATATAAGAGTGGCCAATCAAAATAGTTATGAGCCATTCCTTCTCAACTACCTCCTCATATCCTTTAGTGGTCCCTCGTAGATATATTACAAGTTTGTATCAATTATTTTATTTAAATTTTGAAATACGATTGTAGCTATAATGAGTGGCCATTGTGACCTAGGATGGGATCCTTGTGCTATTTATAGGTGAGCCCCATCTTTATCTATATAAGAATGAACTTTATTATATTATGGGTAAACCAAAATTGCTCAAAATAATTTTTGGATTATATGCAAGATCTCACCTACATTACCTTCATCACTCTAGTCTGTAAAATCAGCCCAGATTGATTATTGTAACAATCTATTTTTTTTGTAAGAGGGTCTATTCTTTTTTTAAATTTTATTTCATCTTCATATTTGAATGAATATCAATGTTAGGCTAATTATATTAACACTTTGTTAATTTATATATGTCCTGGTTATGATGTGCTTAGTTATTATAACAATTGTGTGAGTTATTTCATTTCCCTCTTTGGTAGTGCTGATAATTTGTGTGCCAAGATGAAAATTTTAATATGGCATTTATGTGTTTTAAATAGTAAACTCCTAGTGATCATCATTATTGAGAGATCATATTGAAGGCATACTCCCAGTTCCCTCAAAATATTCCCACTATATGTTATTAGAGGTATAACTTTTGTGAAACTCAGTTTATAGTGGTATAACTATGGTAGATTCATTTGGGCCAATGACCAATGCATTGATCTCATTTTAGGCCTAGAAGCTCCATATTTTTTGCCTTACCCTTCCCTCTCTTTTACATTTTTTTTGTGGCATTGAATGAACCTTTCCCCTTATGTTTAGAAATAATAATCCCAATAATCAAATTTTCATTACAATCTTTAACCTATGTGTAAGACATTAGATTGAAATTTTGGTGGTGATAGTGCATATCTCAGAGACTATTCATGTAAAATCTATTTATGAAGTCAAACACCTATAGCCATCCCTTGGGTTGATCCCAAATCAGTCCTAAAATGAAGGATGAAAGTCTATAGTTGTCCTCACCTTCCCCTCTTTAGGGAACACCCAATCTCATGGGTGTTTTGTGAGGAGTAGATTGAAGTGACCAATAGCTAGATTTATAAGGAGGGCCCATTTGGAATAATTCATGCTTTTTATTGATTTGTTTTTATGAGTATGTTGAGTTTGGTTTATTGGTAACAATTTGATAGCTTCTTTGAATGTGAAGCACCCTAGGGACAGGTCTCACTGAGGTTGATTGGTAATTTACACCCTACTTTTCCACATAAAACTTAGGTCTAACCAATCTAGACCTACTATGATTCCTATCAATTCATCCGTATAACCTATCCCAAATTTACAAACCAAAATGGCTTGGTTAGCTGGATCAACTATTAACATCTCGAGAGTCATCTATGATTTACCCAAGAACCCCAAGATTCATCTTCATCTTTTCACCCCAAGTGTGGGATGAACTATGGAGGAACATGTAACATCTTACAAAACTGACCTAAGACTTATAAACATAAAACATGAGGATGTGGCATGTAGAATTTTCCACTTTACCTTAATGAACTCTTCATATGATTGGTTTCTCAACCTTCCCAAAGACTCCATCTCAAGTTGGGACCATTTTAGTTCTACTTTCCTCACCTAGTTTGGGTAAGTGATAGACCCTAGTGTCTTATACCAATATTTTTCTTGCATCAAAAGGGAGCCCAATGAGACCATTAGGAACTTCAATGCTAGGTTTTAAAATATGTATATCAAGGTAACCATGATTTATCAACCCAAGCCTCAAACAATACTTGAAATGTATAAGAATGCACTATACCCTAGGAAAACCATGTTTGTAAGGAGGGATGTAACCATAATAGACCTATTCTCAACTTATTGAGAGGCCATAAAAGTGGATAGGCAACTGAACCCCCAAGTCACATAATAATCCCTACTCCTAGTATGCTACCATAGATTCTTGTATTGAACTTCTTGAAAAAAATTAATCATAATGCACCTATAGCTCAGTCACTCCATATAATGCATCAAATACCATTGGGTCATCCCACTTCAAACCAACAATTAGGTTTCCTAAACCTAGGAAGCCAAAAACTAATTCCTCACACTCAACATCAAGTAACATTAGTCATGGTGAGCAATACCTAAACCACACCTCAAGAGTCCACTAAGATTGAGTTATATGCCATTCAATTGATGGTACAAAAACTCAATAATGACTTCCTAAGACTAGAAAGATAGTTGAGTAACTCTAATGCATAAATTTTTAACAAAAAATTCACATATCAAAGACCAAATAAGAACTATAATCATCCTTATTATCCCCCAGAACCTTCACTCACTAGGTTACTTGAGATCAATATCTTTGAGATAGCCTTACCTAATTGGTGTCAAGTGCATAACATGGTAACACATAGGGAACTAGATTGCACAGAGTCTAGTTCTACTTTTGAGATATTATAGAAAGAGATGGAAGAATATGAGGTGGTCCCAAATCATCTTTACTCCTCTAACTCAGGTAAATCCCCTAGTACTATTATGGTGTTAAAAAACATGGATTTCCCAAGCCAAGAATAAAATGAGCCACATGAGGGTATTAGTGAGGTGTATGCATTTCAATAGTTCAAAAAGAGTGATTACACCTTTAGTAATAGGTAAAAATAACATCCCCTTACTACCTCAACACCTCCAATAATGGTGCAACTTCACTAGACCAAAACACTAGAATGATCCTCCACCTCCAAGAACTTAATAACCTAAGGCAAATGTGGAAACCAACTAATATAAAGTAAATGAGGTTACAACATAGTATAGGATATGAAAAATTTCAAGGCTAATATTACCCTTTGTGATCTTGATCAAATCATAGAGCAACAAGATCTCTTGCTAAAGTCTTTGACCTAAAACCTAACCCCATAGGCCCAACCAAAACTGAGAGCAACACAAAATAGTGTGATTATTCACAAAAATAATATGGAGGTGGCCCCTTTAATTTTAATCATATTTTTATTTGGAAATAATACACACAATTGGTTAGTAGATTTAGGAGCCTCAGTCAATGTGATGCTAGTAGGCATGTACAAAAAACTTGGTCTAGCCCCCATAAAATTAGACAAAGTAGTGGTCAGCTAGATAAGTTAGAGGTGAAAGTGATAGGTGAGTTAATAAACATCCACATCTATTTGGAATCCAAGCTTAGGTTTTGACACTTTATAAACATCCAAGTGGTGGATATCTTAGAAGCCTATGACCTGCTCCTCAATAAATATTGGTCCAAAGCTCTAAATGGGTATATGGCCATAGATTTATCCAATATGTGGATTTCATGGATAGGAGTAGAAAAAAATAAGGGTAGATAGATAACCATTCATGAAACATATGATAACTACATACAACACCATTAATGAGAAGATAAACTTGGTTTCCTCAGATTTAGGCATCTACATGTTGAGCATAAAGCCTTCCAAAAACCAAACTAGTCAAAGCACAGGTCTGCTTGGGATTTGGTCTCTTTATATATATGGAGCTCACTCCAAACAAGGTAGTGTATCTGATGTTATATTTATATAACCCTTAGGGATGAAACATATAACATCATATAGGTTATAATTTCCTTGCATAAATAACCTATCAGAGTATGAATATCTAATCCTGGGATTACAATTTGTATTAGGACATGAGGCAAGAAAACTAAGAGTATTCATTGACTCTAAAATGGTGGTGAACTAGATCAAGACTAAGTTTCAATGCAAAATATCATACTTCAAAAGGTATAATAATAAGTCTTGGGACATAATCAAAATGTTTAATGCATTCAATATCATCCCTATTCCTTGAGAAGAAAACCAAGTATCAAATTCAATAACATATGTGGTAGTAAACCTAAATCCCTTAGATGACACTGAGTTGTAAGAGTTATTTATGAAACTCATCCCATGTCCTTTTATCTCAGACAATGTGACTAGCTTCTAGGTCTTCGAGGATGACCAAAAAATCATCCAGTTCCTTGGTAATGAGGGGATAATCGAGGCCCAAATAATAGATTAGAAAGATAGATATAACCCTAGGAATGAGTTAGACAAGGATGGGATCCTAAATATTTATGGGAACTAGACCTTGGAAGGAATGATCTCCTTGGAAAGAACATTTGATGCTTAAACCCCATATTCTATGAAAATAAACCCAAGTTCAAGGACCAAAAGTGCTGAATCATTAATCATGACCCTATAGAGAACCCCTAAGTGTTTAATGTGGGTCATGATTAGATGAACCATGAATTAGAGTAGTTAAATAGGTTACTGCTGAGATATAACGATGTGATTGCCTAGGCCTATAAATACCTTAAGGTCTTATACCCAAGAGTAATTACTCATACTATCCCCTAAATACCCAACCAAAAACCCTTCAAGCAAAGGTAGAGGTTGGTAAACCCAATCCTATAGCCTTGATACACAAAGAAGTCCATAAGTTACTCTCTATAGGGATAATTTTATTAGTCCACCACTCTACTTAGGTGGCATCCCAATGTAAAAATTGAATGGATAAATATGACTATGTGTGGACTTACATAACTTGAATTAGGCCTCAGATAAAGATAAATACCCATTTTCCTCCCTAGATGAGGTGATCCAAATGGTGAATAGGTGTAAAATTATGTCCTTGGATGGCTTCTCAGGATACAACTAGGTATTAGTCAAACCTAGAGATATAACTAGGACTACTTTCACCACCAAGTGGGGCACATTATCTTATAAATAGATGCCTTTCAGGTTAATCAATGTTGGTGACACTTTCCAAAGGGAAATGGAATTTGATTTTGAGGTCCTGATAGGGAAATGTATAATAATCTATACATATAACCTAAATATTTTTTAAAAATATAGGTTAGATCATGTGCACCACTTGGAAAGGGTATTTGAAAGATGTATAATACATGACATTTCCTTAAACCCAAAGAAGAGTGTGTTCAATGTCACTGAAGGCAATATTCTCAGTCACATCATCACAAAAGAAGGTATTGCTATTGATCTTGAAAGGGTTAATGTAATTTCTAAACTACCTTTGTTTAATAACAAGAAGGAAATAAAATATTTCTTTGGGAAAATCAACTTTGTGCATATATTCATTTTTAGATTTACTAAAATAGTGAAGTCCTTAAATGCAATATTTAAGTAAGATGCTAAAGTGGAATGGCACGCATAATCAAATAAATTTTTCTAAGATATAAAAGACATAATCATGCAAGATCTAGTCCTCATTAGCCCACATTATATTCAAGACTTATATGTCTATCCCTTTACTTTAGAGCACACCATTATCACTTATCTTACCCAAAGGTTAGAAGGAGAAGAACACCTTGTGGGTTTTATGAGAACTAATCTTAAAGATGTTGAGTTTAGATATTCTACCCTATACAAGCATTCATATTCCTTGGTCAAGGTAGTGAATAAATTCAAGCATTACATCCTAAAATAGAGTACACACCATTGTCCCATACCTAACCATTAAGCAAATTCTAGGGGAGAATGAGCTAGGTGAAAGAAGAGGTTGATGGATGATGAAATTAAAAAAATATGACCTGAAAATCAAGCCAAATAAATTAGTTAGAGGAAAATGCCTTACTCCACTAATAACATAGATAAAAATGAGGATTATGGTGCATAAGGTGGACCAATAGGGGTACCATAATTATATTTGTATGCCCTATTCATGCACTTTATACTCTATGAAAATGCACCCTCAAGACTCAACCACACATAGAGAAGGTCCCTCTAGTTGAAGGCCACACAATATATGCTGAAGAAGGGAGTTCTCTATAGAATAAACCACAAGGTAATCTACCTTTGGTGTGTATCATAAGAAGATGCCAAAGAGATAATGGCAAGTTTTCATGAAAAATTGGTAGTGAGCCATCCTGTAATAAATGCCATGGATCAAAAAGTTCTCTAGGTAGGTTATTACTAGCCCACACTATTCAAAGACATTCATGCCCATCTATGATTTTACCACCAATGCCAGACCTTTAATTAGAGATAAATACATGTTGTAATGCCATTATAACCTATTGTAGAGTCTACACCATTTTCATAATGGGGACTAGATTTCATGGGGGTGATTAACCCCAATTCATCAATCAATAGTAAGTTCATCCTTACAGGCATAAAATACTACATAAGATTATTTGAGGCAATCTTAACCAAAATTAGCACCATTACCAAAGTTATCAATTTCCTTTGCAATACCATAACCACCCATTTTAGAGTCCCTATTTATTTATCATGTGATAATGGTATTGCCTTTCAATCTATAGAATTCACAGAATGGGCCTATGATAATGGGATCACACAAAAGCTCTCATCTAATCACTACCTATAAGGGAATGGATTATTAGATTACACCAACAAGAAATTGATTGACACCATTAATAAATCAACTAGAGAAAATCCCTCGGAATGTCACTCATTTCTAAAATTTGCCTTATAGATAGACCACACTAGGTATAATAAACAAGCTCTCAAAATCTATCCTTTCTTCTAGTTTATGAATTAAAGCCAATAATTTTGGTGATGCTCAAGTTTATAACTTATAAGTTCATGAAAAAATTCATAAAGCTAGATAACAAGGTAAATTTGAGACTCCTAGACCTAATTCAGGTAGAGGAAGCCAAGGATGAAACTGTGATATAAAAATTTGAATCAAGAGAGGATGGTTATTATGGTGTTAGTTCCAAAATAAAAATAAAATGAAAGAAAAAAAATAATAGCATAACATCTCTAGGCTTAGTCACTAAGGAGATCTTAGTTAACAAAAAACAAATGAAAAACACAACTAAAAAGTAAGGAATAAAACATAAGAATTCCTTCACCTTCCTTGGATGCTCCAAATGCCTTTGTAGTGATGGCTTGCTTGGCTTATGATCATAAAGTCATTGGCAATAGAAGCTTGGCTACCTCCATCTCTACTTGGCACATTTGGCTTGTGGCTTGGATTGGCTTGGAATTAATTTGGCATGGTAACACTAGTTATAATGACTCTTTGAAGATATTTGTGTATTATAACTTTACACCAAAAAGTAGCTTAGAAATGATGTTGTGAGGCCTCCTATTTATAGATTTTTGGATTTGATCAGAATCAACATCAACCATCCATCTCAAGATTGAGATGTGTGGTTAAGGATTAATTCAATTTTTTGAATTAAGTTTGTAATTATCCTCATCATGACATTGGAAGAAGGAGAAATTAAGAGGCATGGAGGGCATCATGGAAGGCAATGATGAGGCATGAATCCTGATATTTATGGCATTTATGGCCTAGGGATGTCTTCCTAAGAAATGAGGCCACTTGATGATGTAGATATTACATATTCATTTACAAAAATAAGTATTCAACAAGTTTCCATGGAATTTTTGATTATACCTTGATTTGGGTTAATTAGCTCTTAAGCATGATTAAACACTTTGTGTACAAATTACCCAAATTGGTTAGATTGCCCTGTTATTAGTCCTAAATTTTACTAGATTGGAATTTGAAGTCCACATTAGATGCATTGGAGCCATATTCCAATTTAGGATGTTGCCAAAAACAAATAACAAGGGCACATGTCTTGTGCAAAAGATTTGATAGGGAAGAGTAATCCAGAGCACATGGGTACAAAATTGGCATTTTGACTCAGAATGATCTGATCAAAGTTAGCTAGCCCATAAATTGAATTACCCCATTTAGGTATACCCTATCTAAAATCAACACTTGAATACATCAGTTTCACATCATTTAGCGTGTTTTAGTGTTTTTGGGCCAAATTGTGCATTTTAGGTGGAAATTGGTCAAAAGCCTAGTTGGAGATTATCGATGGCCATATTTAGGTGTTTACAGTTTGATCTTATTTGGGAAGGTGTTGCAAGCTATAATCATAGTAACATATTCTCAAATAATGAAAAGGTCCTATATGCCTACAACTGTAATGATGATACACTAACTGTATGATGCCCCCTTGAGGGAATGGTTGGCACAAATAGGTTGACAAATGGTCCCTCGATATGAAGTAGAATGAGAGGACCAAATAAAGGAAATATGATGGGGTGAAAACATAATGATATTTAAAAATTATTATAAATCATTGAGTTTTTAAGTGGAATGGTATACAATGGGTTGCCCAAAGGTGGTTATAAGAATTTTACCTCGATAGTGGCAACATGGTATGATAACACAATGATTTGCCCAAAGGCAATTATAATAATTGAGAAGATAGAGTTGTCCCAATTAGGATATAAAACCAAGATAATAAAATGCCCCTGTATAGGCAAAAAAGGTAAAGTGGTGACAACACAATGATTTTCCCAAAGGTAGTTATAATTAGTGAGAAATGTAGGTGGGACGGTGTGCAATAATTTTTTCACAGGTGGTTATAATCATTAGACCTCGATTATGGAAAACAAGATAAACTTGGTTGAGGAGGATGATAATGTAACATAGAGGGTAATGATTAATTGGAACAACCTACTAGTAGGGAGATGCTCATCTAAACTAATAAAGGTTGAAATTATTTTGTGGTCAATTACTCTATTTGGGATATGATTGGGAATGGAATAAGGATGTTAGTGCTGAAGAGATGCTGCCATTACTGAATAGACTTCTTGAATTTGAGGTTTGTTATAACATGTGATGGTAGGCTTTATGATAGAACACCATAAAGATTTGGCTAAAATATGTATAAGAGCTGACGCCTATAATCTAATACTCAATAGAAAATAATTCATTGATGATAAAAACCATGATGATAATGTAGACATATGAATATGGATTGATTCAAGTGTAAGTGTGGACAAGGAATCACCAAATGAACACACATAAACTAAATCAAGGCAGCAATGTTGAAAGCAAACAAATAGGTAGACAAATAAACAAAATAAGCAGAGATAAACAAATAAATAATGTAATAAAAACTATATGAACATTGCCCTTAGAAAATAGGTGACAACTTAACAAATGAACAAAATGGGAGGATAGAAGGAAAGGAAGGGGGTGGTCGAGCTAGCTCCATATGCACTAGGCAAGTGGACGCTGCCTACATAGTTCCATGGATGTAATATCCAAAAAACAAATTAGGCCAAATGTAGTTCTCACAGGGAATGGGAAGAATATGATAACTAGGAAAACAAATAGAATGGATGTGATAAAAGAATAAGAATATTCTTTCAAAATGGAAAGTGCGTGAGAGAAAATGCTAAAAAGGATGGGGAAACTAAATGACAAGTGATTTTCTTATAACTTAGTAAGGGCTCCCATAATCCTTAAGGAAAAGAAGTGGTCAATGTTTTTATTCTTTTCTAATGATTTTTCAAATATTTTTAGAAGTGTTTGAAGTATCTCAACTCAATTGATAATGATGAGACACTAAATGGTTCAAGATCATAAAATGGTGAGAGTGATCAAACTGAGGTTGCTCACAAAATGTTGAAAGCATGGCTTATGTTACTCATAAAATGGTGAGATCATGGCTTAGGTTACTTGAAAAATAGTGAGAGCATGGCTTAGGTTGCTCATAAAATGGTGAGATCATTGGGAAAAGGGTGACTGAGCTGACCTCAACAAGTATTGAGCACTACCTACATAGTCCCAGAGTAGGACCTTAAGTCACTATAGTTTTGCCTTTTCAGTAGAGGAATTTGACTAGTATGGTAGCCAATTCAAACAAAATATGCATAGTTGGTAAAAAGGCAAAACATGGCATATGAAGTATCAATTCGGTATATCAAGGCTTAGTGTTTCCCCTAGTTTTCCCATAGGTAGCTATAACTAGGACATAATGACATAGGTCAAATGGTACTAATTTTCCCAAAGGCGGTTATAATTAGTAGCAAGACTGGTGGTAAGAAAGGACTAACAAATGAAGGATGCAACTACCAAAATTCTATCACACTATCCAAAGATACGCTCCCTATCTAAAATACTTGAAATAACTAATGAACTGATCAGATACCTCGATGCTAAAACTACGTAATGAACAACAAAAACTAGGGTCAAATAGGCTAGGTTTTAGGACACACTAGGTCAATAGATCACAAGTAGAAAGTGGATATGGCAAAGAGGATAGATAAGAATGATATTTGTAAAAATAAGAATAGTGAAAAAATGGCATATATAAAATGCTCCTTATAGATAATACACTTTATCACTCAAACATAATACTGCTTGAGATGAATAATATTCATCAGCTCTAAAAGTTTGTCTCCATCTGGTGTGGCAAGCTTGTATGATCCTGATCTATAATCTACAGTGATGATGAAAGGCCCTATCCAATTTGGTTTGAGTTTCCCTTTAATTTCTTCTCAGTCATGGTATTCTCTTTGTTTTATTTAAGAATAATATCACCAAGTTAAAATGTTTTATCCTTAACACGCTAATTATAGTGGCCTTTGAGTTAGTTCTAATTTGCTTGAAGATTATTGAGCGTGGCTATGCGTTTTTCATCAAGTAGATCTAGTTCGTATAGGCAAGCTACTTGATAGTCATGATCATCTAGGACATTCTTGAAAAATATGTGTAGTGAAGGTAACTTGACCTCAATGGGAAGGATGGATTTAATACCACAAACAGTGAGTATGGAGTGGCTCCTATGGGGGTATGATGATTGGTACTATATGCCCAAAGGGTAGGGAATATCTGGAGGTTCCAATCATGACCGACATTATTGAAAATATTTTTGAGAATATTGACAAGGGTTTTGTTGGATGCCTCAGCCTGGACATTACCTTGAGGGTAATATGCTATAGAAAAATGTTGGGTGATGTTGTATTCAGTACATAACTAGTCTACATCTTTGTTCTTGAATGATCCTCCATTATTAGATAAAATGTAAGATGGAATAACGTAGCGGTAGATAAGGTGGTTGAAGATGAATTTGGAAATTTGCTTTCCAGTCACGTAAGTGAGGGGTATAGATTCAACCCACTTAGTGAAATATTCAGTGGCGGTAAGGATATACTTATGGCCATTAGATGAAGTGGGGTTAATCTTCCCAATGAGGTCTAGTCCCCATATAGAAAATGGCCATGGTTTCAACATTGGTTTTAGATTTTTTATTAGGGCATGAATTAGATTAGCATGCCATTGACATATATCACACTTTTTAACATATATAGTGGCATTTGCATCCATTGTGGGCCAATAAGAACTAGTACGTAAGAGATTTTTGGATAGGACTACCCTGATAGAATGTGCTCCACATACTCCTTCATGAACTTCTCTTAACGCTAATGTAGACTCTGCCAAAGTTAAACAATGAAGCAAAGTTTCATCAAAACTATGATGATAAAGAGTGGATCCAAGTAGAGTATAATGAGCAGAATGATGAATGAAGGCTTTGGTTTGTTTTTGAGATAGGTTAGGTGGAAAAACTTGGTCATGAAGGTAGTTGTAAAGGTTTGAGTACTAGATAGAATTAGGCCCAACAATATCACAAATCATGGTAATGGTTGAAGGTTCATGAGTTGGTGCTAAAAAAATCTTGATAAGGAACTGATACTCTCTAACTATATCTATTTGTCAAATTAGAGACCTAATAGTAGCCATGGCATCTGCAGTTATTTTACTACCCTTGGGTATATGCTCAAATTGAATATTGGCAATTTGATATTTAATAATGTCAACCATGGATATATATGGAACCAACTTGTCATCTTTGGTCTAAAAATTATCTGTGACCTAATTGATGATTAACTAAGAATCACCATAAACTTGAAGATGAGATATATTCCAATGCATTGATTTCCAAAGACTTGCAACAAATGCTTCATACTCAACCATGTTATTTATACAAGGAAATGTGATTTTGAATAATTTAGGGATTAGATCCCCTTATGGTGTAATAAATAATAGGCCTACCCATGATCTATGTGCATTGAATGAACCATCAAAATACAATTTCTAGGGTTTTTCCTTAAGGAGTGTGTCAATGATGGTCATGATGGATTTATCAAGAAATTGAAACATGAGTGGTTGTGTGTCTATGAGAGGTGCTTCCATAAGTTTATCCACAAGAACTTATCCCTTGATTGCCTTCTGATTGACATACTCTATATCAAACTCATTAAGAATCATGATCCATTTAGCTATTCTACCTTGCAAAGCTATTTTAGATAATAGATACTTGAGTGGATCTACTTTTGAAATGACCATAGTTTTATTATTCAACATGTAATGACACAATTTATAAGCTACAAAAACCATAGCTAGACAAGTTTTTTCAACAAGTGTATAGTTGTGTTCATATGTAACCAAGGTACAACTTAGATAGTATAAAACATGCTCCTTTCCTTTGTCATCATGTTGAGCCAAGAGTGCCCCCAAAGCATGGTCGATAGCTGATAGATATAACAAAAATGGCTTTTCTAGTATTGGAGGTAATAAAATAGGCAAATTGACAAGATAATATTTGAGATGTTGAAAAGCTATTTGGAAGTGATCATGCTAGTGAAATGCAACTCCTTTATTCAAAAGGTGTGTAAATGGATGGCACTTATCTTTTATTTGAGAGATGAAGTGTCAAATTGATTGGATCTTACCCTAAAAACTACAAAGTTATTTTAAATTAGTTGGTGGTGGCATCTTAGTTATCACATGGAATTTAGTTTGATCAACTTCAATACCTCTATGAGACACAATGAAGCCAAGTAGTTTTCCTAAGGTTACACTAAACACACATTTATTTGGATTGAGTCTAACTTTTTACTCTTATAGTCTTTCAAATATCTTATGCAACACTATTGGATAGTCAGCCCTGGTTTTGGATTTTCCTAGTATGTCATCGACATAGTCTTCAAAAATATTATGCATCATATCAGGGAATATTATAGTCATAGCCCTTTGATACATAGGTCCAACATTCTTAAGGCCAAATGGCATCACCTAATAATAAATGTTCCCCATGGAGTGGTGAATGCTATTTTATGATAATTATCTAGTATGATTTTGATATGGTTGTATCTTGAAAATCCATCCATGAGTGAAAGAATTTCATAAACAACGATGAATTCAATGATCATGTTGATATTAGGCAAGGGAAAATCATCTTGAGGACAAGCTTTGTTGATGTCTAAAAAATTAGTACAAATTTTGATTCCTTTAGGATTTTTACTAACAAGTACTACATTAAATATCCATTTAGAGTAGTCAATGGATCAGATACATCCTACTTCTAAGAGTTTTTATAACTCTTTCTTTACCAATACAATAATGCAATAATGCATCTTACGTAGCTTTTATTTTACCAATTTGGCATTAGGACTAACCATAAGATGGTGTAGAACCAAGGTGGGGTCTAAACCTGGCATGTTAGAATAGGCCAATGAAAAAATATCCACAAACTCTCTCAAAAGAGCTACAAAGATGTTATATTCCTCCTTAGTGAGAAATGCTCCTAATTTTATCTATTTTAGGTCTGATGGAGTCTCGATATTTACCTCTATTGTATCTTTGACTAGAAGGGTCTAACTATCTTCTAGGATAGTAGGTAATGACTTGAACTATTGGATTAAGTCAAGGTCCTCTATTAGGACTTGCTCTTCAACTTCTCTTAGGCATGATGAATCTGAGTCTCCTAATGGGAGATCTAGCCATGTAACAAAAATAGCTAGAAATTCTTAGAGAAGTTGATCAAATACTTGTTTTTTCTTAAAACTAAGCTCAGATCCACATTCAAGTTTGTTGTTGGTGGTCTTTTTATCTAAATTTGAATAAGAATGAACATCCCCATCTAATAATACCTAAAATAGGTTTTCATGACTAGATTGGCCTTTATCTTTACTTTTTCCCTGGTCAAAAAGCACCTCAAAGAGGTTTTCACTTTGGGACCTCAATGTTTTACATATTTTTTTTGGGCTAAGGGTGTTCACTCACTCTCCAAAATATGATACAAGATCCAATGTGATTAAGAATTATGATTTTTGATCTCCTAATGAAACATTGTCTCTAAGGCCTAAGCAATCATAAAATACCTAGTCATTCTGGAACTCATCAATTGGTAGACTAGATTCTTGTTGGTCCCAATATATTAGTTGGGGATAATATAATGGCAATGGGTTGGGATGAATGGAAATGGTAAGAGTACAAATGACATTGTTATCAAACAAGTTGGTTTCATCTAGGTCATCAAAAGTGAGGCTATGATCAGACTTTACTTCACTGTTGGCATCATCATCACTAGTCATTGGTGATGGAGTTTGAATAAGGTATGTGGGGTCACCCTCAGGCAGTTTAAATCCAATTACATAAGGTCTTTCATACTTAGTCATAGAAATTGGCTTGGTGGTTCCTTTCTAATTCAGTTTGAGGCCTCTTTCTTTATATTTGTGACATTCCATGATCTTATTAGGAATAGGAAATTTTGCACTTTTATAATAATTAGCTTAGTTTCCATTATATAACCATGATTCATACCCTTTGAGAGAGTCCAGTCCTAGGCTGAATGTTGGTACAAATGTGACAAGTCCCTTATCTTTGTTCTTTTATTACCAATGCATATATGGGATGACTTTAGGTCACCCAAAGGTTTTTGGATTCTGAGGAAGATTGGCAATATGAAATGTATCATGGGTCACATAATCTCCTATTCCATTATCTAAAATGGTGAAATGATTAAAATATTTGAGAGGTGGCATGTGGAAAAGGGAATCCAAGGTATTAGGATCTATGCAATTATCTGATGGAGGATCAATAAGTATGGCCTTTCCTTTATCCTACTTGGAACTTGGATGCATACCATATTGATAATTATAGATTTGAAATTTGACCTCAAGATTATTATAGTGCTCATATGGGTGTAAATCTCCTAGAATATTCACTTCCATCCCTGAGTGGGAAAACTTGATACATTGGTGCAGTGTTGATTGGACTACATGAATCTCATGTAACCAAGGCCTACCTAGAAGTATGTTGTATGATAACTCAAGATCCAACACATGGAAAAGTTTATCATGGGTTAAAGGCCCAATGATAACTAGAAAACTAATGGTGCCTTGTGACTCTCTTTCTTGATTGTCATAGGCTTTAATAGTTATTGTTTCTGGCTAGAAATCTGTCATTGTGTACCCAAGAAGCTTGATGAGCTTTAGGGACACTATGTTGAGGCTAAATCCACTGTATATAAGGACACATTTCACTTTATGCCATCTAATATAAACTTATATGTATAATGGATTGTTATGGAGTGGGAAAATAGAAGACATATCGCTTTGGTTGAATGTGACTTGTTGGGTTGGAGCTAGGTGTCCAACCAAAGCTTGAAATTTATCAAGGGATATGTCACTAGCAACAATGGATTGGGTCAAAAACTCATTCAAGATGTTATTGTGGATTATTGAAATTTGCAACAAATCTTAAATAGAAATTTGTGCTGGTGTCTTCTAGAATTGTTCCATAATATCAAACTTCTTGTCTTGGTCAATAGTGAAAGGTTTTTTCCAAGGTTGAATGGTTGGTTGGATGACAGGCAAAGTGGTAAATGGTTGTGGACTAGGGATATTAATATTTGACCTCTAAGTTGTGATTGTAAAATTAGGATTAAATACTAGACCATTATTATTATTTTCTATTGGAAATGGTGTGGGACCAGACAAGACAAATCTCAATTGTTGGTGCACTTGCATGTGGTCACATGGCAATAATGAATTGTCACTATAAGATCCAAAAGTGGAAGTCCTAGTTTGTTGGTTTACTTGTATGTAATCCTAGGTCAAATAAGGAATATTCATGTAATATGAATGAATATTATTGTTTAAAAATGGTCTAGGCTGATTAGTGCTTGGTTTAGGATTAATGGAAATGGTATTAATGCTACCCCTTGCAATATGACCTACAATCCAATTGTAGTCATGTGAAACTACATGGTAGATTTTTTGGTTATTACCATTTTAACCTTAATTTTGTCTATTGTTCTATAGTTATAGGTTTTGCTACTAAAGTTTTTGATTCTACTAGTTCAGCTTTTGATTTTGATACTATTGATTTTGTTGTTGCACCAGTTGTTGTTGTTGTTGATTGTTCTGCTACTATTAATTTTTATATCAAGGAAATGGGTTTTGATAGATCCCAAGAGTTTGATTGGAAGTGAAAGCATCATTATCCAATTTTATCTCCCCATTCTCCAACATATTCTTAATTAAATGCTTGATTTGGACACACATTCATAAATTATGCCTATTGACTTGATGATAGTCACAAAATTCATTCTCATGGTACCAATCAAGATAAGGAATACTTTATAGATAATGCTTTGGTATAGGCCAATTAATCAGATTAGTGATATAAAGCTTGAAAAATATAGACTCAATAGGTTCTCCTAGGTCATTAAAGACATGATGTACGAGCACGGTTCTTTTAGGAGGAGGGGTTTGCAATGGTAACAACTGCTATATTTGTTGTGCAAGTTTTGGTTGTTACACTTGAAGCATTGCTTGGAGAGGTTGTTGGGTAGGAGTAAGTTGAAAAGGTGGTGTAAATGATGTCTACATAATTTGGACATGATGAGATTTAGTTACTCTATTTCCCACAACATTCCTATTGTGGTTGAATTGCTTTGATCTTTCATGGTTATTAGCCTATGTCAGTTGTGATGCTTGTACTTGGATAGGATGTTGATCATTTAATTGATTGGTACTTTGATTTTGATTAGTTGAATTAATCTTGATGACTCCCTTATTGATGAGTTCCCTCTCGATCAACAAACCTTTATTAATGATCTCTTTGAACATATGCACACATTGCAGTTCCAGATGATAGGTTATCTCACTATGAAAATTTTTAGTAAACATAGTGGATAATTATTTATTTAGTAAACTATGGGTGAAATGACTTGCAAGGGCTCTCCATCATTGTAAATAATTTTAAAAACTCTCCCTAGCTTTCTGCTTTGCTTGTGTCAAGTCTACTAATGAATTCTCATGCTTGAGATGATAAGAAAAGTGTTGTACAAATTTATCAAAAAGATCATCAAAGTCTGTTACTAAACTCTTGGGCAACTTTAAAAACTAGTCCAAGGCTTGTCCAACCAAGCTCCTTTGAAAAAACAATAAAAGATATATGTCACTATATGCCACTTCTTGACATGCAATAAAGATTCGGTCAAATGAGCCTTAGGATCACCTTTCCCTTTGTATTTATTGAATTTTAGTGGTTCATATCTTGTATGAAATGGTATCTATAAATACTCCATGTTGAATGGATAGGAACATACATAATCCAATTTGAACTTTTTAGTTTGTTTACCAGCTTGAATGGTAGCAATTACATCCTTCATCTGTTGCAATTCTTGGGATAGGAAATTGGGCAAAATTTTGGTTTGAGGGAGAATTTGGGTTTGGATAGATGATTGGGAGGTCACAAGTGGGACACTTTGGCCATGGTACAATGGAGATACCTATTGGGGTATATAAACTAGGTTGGGGAATGAACCAAGAATACATATATGTGGATTAATATGTACATGAAATTGCACATTTGGTGGTAGGATGTTCTAGTTTGGGTTGGTGATAAATGTTTGACTTGGAGGATTTTTTGGTTGGGATGGAGGGATACAACTATACTATGCCTACTGTGGTTGAAATGGGACATGCTACTGACTAATAGAACCTTGCTATTGAGTGGGAACTTGTGGACCAAGACCTTGTCTCTAGATTTGTGGCACATTTTGAACTAATGGTTATCTAGTAGGTACTTGAGAACATGAGGACCTCCTTATTACATGAATCCTTATGAGGAAGTGAAAGTAGGTCGTAGATTTGACATCTATCATTGACCAATATTTTCATGTTACTAACTAGTCATTACTTGGTTTTAGATTGGCATATTATTCTATGACTGAAGAGGTATGTTCATCATTACCTGGTAGGGTGGAATATTTGTTACACCTAATTAAGGTGGTAATGTATTTATCATCTATTATGTTGATACACTAGACTGTCTCTACTATTGTGGAATACTACTTGCTACCTATTGAGGGGGCATAGGATTCATCACATTCTATCATTGAGGTGTGACATTGGCCATTGATTGATTACCTAACCTCATAGGTTATATAATTTAGGAAGCATTTGGTTGAGGCTGGGGTGCAAAAACTCCTATTCCTTGGTATGATAACCTATTCATAAGATTAACTATAGGCACATGTTGTTGGTTTGTTGTTTGTGCATTAGTACCACTTTGGTCAAGACTGGACATTATTTACACATTATCTACTACATTTGGCTCACTATTCCACATAGAGGCCAAAGACACTTCTTCAATATCAGGCATATGCATCAAGTTATCTATAAAGGTGGTTTGTATGAATTGGTCAGAACTTAGATTTTCTTTTTCAATTAACTCTATCATCACTCTTGTCAAATAAACTAGGTCAATGAGAGGCTTACTTACCATGTTCATCTAATTGAAATCATGTGATAGATTTAGGTAGGTTTGATATTCTATCTGCATTTGGTTAAAGTGATCTTCCATGATGTTTTTACTTTGATTAGATATATTAATATCTTGGTACATTGTTTGGACTAGAGCGATAGGATTTCTATAAAAAGCCTATTGATCATAAATTATATTGTGGGGCACTCTTATTAGACTTGGTAAATTTTCATGGGGGAAGTCTGCTAGAAACTTATCCCCTACCTTTATGGATCTAACCAAAATATCATCTTTATTCTCTAAAAAACATCACTCAAATAAAAATGGATCATACGTGGAAGACATAGTAGTAGAATATGATTGTTGAAGAATTGAATCATCCACCATGGGTATCATAGCTAGGTATTGTACAATTTGTTCTCGGTCCTATTCTGTGTAAGGTGGTGTGTTAACCAAATAGTTAGCCAATGGATCTTGACTTTGTGACCCTAATTGAGTATTATAAGAGGGATAAGAATATATCTTATAAGCAATATTATCCACATAGGGGTCTTGTACCATTTCTTCTTACGCAAACATATTACTAATCTTTGGATTGCACATGAGTCCACTACGAGTGTAGGAATACATGTTGGAATCCATAGTCAATGCTTTATGATAAAAGGTCAAAGATTTCTAAAAACTCCAAAAAGGACAATGTCTAAAATAGATGATGTTCTAACTTGGTCTAGTTTTGTCAAAGGGATCAAAAGGTTTATGCAAAGGTTTGTGAGGAAGCAAGCTAGAGTGAAGTATCTAAAATTTCACTATTTACATAGAGATAAGAAAGTAAATGAACCTAAAATAAAAATACTAAACTCTAAGGTCAAAGTGTTTCAAATTGGTCTAATCCAATAATTTAAAAGTTGTTAGGTCTTTTGGCCCAATGTGACATCAAAATCTAGGCTCAAATAAGGCATGTGCTAGGACTCTTGGCCAAATGGTTTCAAAAGCTAAACTTTTAAAATAGATGAAAGTTTTAATCTAATGGATTTGAAACACTTCTAACAAACACTAGGAATTTGATTCTTGGTTATGAACTTGATTAACTAGGTATAAGGTATGAAACAAAAGGCACTTTAGCAATAGTTTACTTTCTTCACAAAAAATGGTATAAAACTTGGTTCTTTTGAAAAATGACATAAATAGAGGTGAACAATATAACTTTGTTTTAGACAAAGGATCACAAAAGTACATTTGGATTAGTCTGAAAAATATAGGAAAAAATTTGGAACTCTATGCAAGAGGGTTTATGAAATAATGTTTGAAATACTTTGGGCAGTGTAACGATGCTATACTGCCCAAAAGGTATGACAAAAAGGTTTGCTTCAAAAATATCTAAGGCAAAGACATTTCCTACAATTTTGATAGCATAAAACTAACTTTCTTGACTCAAAATATTGTGGTATATAGAATTAAAGTGCAAGTGTTTAACACAAAATGGCTTAAGTATACTAAGTGATGATAATGATTAGGAGTCTTAAATGACCTTCAACCCAAATTGGAAATTAAACCTAAGTTACCTCAAGTTTAGTGTAAATGGTGAACCCACTTAACACATTAACCCTATGAACTTGTAAAGGTGTAATTTTGAATTTAGATTATAAGTGAAGGACTTAAATAACTTTGGTAAAGGTCTAGACTCAATTGGGCAGCATAACTATACCAAAGTGGATGATATGAATCTCAAGCTTTTGATGAACCTTTGAACAAGGAAAATTGATGATCTCACATGGGCAACATAATGCCTCTTTGTTTAAAAGAAAATTTGGAATATGTGTTTGGTTTTAATTAACCGTTCTTATATTCTAAACTAACAAGGTTGCCTGGTATTATTGGAATATGTCAATATATGTAATTTGAGAGAATTTTTAAGTGTTCATCCAAAAGTAAATGCACATTATATAGTAGGGTTTTTACACCCCACCTTCTCTCAAATGATAGTATTGTCACATGGACCTTGAGATGTACCTTGCACTAATAATACTTCTATGATAAGTGGGGATTTGCCTAATATCTAACACGTTTCCAAATGATCTAGGGGAATCAATTGCACAATGACTTTTATACTAAATAATGCAAAAGAAAAGCACACTGTCAGGACCCCCTACTCTTGAAGAGCACAGTTGATTACCTTTGTATAAGCAACTAAACACGGAATTTAACCAGAAGTAACAAGTAACATAGAAATTTAGAAATAACACCGAATATGAGAGACAATACCCAATTGTATTAATACTATTTCCAAAAGGAAATACAACAAAGAAGATGCCACAGTCTTCTTCACACTCCTCTAGGGCTCCCACACCTCTAGGGCATACAATAGTAAATCTCTTCAAGAGTTCTCTCTCAATCACAGTCACAACAAACAACTCAAACACAGATTTGTTGTTCACCTCCAACTAGTCAGTATAAATATTGCCAGTACCACTAGTAAGTGACAACAGGAAAAATCATCGTTGCCTACTTCCAGTCCAACCAAGTACTCTACGTACTCAATTTCGAGTACTCCATGTACTCCAAGTAGATCCCTGTGATATTGCTCCTTATTGTGTTGCTAATCTCCCTAATCCTACTACCACTTACAGATCAACCTTGTCTTACACACTTGCCAACCAACCTAGTTTTTCATACCTACAAACCTAGATCTTGCACACACACACACACCTACAGATCAACCAATCTTACTTACCATGTAGATCTCTCTACACCCTGAAGAACCCTTGTCCTTGACTTACCAAGTCCTTATGATTCTCCAAACCAGTACCCCAGTGGATCTTCTACCAGATCTTGCTATCCCACATATCCCTGATCATACACACTCGACACCCCTGTGGAACTAGGAAGAACACACCTTGCTCTCTTCACTCTGAAGGAGCTAACCTTACTCTCTCAACTAGCACACTTTACAATACAACCCATGAGTCTATTAAATATATCTCATACAAACAATAATTAGACATCTAATTACAATAATTAGATCTACAGCTCAAGACTAAAATTAGTCTTTAACATGCAAACAACTAGTTCATTAACAAACTATTCGTGAAATTGATAGTTCTGGAACTGCACATGTGACCAACGTCGATCGCTGTCTATCTGGAGATGACTAATGTCGACTGATCCATGACCGATGTTAGTAGCCCTATGCTATGAATATGACCAATGTTGGTTGGCCTGACCGATGTCAGTTGCTTTGCACCTCAGCAACCTCCTCTGTGTTTTCATATAGTAAAGCTTTTAGCTCCACAACCTAACAATCTCCCACTTGGAGATAAACAACTGCACCTGTACCTGTACCTATACATCATCTAATTTGTTTCTTGGCTTGTATCCCTCTTCAAGATCACTCTTGAAGACCAACCACCACAGTGAACCCTGTGATGCTACTCATGTCATCCAAGTCCCCTACCACATCTGAATCTACATACCCATGTAGATAAGTCCCTGACCCTGCATAGCAGAAATCCCTACTGCTAGTCCCTCTCAAATACCTAAGAACCCACTAAACTACCCTCCAGTGCTTCTTTCCTAGATTGGCCACGAACTTGATGACAACTCCCATTGCTGGGGAACCTTAGGTCTAGTACACATGTACTTAACCTAATCATGTGAATCAGGACACTATTCATAGAACTGTCCAACCATCAGCGTGCTAACCAATTTCACACAATCATCCAGAGACAAAATCAACCTGTGACCTTCCATGTCTCTAGAACACACTCATGCCAAAGAATTTTGCTATTTCCAAATTCTTCATGACATACCACTGAACTAACTTTACCTTTAGTTCAAAAAATCCCTACATGTATGAACTTGCAACAAGCTCATCATCCACATACAGTAATAGGATAATGTTGTGACCATCATCCACCTGGTAAAGAAAACATAATGGTTACACTGACATTGACTAAAGTCGTGCTTTGTCATCCACCTTCAAACCTGTACCACTGTCCTGCAACTTGCTCAAAACCATATGACTTGGCCTTCTATCTCACGTATCCATTTCCTCTCTTCTTTAACCAAGGAATCCATTCATCTCTCAGTGCTTTCTTTCAGCTGGCAACCCTACCAAATCTCCCATTTGGTTTTGCATCGTAGGAATCAAATTCCTCATTCATGCCATGCTCCCATTGTTTCTTGGATCCTTCCTACTCTGTAGTAAGAAACAAGTATAAAGAAGGGGAATAAAAAATTTGAGGCTTACTTACCCTTTTAGTCCTCCATATGGGCGTTTGAGACTCCTTGATAGCTTGCTGTCTGCCCAAAATCTGTTCCAATGACCGACCTCAGTCACCACACAGTCTGCATTCGATCGACGTTAGTTCCATGTGACTATCCTAACTACCGATGCTGGTTCTCTAACCGGCATCAGTGTCCAAGGTTTTTGACATCAATTCCTTGACCAATGCTAGTTACCTCCAGGTCTCTGACATCAGTTTTCCTACCGATGCTAGTAACCACCTGCCTGACACCGTCGACTCTAGTCTACACATGACCAACATCGGCATCTATATGTTTGATGTCAATTCTTTCTGACTGATGCCGGTAATTGTGTTCACATGTGAGTGATGAATTTTTACCTATGAGCTCTTTTTGGATCAAAACCCTATCTAAACTGCCCTGCTCAACTTTATTCAACCTCCCTAGCTGATCACTGTCCATCATCTCCTCCAAGAACACCAAGGATTTCCAATTTTTAAGTTTGTCAAACACATATGACTTCCTCTTAAGAACATGCATCTCCTTCTTACTCATGTGACCAAGCCTACAAAGCCACACCTTTGCAATAGAAGAAGAATCAATAATATAAGTAGATAGATAAAGGATACCTACTTTCTTACCACCTCTAATTCAAGTGCATCCACTGTGAGAGTTACTGTGCATCTCTCATCACCCAACTTTCCTAAAGAAATTAGCCTCATATTTAGAACTGGGACCTACATGACATCCTTCAACACCCATGTGTTGGCCATCTGCAATTTCAGCTGCACTTCTCCTTTGCCAAAACTTTGACAAGGCTCACCAACCCTCAAATAAATCTTTCCAAAGTCTCCATGGACCTTAACATGGAAAAATACTCTATTTGGGGCTGCATGGAAAGAGGCAACATAATATATAAACCAAGATTCTACTTTATCCAAGGAACATACCAGAGCATCCTGTGTAACAACACCTACAACATCTACTTCTTCATTTCCTTCATGTTGATCTTGAACCGACCAACAATTTTTTTTACCTGCTCTTTCTTTCCATAACTCCGTAATTGACCATTCTTGCTTTTGAATTCCTTCATACTTTCTTCTGCCATTGCTATACTCCCACTCAATTAGAAACCCCTGAGAGTGACCTGTAATCAACAAACACTTAACAAGCTCTAACCACTTGTTAGTTGATCTTAGCTCTGATACCAATTGTCAGTGGTATCAAGCTCTGAACTAGCACCCTAGCTCTGATACCAATTGTAAGTGGTATCAAGCTCTGAACCAGCAACTTGGCTCTGATACCAATTGTCAGGACCCCCTTGCTCTTAAAGAGCATAGTTGATTAACTTTGTATAAGCAACTAAAAACGAAATTTAACCAAAAGTAACAAGTAACATAGAAATTCAAAAATAACACAGAATATGAGAGACAATACCCAATTGTATTAATACTCTTTCCAGAAGGAAATACAACAAAGAAGATGCCATAGTGTTCTTCACACTCCTCTAGGGCTCCCACACCTCTAGGGCATATAACAGTAAATCTCTTCAAGAGTTTTCTCTCAATCACGGTCACAACAAACAGCTCAAACACAGAGTTGTTGTTCACCTCTAACCAGTTAGTATAAATAATGCCAGTATCACTAGTAAGTGACAACCAAAAAAATTGTCATTGCCTACTTCCATTCCAACCAAGTACTCCATGTACTCTAAGTAGATCCCTGTGATCTTGCTCCTTGTTGTATTTCTGATCTCCCTAATCTTGCTACCACCTGCAGATCAACCTGGTCTTGCACACCTGCCAACCAACCTGGTTTTGCACACCTGTAAACCTAGATCTCGCACACACACACACACACACCTACAGATTAATTGATCTTACTTACCATGTAGATCTCTCTACACCCTAAAAACCCTTGTCCTTGCCTCACCAAGTCCTTATGATTCTCCAAACTAGTTCCCTGGTGGATCTTTTACTAGATCTTGCTATCCCGTAGATCTACCTGATCATACACACTCGACACCCCTGTGGAACTAGGAGGAGCACACCTTGCTCTCTTCACTCTGAAGGAGATAACCTTGCTCTCTCAACTAGCACACTTTACAATATAGCCCATGAGTCTATTAAATAGATATCATACAAAAAATAATTAGACATCTAATTACAATAATTAGATCCACAGCTCAAGACTAAAATTAGTCTTTAACATGCAACAACCGGTTCGTTAACAAACTATTCATGAAATCAACAGTTCTGAAACCACACAGGTGACTGACATCGGCTGATCCATGACCGATGTTGGCAGCCCTATGCTCTGAATATGACCGATGTCAATTGTCCTGACTGACGTTAGTTGATCTGCACCTTAGCAACCTCCTCCATGTTTGCATATAGTGAAGCTTTTAGCTCCACAACCTAACACACACATTTTGGGTTCATATCACTTGGCTTGTTGCAAAAAGGTCTACCACTACATCCTACTATTCATTCAATGTAATGTGATGTCTAAAGTGCCACTACGTCTTGTGTGAAACTCCAAAGGATCCAAATGAAGTCAATACTGGGAGATGAAACTCTAGGTCAAAGCTTTTATAAAGAACTTGTGGGAGGTGATAAAGTCCCCCTCATAAGTGAAGATGTATAAAAATAAAGCATGAAAGTAGAAAAAAATTAGGGTTATTTTCAAGATCACCCAAACTTTGATGAGTTTTTTGGGAGTGCTTTAGAAGACTTTATTTCTAAGCCTTGGACTAGGATACTTGCAATAGGAATTTTTCTTTTGATTTCAAGGGTTACTTATAGGGGACAAATGGAAGAGCACATACACAACATTCCTCTTTTTTCCAAAAAAAAATTTGATTAAAAAAACTATTGAAAATAAGAATTGATAAGTGTGTTGAATTTTATATCCCAAAAGGAAAGATTTGGTGGTGTTTATTTGACCCCTTGGTCTTAGTTACAAACTTTGAAAAAATTCATAAAAAACATCTAGATTCTTTTTTTTAAACACTAAAAATAAGGTTCCTAATTTATTTTTAAGCATGCAAAAATGATTTAAACATATTTTGAATAAATATCAAGCTTGGTCCTGTATCAAAATTATTATCATATCCTTTAACTTTGAAGTTTTTTTGAGTTTGAAATAATAATATTTGGAAAAGTAGCTCTCAGGTCTATGTTTTTGAAAAAACACAGTGATCAATGTTAGTTATTACCACCGACATTAGTTTCTATAGCTAATCAAGATCTAACCAATGTCAGTTATGCTGACCGATGTTGGTTAAGTCGGTAACTGATGTTGGTGTTTTCTACCAATGTCGGTTACTATGTGAAAATTGTGTCAGTTACTATGTGAAAATTGTAGTAACCAAAAATGTCAAAATAAAGTTAGAAAATCAATTTGCAAGAGTTTTAAAGGCTTAAATAAATATTTTAGAGTTGTAAAAGGATCTCCTTTAGGTGTAGGATGTGTCTAGTCCCATCGAGCCTGCCATATGTGATCTAGGAATTTGATTCAAGAGAGGATGGTTAGTATGGTGTCAGTTCCAAAATGAAAACAAAATGAAAGAAACACATTAATAGCATAACATCTCTAGGCCTAGACACTAGGGAGAGCTTAGTTAACAAAAAACAAATGACAAACACAACTAAAAAGTAAGGAATAAAACACAAGAATTCCTTCACCTTTTTTGGATGCTCTAAATGCTTTTATAGTGGTGGCTTACTCAGCTTGTGCTCATGAAGTTCTTGGCAATGGAAGCTTGGCTACCTCTATCTCTCCTTGGAACCTTTGGCTTGTGTCTTGGATTGGCTTGGAATCAATTTGACATGGTAACACTAGTTGTAATGACTCCTTGAAGATATTTATGCATTATAACTTTGTAGCAAAAAATAGCTTAGAAATGATGTTGTGAGGCCTCCTATTTATAGATTTTTAGATTTGATCAGAATCAACCTCAACCATCCATATCAAGATTGAGATGTGTGATTGAGGATTAATTCAATTTTTGGAATTAAGTTTTTAATTACCCTCATCATGACATTGAAAGAAGGGGCAATTAAGAGGCATGGAGAACATCATGGAAGGCATTGATGAGGCATGGGAGGCATGAATCTTGATATTTGTGGCATTTATGGCCTAGGGATGTCTTCCTAAGAAATGAGGTCACTTGATGATGTAGATATTCCATATTCATTTCTAAAAGTAAGTATTCAACAAGTTTCCATGGAATTTTTTATTATGCCTTAATTTGGGTTAATTATCTCTTGAGCATGATTAAGCACTTTGTGCACAAATTACCTAAATTAATCAAAATGGCCCATTATTGGTCCTAAATTTGACTAGATTAGAATTTGAAGTCTATGTCAGATGCATTGGAACGTATTCCCATTTAGGATGTTTCTAACAACAAATAATAAGGGCACATGTCTTGTGCAAAAGATTTGATAGGGAAGAGCAATGTAGAGCATGTGGGTGCAAAATTGGCATTTTGACTTGAAATGATCTAATCAAAGTTAGCTAGCCCATAAATTACATTTCCCAATTTAGGGATACCCTAGCCACAACACTTGAATACATCAATTTTACATCATTTAACATGTTTTAGTGTTTTTAGGTCAAATTGTGCATTTTAGGTGGAAATTGGTCAAAGGCCTAGTTGGAGATTATCAATGGCCAAATTTAGGTGTCTAAAAAAACTTTATTAAGATTTAAGAAACATCAAGATATATTCAAAATATGGTTTGATAAGAGGGAAAATATCAAGACCTTTAGAATATTTGACATGGTTCTAATGTGGGACAAGACCCATTAGAAGAGACGCCATCATTAAAAATTTGATCCCCTGTAGATTGTCCCATACCAGATAGATGAAATATTGCACTAAAACACCTTTTGTCTTAAGGATCTTTAGGGTAATGAACTACCATTTTTTGTAAATGGAAAGTTCTTGAATCATTATTTCTTAGTTGTTCCCTCTAATGTAGTTTTTGAGTAGCTTGAGTAGAGGTGGTAATGTATATATTAGATAAATTTTCTTTCATTGTGTGTTTTTTCTTTTGTTTTATGATCTACCCCTTTATATCTATCTTTATTTTATAATTTTCCTATAATGTCAAAACTTTGTTAGTAACTTCTTCAGGTGATGTTCAAATCCTAGAAGGATTGCTGAGAAATAGGAAGACCCAGGTTGACACCTTCGATCTAAGCAATTCTAGGATAGTAATGGAAAATTTTGACATCCTAGATATAAGAGGCAAATGATTATGAGAGAAATTAGTAGATTTTAAAATATCCTACACCCCAATAAAGCCACAAATATACACTTAAAATAACATCTTAAAAATATACTAGATTATTTGAGTTGATCAAAGACTGGCTATCTATTCAAAACTTCTTCATTATCCATTCACACTTGGATTGAGCCCAAAATCTTAATGGATAAGACTGATAAATGATGATATTTTCATGTGAATCTTGGAAAATAATAAATAAAGCATGCATAATCTAAATTTTGGGTTTACCTCAAAAGGGATATCTAGGCAATCTCCACCACAATCTTTTTATCCTGGTTGGAAGTAGAGCAAGGCCATGAATAGGACCAAAGGCATATATGTTGAGGATATGGATGCTCATCTAGTAGTAGAGAAATTCCCCAACCATTCCCACCAATCTATCAAGCTAAAAATACCCTAGATGAATCTAGATAACTAGTCCAACCTTGAGTACTTGAATAACATCTAAGATGAAATGGAAAATTAAAATAATCTCTTACACATAGTGGTGGCTACCTATAAGGTGGAAGATTAGTATGCCACTTGCTATTGTGATAATTTAGTGCCTCATAATTTTTGTGGCCAATAAACATCTTACTTTTAATCTCTATGTTGAGCAATGAAATAAGAATAAACTACTCAAGTTATAAGTGCTTCTCATCACTTTCCCCATAGAAGTTTCCATTTATTGTGGCTAACACACCCCCTTTTCCTTTAGATGGGGGAACCCTTTAAAAATATCATGAACTAGAGTTTCATGATCCTTTATTTTATTCTCATTGATAACACCTTCTTAGATCATGAACTAGTTATAATATATCATGTTCCTTTTCATTTTCTTAGTCTTTTAGTGAATTTATTAGAACTTGAGAGAGCCCAATTGAATGGGAAGGTGCCACATCATTATGAGTCATAGCGGATAATCCCCTAAAATTATTAGGGATATCAAAGCTTGATATCCTGATTGAATGAGATGGTGCCATATCACCATGAGTTAGAGTGACCAATATTTTAGCCCTATCAGAGATCTTAGAGTTTGGGAGAGCTTGATCAAATGGGAAGACACCAAATCACCATGAGTTAGAATGGCCAATCCCCTAAACCTATTAGAAGTGTCAAAGCCTAGGAGAGCCTGACTAAATGGAAAGGTTCCATATTACCATTAGTCAGAGTGGCTTGTCCCTAAGATTTGTTAGAGATGTCTAAGCTGAGGAAAGCCCAACTAAATGGGAATGCACCACATCACCATGAATGAAATCATCTAGTCCCCTAGACCTATCAGAGATGTCATATCTTAGGTGAAACCAATCAAATGGGAAGGTGCCACCTCACCAAAAGTCAAAGTATCCCATCTCCTCAACCTGTTAGAGATGTTAGAGCCTATGAAAGCCTAAATAAATAGGAAGGCACCACATCACAATGAGTCATAGTGGCAAGTTCATTAGACCTATTAGATATGTAATATCTTGAGAGAGCCTAACTAAATTGGAAGGTGCCACATCACCATCAGTTAAAATGACCATTCCCCCAAACTTTTAAGAGATGTTAGAGCCCAGGAGGGCCCAACCAAATGAGAGGGTGACACCTCACCATGAGTTAGAACATTCAATCCCCTAGACCTATTAGAGATGTTAGAGCTTTAGAGAGCCTAATTAAATGGGAAGGTGCCACATCACCATGAGTTAGAGCAACTAGCCCCTAAACTTGTTAGAGATGTTAGATCTTAGGAGATCCTAGCAAAATGAGAAGGTTCCACATCACCATGAGTTAGAGAAGATAGTCCCCAAAACCTATCATATATGTTAGAGCTCAAGATAGCCCGTCAAATGGAAAGGAAAATGTCTCCATGTGTCAAAGTGGCCAGTTCTTTGGACCTATCAAATATGTCAGAGCTTGGTTGAATAAAAAGGTGCCACATCATCACCCATTATGTAGATGAACTAGCAGCCACCTAAGGCCCTGATAAGGCCAGAATAAGGTATGGATGAGACTAGAGAGCCAATCAAGATGTGACACATATCTCTAGGTGATACATCACCTATCCTAAGGGAATGATGTAGAGTACATAGCCATGCCTAGGTGCCAACAATTATTAGGAGGTCTAATAAGAGGATGCCATGTGTTAGAAATTAAGATTTAACTAAGAATAATCTAGATGTGACCACATGCCTATCATGCACTAGGAATTAAAATAATGAGAAGCTAAGTTTGATTGGATAGTTTTAAAACATCCCATCACCATTGCTATATTCAATTGGTGGTAAAATATCATGGGATCCAAATTCAATTTTATATTTAAAAGTAAAGACAAAATCCATTCACTAACTCAAATTTGAATTCATAGTAAGTGAGCCACCAAATGCATTAATATAGGATGTATGTTTGCATTTATAAAATACCTAGGAATGGTTAACTAATGGTTACCATTACTACTTTCAAATAAATCTCTAACTCCTTACTTTAAAATTTCCATAAATCACCCCTATATTATGTACCTTCTGCACTCAAAGATTCCTAATATCTCCTTTATCCTAATTTAATGTATGTAGCATCATTAAACCTAAAGGCTGAACCTAAATATAAGGATGCCACATTCCTAGCTAGCTTGACCAAGTTCAAGCATTACAATGACATATTTAAATAATTCAATAAAATCCCTAGGGTTTTAGGCTCAAATGATGACCACTAAGTAGAACGTAAGGATGCCCTTAGGTCTTACAAGAAGTGTGGACTCCAAAGATTCATGATCAAACTAGAGGCAATCCCTTGTATTGATCTATTAAGAGACATCCTTCACAACACCATTAACATGTAAAATGGGGTTAATGAATAGGTATGCTCACCTAAATCTAGGCACCAAATTATATATATCTCTTAGAATTCCTTTAAGGCATATTCTTCCTTCCTGAACTACACTTTATCATATTATGTAATGTTGGTAATGGTCTAGATGGGGACCTACCAGATATATGATGTCCTCTGTGACTAGGATGAGAACCTAAATTCTAAGTGGGTTAACAAGGAGGATATTAATACTTACATAATTTTCACCTTCTAGGAGGAGGCTCAAGTAGGCATGATCCTACTAACTGACTCTTTAGGGGAATTCCAACATGTCAACAAGGCATGGGTGCCTCTCCTACACATGATGCTTACATACTTGGAGGTCCCAAACATGAGATCATTGATCAACTTCAAGTTGGTCCACACCATCATAGGTACTTTAGATAGGGAAAATTTATACATGATGACCTATCTACTAGATTCAGTCTATGGGATGCTCTCGTTTAAGCCTTTAAATAATTTTTCATGGGTTATCAGAGGCTTGGTAGTCCACGTGGTCTTATACAAACTATATGGACACCCATTTCACCATTACATCTTGGACATAAGTGATCACTTTTACCTAGTGGTCTACTAATCCATTAATGAAGCTATAATGCCCTAGATCTTGAAGGCAATCATATATTATATCATATCCATTAGGGAATACTATATGTACAAAGATGACACCATGATCTAGATCATGATTTTCCTCAAGGACCCCTTTGCCTGCCATATTACATTTTTGACTACCTAGTAGAAGAAAATATCACCTATCAATTGGTGGAAGGTATCTTTGGGTTCTACATATATTTTTAGAAGAAGGCATGCCCAAAAATACTGATCACCATAAGGCACCATGTCTATAAGACCTTCCCTTCAATTCAAAAGATGGTGGCTAGGTGAGACTCCTTTACCCTTGAAAAGTGCAAGATATAATAGTGATAACCTAAATGGGTAATTTGAGCTCACTTGGTGTGGTACTCAACCTACATCAATATCAACTATAATAATTAGGATAAATATTATGATGATCTTTATCTAAATACCAGTAATGACCAAGAGGTGCTATCCTAGATTATGACCAAGAAGAGGAAGAAGGGTAAGAAGGCTCAAGTGACCCCCTTTATGCCTCCTCTATATCTTATTTAGTTTGTGAATGACATAAATACAATAGCTCTAACCATCCCCTAGAGAATCCTATAGGGGATTTCACCACCTTTTCCTCCTTGAGTTCTAATTCTAGCTCTGCTTTTCCCATCAATTCCTATTCCTCATGCCTTAGTTCATATTATATCTCCTCAAGTCTCTCCTTTCACTTTGTCCCTACCTTCACCTCTACCTCCACCTCCACCTCCACCTCCACCTCCTATGGTATCTCTAATAGCCAAGCCACAACAAATCTAATCCTAGACTACTCAATGCCAGGTAGGCTAGGTGAAACTTAATTAGGCATCAAAACCTCATCCCTAGGCCACATAAATCCTAAGGTTTGATGTGGTTGATAGTTTAAGAGTGAGATCAAAGTGAGGCTCCTAATAGGCAACCATATAGGTTCCAAATCTAACACCTTCATCCCCTTTTGTTTCCCTTCCACCCTTCACTCCTATTGCTTTTTAACTCCTAGTTCTAGTACCTAATATTTATGATTTACCCCCATAAATTTCCTAAGTGGTGCCTAATATATTCTCCATTACTACCCCTCCATCTTTTACCCAAGTACCTTTGGCATTGGTCCTCTTGATCATCCTTGCCTCTTCATTCCTTTTCTCTCCCTCCATCTCACAACCTGGAGTCCTCTTAATTCCTTCCTTGGGTATGCCTTTAACAATGGGAACAATTATGAATTTTAAGAGTGTAACACTTATAAAAGGGAACAATGCCTACTCTGGTTAGTTTGATACTCTCCTCAATATCTCTAATTCCTCTACCACCAACCCCTATATTTATTGTCATGCTAGTTAGACCATCTACAAGGTAAGAGGTAAAAAAATAAATAGAAATTCACTCACACTCCAAATCCATCCTAAAGGTCTTCTTCTTTGATTTAACTTTCTCCATAGGTCTTAGACACCACTTTAGACCAATCATCATCATCTCGATGCCTAGCTACTTGAGCCCCTCTTTATATTACCTAAGGCACCATGGGATACACCTTCAATCGGCCTATCTCTTCCCTACTACTCAATGACCCATTCCTTGGGGTAATTATACCACAAGTGAACCTAAATTAGGAATAATGGTAGGTGAAAATGTTCCCTTGGACCTTCCCTTTAATTTTCCCTCTTTTTTCTCTCATGCCTCCTCCACCTCCTCTACTTTCCTTATTCACTCCTTACACTTCCTCCATCTCCTCTCCACATCATCCTTCACCCTTCACTACCATTTCATCCACCCCTCCTACACCTCCCAAAAGTTGAGGAATGGTCCCAAGATCAAAGTCACTATAGATTATTGTCTAGGATGACTTGAATGTGCAATGTAGTTTTGACTAATCCTTTGAAAGCATGAAAAGAACACTCACATATAAATTCATCTAAGAGGAAAACCTACTGGTGTGGCAAACCCATCAGGATCTATACTTACTCACCAAGTTAAGTACCTCCACTAGGGAGGAAATGATGGTTGAGGACCCATTGTCCATCCTATGAGATACCCACAATATGTTTGAGAATCTCTTTGAAGACATACAAAGCCAAATTCAAACTCTAGTATCCCAAGTGAGCAACACATTTACCATCAAGCTAATTGGGTAGGTCAAGGATGACCTTATACTACTTTTTTAATCCTTGGGAAATGGAGACTCTAGATGAGATCAACATGCTTATCTATTGGACTCAGTCCTACATGGAGATAATTATAGGTGGTGGTCAATAAAGGGATATTAGTAGAGCTCAAACTTATGCCGACCTTAGACTTAGGGTTATTCTAAACATATGCCAAGAACATAAGAGCTAAGATGGAGGAGTGGTTGGACTTAGATCAAATTATAATAGGACCCTTGGAAGAGGGAGAGAAGAAGATATTAACCTTCTTGAAAGAGATCAATATCTCTTTGTTTTTCTACTTGTATGGTACCTTGTTTGACTAAGGGGAATTCAAGGTCCACCTGGGTTAATTCAACTAGGTTATGAAGGAAAAAGTGGCCAAGTAAAACCAAGAAAGGGGATGGGTGGTGATAGATCTATCAAATCAATCCACGGTGAGCATTAACTAGGTCTATAGAATCCAAGCATCAATAGAAACACCCTTCCAAGTCTTTTGAAGATTATTAGCTTAGGCTAAGGTAATCTTTAGGGAGCTCCAAATGAACCTTGCCAAGTTAGGCAAGAATTTTAACCTCATGTTATCCATGTTGGAATCTAGGAGTGCCTAGTCAAATTAAATAGGATATGGTGTTTCTCAATCACATCCTAATGTTAATTGAGTGGTCCCCCATAGATCTATTATGGGTTTGTAGGGATTGTTTTTTTTAAATTTTGAAATATAGTTGTAATTGTAATGAGTGACCATCATGTCCTAGGATGGGATCTTCATGCTATATAAAGGTGAGACCCATCCTTATTTATATAATAAAGCATTATATTTTATTATGGGGTCAACTAAAATTGATTGAAATAGCTGTTGAATTATATCTAGGATATTAACTACTTTTCCTTCATTACTCTAGACTGTAAAATCAACCTAGATCAATTATTGTAATAATATTTACACTTTTTAATGAATATAATCTCTATTTTATGCAAGAGGGTCTATTTTGTGTTTTAATTTTATTTCATTTTCATGTTTGAATGATTGTAAATGATAGGTTAATTAGATTAACAATTTGTTTCTTTATGTATGCCATGGTTAGGATATGCTTAGCTATTATAATCATTGTGTGAGTTATTTCATTTCCCCCTTTGGTAGTGCTGATAATTTGTGTGCCAAATTATAAATTCTTGTATGGCATTTATGTTTTTTAAATAATAAAATCTTAGTGCTCATCATTAGTGAGAGATCATATTGAAGTCATATTCTCTATTCCCTCAGACTCTTATCACTATATGGTCTTGGAGGTAGAACTTTAGTGAAACTCAATCTATAGCAATATTATTTTGGTAGAGTCACTTAGTTCAATGACTAATGCATTGAGTTCATTTTAGTCCTGGAGGCTCACCATTTTATACCTCACCCTTCCCTCTCTTTTTCATTTGTTCTTTAGCACCAAATGACCCTTTCCATTTATGTTTAGAAATAATAATCCCAATACTCAAATTCTCATAACAATCTATAACCTATGTGTAATACATTAGATTGAAATTTTGGTGGTGATAGTGCATATATCAGAGACTATTCATGTAACCTCCATTTGTGAAGTCAAATACCATAGCTATGTCACATGCTAATCCCATATTAGTCCAAAAATGGACTAAATTCCATAGTTATCCCCACTTTCCCTACTTTAGGGAACACCCAATCTCATGGGCATTTCATAAAGAGGAGCATATTAGAGAGACAAAAAACAATGATGAGAGAAAAGTAATAATTGGAAATGAAGAGGTCAAAATATAATTTGATGATGACATTTAGGCTTAGTTGTATAAAGAACTAGAGACAATTGTTAGGAAAGTATGTCACATGTATAAGTTAAAATCCCATGTAAATATAAATACCATATTGAATGATGTGACACCTCAAAGGATAAATGCATAAGACATTGAACATTAATACCATGTAAAATTACCCAATTTTAATGGGATATGAGATGTGGATGATTAAATCCAATAGTTAATAAAAATATTCTAAAATGAATAAATAATAATGAGGGAAATTGATGACAAAATTAATATCATCACCATAAGGTGGTGGAACACCCAAAAATAATCAGTCCTAAAATATAAATCCTTCAACATATTATTAATAATAATATTCATCAAAGGAAAATGATACCTCAAATACATACCATGATATGCAAGAAAAACTAGATCAAGAATACATAATAGAAATGTGAAATAATATGGAAAGGAAAAGGAGGAATGCACAAATAGTTATGGGTATTATTATTTTATTAGATCCACGAGGAATATTTTTAAACATAGTATATGCATTAATAAATGTATAGAGGAAGCTTAAAAGGAGTATCTCAATATGGAATTTCATCACACTTTTAACTTTCAGGATCTATATACATAGATATGCTAAGCATTATAATAAATAAAACACTCTTATTTATGCTAGACTGTGATTAAAAAAAATAGTCTAGTAAGTTAAAAATAAAAGAAACTAAAATGGGACACACAGATGATTGGGAACCCATTAGAACTTATTGTCATTATTGAGAGCCTTTACACCTCTGAAAGTACTAATGGGATTAAGTATCCTGAAAGGGAAAGAGTGAAACATGCATGCGATAAAATATTCCCTTGTTAAATTTAGGATTGATGTTGGTTCAATCCAAGGATTGAGTAGGTTAACCTTTGTTACTCAAATATTTGTGACTATTACCACTGGGGGTTTAAGATATGTGCAATTACACCTAGGGCAAGTTTTTAGATGAGGGAAATTTTAGTTGTTGCTTTTTTTTGGTCCACTCTTCATATATTTATAAAATAGGGGAGAATTTTTTATTTCTAAAATAAAAATCAAAATGAGGGTAAATAAGGGCAAGAAAGAGTGTTTTCAGGCTTGGAACGTATTAATACTTCAAGAACCAAGATAGATTCCCTACCAAGTTCTACCACTATGTCCTGAGCTTCACCGAAGGTTATGACTCAATATTACATAATGGGAAAGGTCTAAATAAATAGGAGATAATGATAAATTTTTAAACCCCTCACTAAATATAAATATTCAAAAACCCATAGCAAATAACACATGGGCTCTATCAAGATAACTTGTAGGTTAACACATGCATTACAAATATTGGGAGGTAAAGGAAAAGGGTTTATAAATGGGTTAGAATAACAAAGCACATTGTAACCACTACATTCATTAAGTAAAAAAGCTTTAGTTTGATTCTCTTAACACTAACACTCTTTCAAAAATGGAAATTGTTGATACTTTGAAAAATAAACCATGAATTCTACAGAAAAATAAATATTTCATTCATTAAAAATAAGTTTGTTTACAAACATTTAGATTGTGGTAGACATCTATAATCCAAAAGGGTGAAGGAAGAAGTAGGTAAAATCTTGACTTAATTTCAACACCATTTAGGACTAAAATATCAACCTTAAAAATAGAATATAATTACATATTTATAGATAAGTATGAGGGTCACCTCCTAGTAACACGAGATTCCCATCCTCAACCATGATGGCCACTCCTAGTTGTTATAACTATATCAAATTCAAAAAATAAAATCCTCTCTACTTGATCCAAAATATCCCCAAGGTCCTACATAACTAATATGTGGGGGAGTTGTGGACAAAATACCTCCTAATTATTTGGACTCTACTTTCTTAGCCACCAATGCTACTGCCACAAAGTCAAATTCTCAGTCTAGCTTGGCTAGATTCAATGGAGGATCTATGAAGATTACTTTTGACTAGGCCACCAATATTTAGTAGTCTTAGAGTGGGGATAACATATCCACTTGGAATTTCAACAATGGTTAATGCTCATAGTGGATTATGTTGAGAGTTAGAGTATAACCTAAAATCCATCCTTCTTTTCCTTGGCCACCTTCTTCTGCATAACATGGTTGAAGTGACCCAGGCAGACTCTAAATTCACCCCTATCCATTAGAGTTCCATCTATGTAAATTAAAACTAAGATATTGAATTCCTTGAAGGAGGCCAATCTTCTTCTTGCCTTCTTCCAAGGGATGCACCACAATCTATCTTGGGCCCAACCATTCCTCAATTGTTACCCTCATGATCTTGGCATATGTTTGGTAAAAGATTAGGTCTAAATTGGGCATAAGATTTATCTCTAATAACATGCCCTTATTTACTATGACCACAAAATTCTTTCATTTTTTGTCTACTATAACAATCCTTTCCAAATAGGCTTGGGTCTTTGAATATGCATCCTGTAACCTGCTTGAGTTTGCACCACTTTTTATAGTACTAAGAAAAGTTGTAAGATGGAATGCTTAACTTGTCTAATTAGGCCCACCGAGAAGGAAATTTTCATTTGTGCTTTAAGGGCTCAGACCTATTCCTACATTTTCTCCATCAGTTTCTTCGACATGTCATGGGTGGATGAGAGGTCTTTACCTTTGAGGTCTTTAAGGTAGAAAGTGTTCTGGGTGAGTATCTTGTCTATTTGGTAGGGACAAATCTAGAGAGAATCAAATTTAGAATGCTATCCCTTATTCTTGTGATCTTTATACCATATTATTACTAGATCAAAGATCCTAAAATACTTGACCTTGGCCCTTTTATCAAACCATTATTTGATAATGCCTTGATGTTTGCTAAAGTTGAGTAAATCTTCATCATGGGCTTCCTATAGCTAGATAATGTCCAAGAACCTGGTGTTCATTCTATCATATTTATCCATATACTAATTCATGAACTTATATGTAGGTAACTTGAGCATAATTGGGAGAACTATCTCAATTTCATAGACTAGTAGGAATGGAAAGATTTTGAGTGCCTATTTCTGCCTGGTGCAGTTAACTTATAGAGCAAAAATAAGTAGTGAATGCCACTACCAATATTTTTATCTTAAAACCTTCTTGCTGACATCTATTATATTATTGTTAGTTGATTCTACCAACCCATTCCTTTGTAGGTAATGACTAGATGTGAATCTCAATGTGAATCCTTTGTCATATGCCCATTCAATAAACTTTGTAGATTGAAACGTAGAGACATTATCACACACTAATGAACTAGGGGTCCCAAATAGGGTGTTTATGTTATTTTCCATGAAATTTATGACTTCAAAAATAGTGATTTTCTTTATAGCCACTACTTTGGTCTACTGTGTGAAATAATCTATAGCCATAAGGTCAAACTTATATCCTACTAAGGAATTGGGGTTGATGACCTCATGAAGTCTATCCCTCATTAGGCAAATGGTGTAGTTAAAATAATTAGATGTAATGGAATGAATGCATGGGTTTAATTTTTAGTGAAGGTATAACATTGATGGCATATCTAAACATGGGCCTCAGGGAAAATTTTAGAGGCTATTTATAGCTAAAAATCTATAAGTAGGTTTTTTCAATTTTAAAAATAGCTAATTCTACAAAAATGTACATAGGTCAAATAGCCTCAATTTTGTATAATTTATTGTAAAAGGGTTTTAAATCACCTTATATATTATACTTGATCCTATTTTGGGACACAGAATTGCTAGAGTTACTATACATGTATGGGTCTGATTCACCAAGAAATTATACGAGAAATGTATAGGTTAGTCTGAAATTGTCAAGTATATATGTATGTACATGTGTGTGTGTGTGTGTGTGTGTGTGTGTGTGTGTGTGTGTGTGTGTGTGTGTGTGTGTGTGTGTGTGTGTGTGTGTGTGTGTGTGTGTGTGTGTGTGTGTGTGTGTGTGTGTGTGTGTGTGTGTGTGTGTGTGTGTGTGTGTGTGTGTGTGTGTGTGTACGCGCGCGCGCGTGCGTGTGTGTGTGTGCGCGTGCGTGTGTGCACATGTAAGTATTTGTGTATATATATATATAAGGACCACCTAAGACATAATAAACTTAAGGTAATGATTTTATTTTTGTTAGCATGGTTTGTTAACTGAAATAAAAAATATCTGAAAGGCCAATTATGGATATAGTTAAGACATTTTGGTAGACCTTATTATATAGTTTATAATTTTAAAACTATGAAAATATTTTGATTTTTTGAGCACCATTTATAAAACTGAGTAAAACAAACATGAACTTATTTATATATGATTTTAATAAATTAATAACAAATAATTTTCAAACCTAATGTTTAATTTATTTATAACATTTAATGTGGTGTAAGTGGAATTAAAGCTACAGGGATTGAGGTTTAGATATTGCCTAAATATTTTACTTACCCTATTTCTTATATAGTTAGTTAACATGTCTTTGAGCATTGGGGCCATGTTTTTAGCATGAATAAGGGTGTTTACTTATTTCTAATCACTCATATAATCATTGTGAACTTATATCTCTTATTATGTCCTCTTTTAATGTTATTTATCTAAGTGGAGTTATTCTTTGAGATTCTAGATGATAATCATGGTGTCATGTAGTATCTTTACCTACATACATTATCATAATCATAGGTAATACATTGTGTGAATCATGGTTCCATAGCTTGGGTATACATTCTAGTTAGTTTGGGGTGTACACATTGATGTATAAACATAAGGCATATTAGTATTCTTCCCCAACCCATTATTATCCCATCAGCCTCTATTGTGTTTATAGCATACCATTCTTAATCATTTTCATGGATTACCCTTTCTTATAATCTTTCCATATAGATCAGGGCATTCTTCAACCTTGTGTCCTTTTTGATAGTAAACATAAATAGGATAGTAGGGTCAGTTGTATTGGTAATGGTCCCTTAATCAAAAGTTTGTAGCATGAGAATAATGGGGACCATTTTCCTCCTTGGCCTTTATTACCTTGCTACTACCCATAGTTACCTCATTTTATGACAAACCCACTATAGCAATAATTAGGTTGTCCATCATATCCTTGATTAGATGGTCCTACATTAGCCTAGTTTAGGTCTATGCCTTGCACCTCATGAAAGGTGCTTATGAATTGATAGTATATCATTTCATGGGATGAGGTGTCATATATTTTACAATATAATGACCCATTTTTATAGGTTATGCACTAAATAATAGGGAAATTATGCACATCATGTCCCTAGTGACAAATTTCATAGGTAGTTATCATGGCCTATGTTGTCCACATACGGAAATGATTCTAGTTATTCCATTATACCTTAAAGTTGATGCACCATAAACTAAATCATGTTATAGGTCCCTAGCTAGATAAAATTTATTGCAACAATGATTCCATTGTTTTTATTTTTATCTCAATGGTAAGGATAACCCCTATGTCTATTGTGCCAATAACCTCAACTCATAGAGCTACTTCCAATGCTTCTCTAGGTTTAGTGAACTTTCTCATGGAGAGGGCACAATAAATAGGTACAATCATCCCTCTAATGAACCATTTGGCATGCTTAATAGGGTGAATATCATACATCCATTTGTATATCAATGTTTTAAACTAGGCATCATGGGCTTGAGCACTCTCCATAGGCTCTCATTTGATATCCTTGAGCATGATAATAAGTTTATACTCAAATTCATGGATATAAAAATATCTTAAAAATTTTACCTTACAAAGATCATAATCCATGATCACCTAGGTAGAATCAAGCTTTTTATATTAGGTTTACACATGATCATGTGGGGTGGTGGAAAATTAGTGTGATATTTACTTCAACTTGGTGATTCTGTTAGCTCTCCAAATAAACTCAAATTTATGCACATGTTTCATAGTATTCTCTAGTTTGTGATATTATGTAAAATTGAAGCCATGATATATAAAATTATTTTTACATGTACTTGTGTAATTGGTGTCTGGGTGGCTTGATGAATTGGTCTAAATGAGGTTTGACCTCTTCTAACTAATGATAAAATTATACCACTTCCTATTGTTAGCAGTGCGATGGATCCTCCTTGAGTCAATAAAACTACATAATGGGTTAAATCCCTTCCCATACCAAGAATCATTTGGATATTACAATTCATTTACTAAATGTATTTCCACTAATCTAAGTGGTGGTTCAGACAACACCTTTTAAGGTAGAGTTATTTCTCTCCCATGATCAATGATTTCGCCAATGTCTCTTAAGTTCACTAGATCTTAAAAAATCCTATTTTAATTATAATTGGTATGTATGGGAATGTTTTTTAGGTATGGGAATATTAGGTATTCTTATTATATCATCTTTCCATATCTCCTTATTTTTAGATGTTTCATCTCCTTCCTCCATATTATGTCTCAACTCTCTGACATCTATGTCTTCTCCCTTGTGGTGTATCTCCCCTATATGAGAGTCATCCTCATGCCTTTACCATTATCCATGGGTATTCTTAACATTTCATAAATTAGGCTCTCCCCTCTCCATCATCCTTCTTTAATGATCACCTTGTATTGAGTTTTATCATATTTATGCATTTTGATTTTTCAATCATATAGTATTTCCATATTAAATCTTACCTTATCATTATTTAATGATTTTAGTCCATATTTCCCCTTTCCTTATACCCAACCCATATTAATATAATATTTATCCATAGATTACCAATTTTCATGTGTACACTTCACTTCCCATTACAAAAAAAAAACCAATCGATCTTGGTAATAGAACCAAAATGTTGGGATGCAGTCTAGTTTGTAAATCTCAAGCACATTCAATGACCCATGCTCCTAAAAATTTACTAAATCAAATATTATGTTGACATATCATTGAAGGCATAAACCTTTCATGATCACCTAAGGTGCAAAGAGATGGGAACTGAGGCAAGTCAGGATTAGTTATGTGCAATGGGGTTTATACATAAAAAGGGATTACACTTAATATATTTCCTCATACTTAGACACTGCATAACTAACTAGCATCATAGCATATTTAAATAGAGGATATCACATAAATCATTATATAATAATAACACAAATTGTATATTTTAGCAATGGTTATTTCATTTCAAATCATTCTCATCTATACATGGTTACTTAGTATTACAAACAACCCTCTAAGTTCTCTAAGTGTTTTAATACTAGAAATATTCTTTCCAGTAGATTATTTATATCCCTATTACATTATAAGGTGATTATACTCAAGATAATTTTCTCTACCTTTTATTATTATAATTATCCCCACTCTAATTCATTGGTTGTTTGTCTTTTTATTTACCTTAAGGGTCTTTTTGGTAGGATGGATTAAGTGCAACCACCAATAGTTAATGTGTTTTCTACCCCCTTCCATTTATATACTAGCTTAGCTTGAGGCTAACTACCTTGTCATCTTATACCATTGTTTCATAACTTTCTATTAGGATCTAATGTTAGACCTTACTTCTACTATCTCCCCCTAATGTGATTACTTGTCTAGATCTTGGCATTTTGTCTTTTAGCACATGTTAGCATGGTTATTAATAGCTTGTGCTTGTTTGGTTGGTTGTCTATTTGAGTTCATGTGTAGGTTATTGGTGTGGGATTCACATTCCACTTGTCAACTATTTGGAATTGATTTTTTTCACCTGTTTCCCTTTTCCATACATTAATCTTTGAGACTTAGCCAATTTAGGGGGTCAATAGGGTTTTTATCTCATAAATGATGTCCAACCTTGATGTTCATTCTCATATAATTTTCCTTTGATGGGATCCTAAAATTCATTCCCATTGTATTTCCCCTATTTTGGCCATCAAAGAAATTCATTTTGATCATATCTCCATAGTACCTGGATTGTAATGTCTAGTACATGTGAAATACTAAGTTTGAACATTGCATAAAGAAGGGAAAACCAATTACCTCTGGTAAACTACTTGTTGAGAAGAGAGTAGCCATGGTAGTTAGAGTTTATACATTTATTTTTTTATGAAACTCCTCTAAGTCCACATGCCCAATCTGGGAATCATTAATTTCTAGAATGTCATTCTCAAGCATTGACATGGGTTCATAACCTATGTATTTGAACTTCATTTTTTAATGATATTTTGATTCAAAAGGATACCTTAGAAAGAGAACATAGCTTCTCAAGCATATCCAAATTATTTAATGTTTACATGGTTGTGTAAAATAAGTCACAGTAGTCATAAAAAAATTATTTCATTTCTAGATCCTATGGTAAATGACCAAAATAACTAACTATAACTCTGGTGTACCCATGGAAGTGATATCTTCCCTTGGAGTGAAAATAACCAAAACACACTCAAAAAATTATAAAACTTTCACCATTATGGAGTACCTGAAGAAATAAATATTTTGATTATCCTTAGCTTGATTGAGCAAGCACTTGGATGACTTCATCATCTCTATGATCATTTTGTACACCATCATACTCAATATGATAATTATCAACACCATTATTTTTTTCATCATCATTCTTCACAATATTACTCTGACATTTCTAGTTTTTATCTTCTATGTCCTTGACAATTTCATTTAACAATAATATATGATATCATAAGACTTACCACAAATATGACACTACGTTGTTGGTTAATATTTGCCTTTCTCATAAAATTGTTTTTATCATTGAAACTTATACTTGAACTTAAAAACCTTCTTCCATTTTAATTTCAAAAAAGATCCCTTTTCTGATTTGAGGAAGGAAGAGCGTGTGTAAAATTATTATTGCCAAGTATATCATCATCAACTTGATTTTCATCACAAGTTCTTCAATATTTTATCTTTATTGCATCTTAAGCACATGTAGCTATTTTATGATTTATAACATCCATAATTAATTTTTTTCCCAATCCTCATGAACATATTACATGTTTTGTATCTTCTACATCATTACTTATGTTTATCGATTGTGTCATTACTCATGTTTTCAAACTTTTAAATTTGACCACATCCCAAACATCTTATTCTTCATGATGTTAGGTTTATAAAAATACACTCTATTAAAATACCTAGAGGTTACTTTGAATTATTATTTTTTAAGTTAAAAAAATTGACATACACTTGAAGATGGAAAAGCTTGTGTCATTTTAAACAAGATCTTCATAGTGGCTAGTCCTTGCCTTCAATATTTGAATTGTATTGATGATTGTAATGTTTATTATTTTATATATTTTAAATTAGGGTATTTAAACATATAAAAGTGTAAATTAAATAACATGGGATTATTTAATGTCAATCAATTCAAAAAAATTCAAAATAAATATGATAAAGTAACCCATTTTTTTAAAATTATCTAATCTTCTTAAATTACCTTGTATTTGGTACAACTATTGTTAATTTTTCCCAACAACATCACCCAATTGAGAATCATACGTGATTTTAAATAATTTAACATGTAATAAATGTATATTTTTAAAAATCTAATACATAAAAAATATAAAAATTTGAAAGACCACAAGAACCATGGTGAAAATAGATCCCATAAACATGAACATAGCTTTCTAGGAAATGCAACATCAAACAACTATATAAAATCTCAAATATTTAATATATGAGGTAATAAACAATAAGAAAATGAGTTTTTCAAAATAAGGGTAGTACAAAATCCACCACAAATTTAGATACAAAAAAATATATCTCTTATCATTATAAAGATCATATGTGTAAATTATGGAAGAAAATATTACTTATAAAAATAACTTGTATGCAATGAATATTAATATGATTTATAATTTTAAAATATATTCAATTTAAGAGGCTATATTATGCATTTAAAACCCAAATCATAACATATTTTACATGTATTATTGGCTAAATTTTGAACATTAAAAAAGTGCAATCAATATAAAAGTACGAGAGAAATATTTAAAGGTATACTATTGTGAATAAAGTTTAAATTTATTGGATTTTTTAAAATTGGATACAGACCCAATGGATTTTTATTTTCATAATGCCACATGGTAAGTGATTACTTTATCTTTGTTACCCAATATTCTTATTATCTCTTGGGATAAAATTATAATACTGATTGTTATGGCAAATAAGTAACTGAAGTGATTGTTGTGCATAGGTTAAATTATAGAGGCAAGTTACACATGTTTTATAGCATATTTTGTTTTAGTCCTTACCAAGGAAGGGTCTTATAGCTTTCAATCAGATAAAATAATTTTTTGGTTGTAATAAATAAAAAGACTTGATTTGATATATTAGTCTTTATCATGGTATGCTACTATAAATTTCACTAAAATTAAATAATTTTTGTGTTATAGAGAATAAAAAATATTTATTTGACTTATTATTCTAAAAATTATAAGGTTTGGCAAACCAAAAAATTGGAATATTTCTTAAGGTTTTATTATGAAATATTTTAATTACTTGTTGATGATTGGATCATACTTTTGTAAATAATTAAAATCACACAAAATCAATAAATTGTTATTCTAATTAACAAGTTTCACTAAGATTTATGTTGTAATTAATGATTTTGGATATGATGTTTCTATTTATTAGATGATGATTTGGACATAATTTTTTATTTTGTTTTCAAAATTTTAGAAAAAAAATCTAGTAAATTCCTAAATTAATCCATTTGAAATGCAAACGTGGTATTTTAACATGCAAAATTAAAATGTTACCCCATTTCAATTCATAATTATTTTAATAGGCATCGGTGGGGGTCATCACTTTTCTGCCCTTTATGGTCTTAATTTTTGTTTTCTTACTTTGTTAGCTTAGATTCAAACCCTCTACCTTGGGTGAAATATTTAATAAATGTATATAACATATGTGATGGATTTTTTTATATATTTGTTTGGGTGGGAGAAAAAAACATAAAAATTATGGAAATACAAGTTGTGTATAGCTAAGAATCTATAAATATTTAATAGTAGAAAGGTTATTTGTGTGTGATATCTACCAAGATTCATTGACACTTATTATCAATGTAATTTTAGTTTATGTTTTGTTAATTATTTTTACTATCAATTTGATTAATATCATGATCAAAGATATCTTTTTTATTTCCTTGGAATGGGAATTCTTTTTTATATAAATTTTTACTCCTTTTGAATTTGGTCATATCATTTTTAACCCTAATTTTTTTCAGATCTAAGTGGTCTAATATTCATTCAAAGTTAAATTAAATTAAAGCTAAGTATTAGGATAAATTGAGGTGAAAATTTTCATGGGTGTGAGGGTGTAAAAATGACTATTTTTGATATTTTTGCACTTGAAGCTAGGCATTGTAAATGCATGCACATGCTAATTTTTTTATGGACCTTGATAATGTAGGTTGGGAGCCCCATGTTTGGTTAGTTCATGGGGTTTTTATAGTGTAATTTAGTTTATGGTAGTCCTTTCATATAATTATATTTTGTTTATTTTGATGTAGTAAATTATTTGTTTTGGTAATAAACTTATCTATTTATTGTAGTCAATTTTGACCTCCTATAGGTTTGAATTAGATACTATATTTTTTATAAGGTTTTTAGTTTCAAAAATGTATATTTTAAAATAAATTACACAAATTATAATATAAATTTTAAAATTAACTATTGTGTATAATTTGTTTAAGTGTCATGTGCATGATTTCATCAGTCTAGGCTTGGAATTCAATAGTGCTTTTTTAAGCTGTAAATTCTACCTCAAAGTTTTTTTTAGTTGTAGATCTCTAATTGATATATATTGATATTAAATTTTATTTAATTACATTCATTTATAAATTTTACAATAATCAATTGAAAGTTTGACTCCTGCCAAAGGAAAATCCAACTCAAAACATAACGAATATCAATGTGAGTAAATCAACCAAATCAACTATAAAAATCATATTAAGAAATAATGCACTTTTTTACTATATGTTCATTTGATGACTAAATATTATGATTTTGATTCTTACATTTATTATATGTTCACCTTTCTAATATATGCATTAAAAATCTTATTTGAAGGGCCAAAAATTACAATATTGCAATAATATTAACAAGCTACAATCAATTCTTTAGGTGGATGGAAGGACTTAGGTAAGAATAACATGAACATTAAAACTCAACTCATGCATTGGAGAGACATAAAATTATAAGTTCCATATATTGGACAAACTGAAATTAATATTATTGTGTATATTAACATGCATATGCAAGAACTAAAGTTTTGTAGTGAAACACAAAATTTTTTTATGTTGGATTTATTATTGTAGTTAATGTTTAGGTAATTATATTTAAGGTTAGGTTGTTATAGGCACATTGTTTTTTAGGTTTTAATGAAATATATCTCTTAAAATAATAAAATATAATATAATGAAAAGGCTTTAAATATAATCCAATTTTGTATGTAGGTCACAATAATTATGTTTGTTATATGAAACATAATTTTCCTAATGTATTATTTGAATCAAAGTATTATTTTTTTAATCTAGAAACATACTTTTTTTTGTATGTGTCTGTGTGTATTTTTATGTGTGCATGTGTGTGTGTATGGGGGGTGGGGGGGGGAAGCAGGGTCGAAGGAAGGGGTTTATCACTAATACTCTTGCACAATGGTTTTTATTATTATTATACATGTTGCATATATATATATATATATATATATATATATATATATATATATATATATATATAAAGTTCAAAGAGGCAATTTTACTATGGCTAATACCCAACCCCTTCTTCTATTGGCCTATGACTTATTTTATAATAAACTCTTAGATTTTACATATTTATCCAATTTTAAAAATTATCTTATATTTTAGGGAATTAATATAATTAACATTAAAATTCTTAGTAAAGTTGACACAATAGCTGTAGGAATTAGTCGTTATGTGGCCCTTGTTATTTTAACAGCTATAAAGTTTGGCATCCAAAAAATGTTGAAATATTTATTAAAGTATTATTATGAAATATTATGTTTTCTTTTTGGATAAATTATTTATAAACTATTATATTTATTACTTGAAATGTTTTCAAAAAGGAATGTGACATCAAATTTATATACCCAAAAATAGTTATCTTCTAGTTCTTTAAACAACTTGAAGTTAAAAAAACACAATATTTTAACCATGACATTATATTTTTCTGCCAAGCATTAGTTATCTTATATTTACTTAAATAATTTATTCTAGTTTTTCTTCATACCAAATAAAATAATATTTTCTTTGCCTCTTGTATGTAATAATAATAATAATAATAATAATAATAATAATAATAATAATAATAATAATAATAATAATAATAATAATAATATATTCATTTGGCTTGAGCCAACATCCAAGAGTTTTCATTACCCTAGTGATAAAAAAAATTATGCATTAATTATTATCTAATATATGAATTAAAAATATTAAGACAAGATAATATGTATAACATGCCTCTATAAATGAAAATATGCACAATAATCCCTTCAATAATTTAGTTGTTGTAACAATCACTACTTTTATAGTTTTTTCCCAAGAGAAAATATAATTATTTGGTAACCAAGATAAAGTAATTATTTACCATGGGGCACTATGAAAATCAAAATCCTTTGGGTCTATATCCAATTTTTTAAAATATCATAAAATTAAACTTGAGTCAAAGGACTATACTTTCAAATGTTTCTCTCCTAGTTTTAAATTGACTACACTTTTTTATGTTCTTCACTCATAACAGATGTAAAAGATGTTATTAAATCACATTAATATTAGTTGCATAAAAATTATTTTATAAGCAAGATTTTCCTTCACATATTACATGTGTATGTTCTCTATAATGATTAAATCCATTCTTATTATCTCTACATTAATGATGGCTCTTGTGATTCTTTTCTTTGGTGAGACTCATTTTTTATGTTGTTTATTACCTCTTATATTAAACATTTGATTTTATATATAGCTAGAGGATGTTGTATCCTTGGAAATCTATGTTCATGCTTATGAGATATATTTTCACTATGGTTCTTTTGATCTTTCCAATTTATATATACTTTGTGAATTAGATTTAAAAAAATATAAATATATTATAAATTTAAATATGTATAATCCCCTATGATTCTTAATTGGGTGATGTTATCAAGGAAAATAAACAATAGTGGTACCAAAGATAAGGAAATTTAAGAAGATTAGATAATTTAAGAAAAAGGGTTGATTAATCATGTGTATTCCAACTTGGTTTGCATTGATTGGAATTTTCTAAGATCAGTTTTTTTTTTTTTGTAAGACCTTACTTTCAACTCTTTAAAATAATAAACATTGCAATCCTTAAAATAATTTACATATAACAACATGGACTAATCAATACACAACCCTTGTTATTATTATGGTGATTATAATAATATTATTATTAAAATAGGATTATAAAAGAGGTAAATAACTGATTTTGTTAATTGGCCTAAAGATAAAATTAGCATATTGTATTTTTAAAAACCTTAATTGATTTAAGGAATTAGAAGACAAAAAATTAGTCCCCGTTAAGGCCAGGTATTATAAATTTCACTTAAAACAAATAATTTTTTAGTTGTAACCAATCAAAAGACCTTATTTGATATATTATTCAAACAAATATAAATTTTAGTATCCAAAAATGTTAGAATATTCCTTAGGGTGTTATTATAGAAAATTATATTTGTTTGTTAATGATTGCATCATTTTTTATAAAATGTTATATTTGTTATATGATAGATTTCTAAAAAGGAATTTAAAATCAACTTTATATACCCAAATAAATTTGTCTTATAGTCCCTTAAATCACTTGAAATTTAAAAAATGTAATATTCTAATTGTGACATCATCTTTTTATACCAAGCATTAGTTATCTTCTATTTCCTTAAATCAACTATTTTAATTTTTTCTTCATGCTAAATCAAAATAATCATTAATTTTCCTCTTTAATGTGTCTATTGTAATAATAATATTATTATAATAACCATAATAATAATAATAATAATAAATTTTTAATAAAAATAATAATTAAACTTATTATTATTACATGGGGATATTCACTCATCTTGAGCAAACATTCATGAGTAGTCATTATTGTTGATGTAGGTTATTTGCACATGAGGTAATTGTTATAGCTCAAATATGCACCCTTGAGAGGGTGACTCAAGCCCTCTCAACTTTATCTATGAAATGGGATTGATCCTAGGTTGTGGGTGACCTTTCAAGTGGATCAAACCTATACATTTTGGGCTAGCTCCCAAACACAACACCTACATTAACAACTATGCTACTTCTTGACTTGGAAAAGGGAAAGATGAAAGATAAAACTAAAAAATAAACTTAGAGGTGATGCACCAAACATGAGTTCCTCAACTTAATAAAGATGCACTATGAAATACGAAGTTACAATCTGATTATGTTATTTCAAAATAGTCCCTATCACACCAATACTTAAATATGAAAGATATGATGGTTGAAATAGCTTAGGAGGATAAACCAAGAGATGATAACAGAGAAAACTAATGGTTTATCAGTTATATAACTAGTAAAATTGGGTATAACATGTGTTATGACCTATGAAAGAAGACAAACTTACATAGAGGCATGAACAAGAAGGACAAATGAAAGGAATCACATGTACTATCACAAAGCATTCATCAACACAACTCATTCAAGATCACTATTTAAAATATGAAGATAAAATATCTAGATTAAATTCATTCCAATATTAAAGTACAAGACTTAATTTTGGTAGTTATTTACCATAACCAATGTGAGGATCCTTCGTAAAGCCATACAAGGTTGTATATATAAGAAAATATGAGCAAGAGAGAAAGAGAGGAAGGAAGTAAAAAATCATGGAGAAGTGTCATCTTTCATGGAGGAAATTTTAATACAATAAATTGAGCAATAAAATAGTCCTGAAGGTTCCCATTAACATGTGTAGACTTACTCAATGATGTCCTCCTTCAAATATGTAGAAGGTTACTTAGAAAATTTTGAGTTCTTGAATATAACTCATCCCTCTTGATGCTACACCTATAAACAAAAAATTAAAGTTAAAATATGTTTTATTGACATGTGGTATGATTAAGAGGTTTCTATTCCACTCTCCTACAAATATTGTAACCTCTCTTTCACTCCTTAAAAGCATGCAATCTTCACTAGCTCTTTTCAGGCTCAAATGTTTCAAATTTGGTTTTCAACCTCATGATTGTAAATTAAATTCATGAATCACTCCTCATTACTTTATCAACTTGTATAAACCAATATTAGTGTATTAAATACTTTATATCACTCCATTTCACACCTAAACCTCTCACTTGCCTTCATTTCTTTGTATCCCTCAAAACAAATAAAGATGCTTGTTTAGGATATTATATAGAATATTTTGACAAAATGAGCATTTATTTAAGTATATAGTATGACCTTATAGATCTATACCAAATTTCATGACTAGAATCTGAGTGGAAGTCACTTTTTTCACCTTTATCTCTCTCCAATTAGGCCTCTAGACCTAGAAATTTGAGATTTGGTTCCTTTGGCCTCCCACACATGTGTAACCTCCATTAAACAATTTAGTCACTTTACATACCTTAAAACCATGATCCATGTCAAATTTTAGAGACTAAAACTTTGTAGGGATGGGTGACCCAAGAAATGGTCAAAACCCTAGCTAAGGAGCATGTTCATGCTTAGGAGAAAACTTGAGTGGGTTTCCAAGGAATTGTCATGTTATAATTATTGATTTTTGTTTATTATTTTATAAAAAATTGTAATCCAAGTCAATGTGATATAATATATCCATTCAAGATTACTTCATAGGGTTATAATTGAGCTTCTTAGTTAGCAAAATAGTGCATTTACTCTTTTAGGCTAAAACTATTGACTTGAAAGGTGCAAAAACTACCTCAAGAGACCTATAGAGGTATGTATTGGGTAATTATATCTCTATCTAGGCTTACCAAGTCTCTATGGCTGATTTTGTACTTAACTCTACTTTAAACACTCATAAACAAGCCTATAAATGAACTTTTTTAGCTTATTTTGTATAATGTACCCTTAAAATTTACTAGCAAGTGTGTTATTAAAGTGTCCAGAGGATTTTTTATAGTCATTCAGATCATTTATAATCCATACAAGTCCATATGGAGGAATTATAACCATAATTTATCTCATCGGGTCCTTTAGGAGGGTTTAACAAGGGTTTTAGGTGATTACTATTGGCCATTTTTTGGCCCACATACCAAGCTTTTTCCTTAGTTTAATGCAGTGTCCTAAAGATAAAAGAATGGAGAAATATCTAAGCAATTTCTAGATGGAATGAGTGAACCTAAGGGATCATGTATCCTGTAATACTTTTGAAACATTTCAAGTTTACTTGGAGTGTAATTGTCATTTTTTGAAGATAGGACTAGAGTTGTAGAGACCTCTTTGGGCTGTCAAAAGTTTTTTGAATGAGTATGGAAATCCATGGGATCCATTTAGTTCCTCATTGTGTTCATTGATACACTTGGCTCTAGTATTAGGAACTCTAAGTAATCACTTTACTGACATTGTCATTACCACGTACGGATGAGTTAGGGAGAATTGATCATATGAGTCTGTTTAGTTTTGTCCCAAGAATATATGAACCAAGTTTTAGGTCCTATTTCAAAGACCATAAAAATTTATGGAGATCTAAATTTGTCCTCTCAACCAAATTTTGTTATTTTTCCATACTTAGCCATTTTCAAATAAGTTTAAACAGAGTCAAGTGAGCATATTCACAAAGCTATATCTCATACATGTGGTAGTTATAGAGGAATATGATCATATGGATTTGTTAAATTTTATGTCAAGAATCTACGTGCTAAGTTTCATGTCCTCCACCAAAATGCAAATAGAGTTATACATGTGCAAAGTCAGCTCCTAAGTCAAATTTTGCTAAGTTTTCCATACTTAGCCAAATGAGCTCGACCATTGCTAGGACGTCACGTAGGAGTAGACATGGATTAGTCAACTTAAAAAAATTATAAATTTACTCAAAATAATATTAGGACTAACAAATCAAATGGGTTTATTCCTTTTGGCCTCAATAACATCTCCTAAAAGTTTGATCACTCCATGACTTTTGTGTTTCAAATTCCAAGCCTTCAAAAATAAACCTACAACATAAGACATTCGCATGAATCTCAAACTAGAGATTGAGAAAAATACATATTTGCTTAAATTTTATGGTCTTATGACCATAAATTATGGTCACACGAATGTCATTTGATGGGATCGAAGACATCAATTTTAAGATCATGGACTAGTTATTAGCTTTCAAATAGTGGGTCCCATTAGATCAATGGTTGAAATTTGATTGAGCATTGAGTGATAATGGTGAGTATAGGTCAAAGGTTTTAGTGCATCTCAAAATCAAATTCATGCATTATAAGTTTCAAAAGTGTGTTTGATTAGGAGAGGATCGATGATCAATGGGCATTTGTATCGAGTAGAATCAATGGGTCAATAAGCCAAGTCAAATTTTGATGGCCAATCAAGAAAAAGTAAAACCAAGGAGCTTTTATAAAATGTTGATGAGCTAGGTTTTAACTTGAGTCGACAAAAAAAAAGGGACCTAGCTCGAGCTCAATCTGAGATAAACCAGATAGACATGCCAAGATCTACCATCACCATTTAAGCTCTATAAAGACAAAATAGGTCTTTTAGACCTAATATAGAGAAAAGGTCGATTAAGAAAAAGTGTCAAGATTATATTAGAAATTAATATAGGTTGGTTTTGTCTATGGTGGACCTAGTTATAGATTTCCAAACAAGGCTACATAGGTAGATGCATCAAGTTTCATTATCAAGGATGTGATGATGACCCTTTCCTCCACTCTCTCATGATCAAATGAACCAGTAAAGGGAAATCAGTGCTAGAATGGGAGCATAATAGATGGATCTAGATATTACAACTACATCAATGCTAGAACTCATTAAAAAATGACTCAATTTCACCACTGTAATAAAAAGAGCATCATTGCAGAAAGAGGTGGGAAAAGGAATGAGTGACTATTACAACCATTTATCAAGGTGTCCATGACCAATTGAGAAAGGTATATGTAACTACTATGGAGAGTGGATTTATGCTCAATTATGACCCCTTTAAATTCCAAAAAAGGCTTCTTCTCTTTCATTCCATTCTTCTATATATTGAGACTTTTAAGTTTTGATTTTCATCCCTCAGGTTGGTATGACTAGAATTTATATTCTACACCTCTTGGAGTAATGAGAAAGATATTTTTTAGTGTTTTTCAATCTATGTTTAAGTATTTTATGTTTGCTTTGATGTGTGAAGTGGTTTAATCTACTCTTTTTAGGTCCAATATCAACCTGAATGCTAACACCCTTGTTTATAGGTCATATAGTGTGTCATAACATTGATATCTCAAGGATAGGATGAACTATCAACAATGTGTCTTCAACTAGACCTTTTTTTTGTTATCTTCTAGTCTTAGTGTATCAAACTTACCTCTATGTGAAATACTGATATTTAGAAATTACAACAAACATTTTAATATTTTTATTCTTGGCCCATTGGTGTGTTAAAGATTCAAGATTATGAGTGGATATGATAAATTCATGGTGCGTCACCACATTCTTATGATAGGTCTCATTTTATGAAACTTATTTACTCTTTTCATCCCAACTTACTTAGGTTTTATAAAGTGAGATCCAAAGTACCCTATCTAAGGAGCTAGCCTCATTAAAAAACCTAAAGGTTTGACCCAAATATATGTAACCCATAACCTAGGGTCATTCCATGTTGGATTGGGTTTGACAATAGGACTTGAACATCCATTCTTTCAACTCAGGGTACAACCTAAGTTTCTAATAGTTTTGACATGCTTGATGGGACACTTTCTCTATGGCACAACCAAAATTAGGAGCCAAGGAGAAGTATTTTGTAGTAGACAAGGACACCCATCATCATCAAAAGCTAAGGATTATACAAGTTGTAGAGCTCATAGCATCTTCCAAAAAACACCTCTTATGCCAAAGGTCATTATAAATTTATTTAGTAAGGTAATTCTATTTGAATATTTTGAGCTACCTCCTTATTTATACAAAAGAGTAGGATCTAAAAGGATAGACCCTTACCCCCAAAAGCAATATTCATCCTTTAGCCACCCTATTGTTTTAAATAGTACAATATCTACCATGTAGATGGCACAACCTAGATTGTAACCTTTTATACCCTTTGATGGTGATATCCCTCTTAACCTTCAGCAATATGATGCATCCCTACTACCTCTTTAAATATCCTACCATAATTTATAGGAGAAAACTCCACCACCCTTAAAGAGTACATTATTGATATTTCAAATCTTTGTTTAGTACATCATATTACCCAAGAAAATGTATCCATGAGGATATTAGCCACATCCTTGAAAGGCAAAGCCCTGCAATGGTAAAAAGGTCTAGCTCTTACCTCAATCAATAATTGGGACAAGTTTGGTGAATGCCTATGTAAGAATTTTGAAGATAGAAGTGATCATGTGTCACTTGTTGAACAACTCACCTCAATAAAGAGGGAACTTCAAGAATCCATGGTTGATTTCAATTATAGAGTCTAGAAGACTTGGGATAGGATCCCCATCATCATTAAGCCCATACCCAATTATACATTCCTTTACTATTTAAGACATTGAACTCAGACATTATAGTTATGATCCAATCTATGGGTGGGACAACCCTACTAAAGGCTTATGAAATATCTATAAGGGCATAAAAATATTTGGTATAAGAAGGGAAGCTTATGCCAAGACCTGTAATTCCATTTTTACTTGACCTTCAACCAACACCACCTACCATTACTCCATTTCCCACCCCAAACAAGCAAGCCCAACCTACCGATGGTCAAGAAGATAAGTTTGAAAGAATTGAAATATTGTTGAAGGCTTAAAACAACAAGTGCCTTGAAAGGCAATAACAGACTTCATAATAACCCATACCATGGCCCCTTCCAAACCCAATATCCTAATCAATCCTACAATAAATCCCCTTATCCACCAAATTATCAAGCCTAAGGCCGAATTACTCAAGGGAGATATTATAATAACTATAACCTTATAGTTTTAATTAGATTGAGAGCCTTGATCCCTACCCAAAACAATCTTGCACAAGAGGGACAATGGCAATCAATAGGATAGTATAATGAGATGGTAATGGCTACTACTAGAGATATGTATCAAGACCCTAGTTGGTAGCATGCTCATTCATTCTAATGTCATGACATGATTCTTCCTCCACTACAAGACCCCCAAGTGAGTCAAGATAACATGCTTTCCATGTCATTATCAGAAGCTTAAAGACAACAACAAGGGAGCATGGGTAAAACACTAGTTGATACCACATGCATGAATTTTCAAGAAGGTAACATATGTTTGAGCATATAGTAGATAATTGGGGCATACTACATAAATATTAGATGGACCATTTGTATCCAACATAAGGGTTAAAAAGAGGATGTTGGAGGATAACTGAGGGTAATCTAATTTTTCTTCGTCATCTCCATAGACTAGTTAGCTACCCACTTCTTCAAATGTAGCTACTAAAGCTCCTAGAAGTCAACAAATGCCCCAACCTCATGGATAAAAACATAATCCCTCCTTTTTTCCTCATGTTACTCAAATGCCAAGTGATTCTCCTACTTCCAAGATGAATTTGAAGGGTACTAGTCTTACCTTTAATATTGTGGATAATTTGAAGAAGGATAATGTAACTATGTCCATGTATGATACTATGTCTATCCTGGGGCAAAAGGAGGTTCTCCAACAAGAGATCTCCAAACTTTCTCATGTGGTAAAAAGATAGATGATAAAGTGAACACTATTTTCATCAATAATAGTCAGCCTAACCAAACCCCTAGCCAAGTTCTTGATCAAATTCCTAATAAAAGTCAGTTTTAAAATGTTGTTCATCCTTCCAAAGTGGTTAATCCCCCCTTATCTATCAGTGATTATAGGGGACTATTTAGTACATAATTGCATGATAGATCCAAGTGTTTCAACCTTGGTGATGCCAAAATCCATAGTATATAAGCTTGGGCTCAAATATGTGCCTAATAAAAAGGGTGTTTGTATACACATAATATTTTAAAAATTTTATTGATTACTGACACTTTTTATTTTGCAAAAATCCATTGAGTCTCAATCTCTTTGAGTACATGCCTTAAGAGGCACATTAGGAAAGGGGTGGGAAGACCATTGGTACTTCATAATATTTTTTGCACTTTAGTCACTTGTTATACACACTTGTTGCCTAAAACCATTTATCCTAAGCTTATTCTTCTCATCCTTACCCATTCTAGTCATTTTCCTCTTTCCATCGTCCTTTTCTTGCTTAATTCCCTTTTGGATAGTCAGTTATACTAGGTCGATTGGGTTGACCATGTATAGTTTAGGGGTATTTTTCACTTGTTTCATTTTTATCCTTTCATCTAACCTAGCTCCAACCTAGTGAATTATTCTTGAAAACGTACAGGGTCAACTAGGTCAACATTGTAAAGCTGATGTTTCAAGGAGGATCTAGGGCAAGATCCACCTATATATACAAGTTCATTTTCAACCATTTATAAGAATAGAAGAAAATAAGAATAATTGAGAATGAACATCTACTTATTGACCATTTTAATTGAGGAATAAAGCTTAAGATCCCATACTTTCTTTGGAGATATGGATTTTGTCTTGTGGAGAGGTCTTTTAGATGCATAAATAGGTTGTGTAGCCTACATCTAATTTATCTTTGTTATCCTTACATACCACAATAATCTCTTGTGAAGCACCTTATCCAAGGGATATATTAAGGCTCGACAAGTTTGTCTTTAAGTTAAGTATTCCTAACTTTATTTTTCCTTTATAATAGTAGTTAGATAATGCAGTTGTGCTTCTATTCCCATGCATTAGGATTATTTATACATTAGCATGAGTATATTTATTTTATCCGTGTTTAATTTAGTTTTTTGTTTTGTTTCTCACCCCCACTTTGTGCCACAAGATTTGGTGAGCACTAGATTATATTTAATTTCTTGTTATTAGAATAGAGTGAACATTAAACCTATGACTTATAGACACCTAAAAGTGGCCACCAATGACCTTCAACTAGGTTTTTGACCAATTTTTACCAAAGTGCACAATTTGGCCTAAAAACACTAAAATGCATCAAAATCTTTAAAATTTTCATATTCAAGTATCACTTTTGGCCAAATTATCATTAAATTAGGCAATGCAATTTATGAGATAGCTAACTTTGATCAGATCATTTCAAGTCAAAATGATATTTTTGCACTTGGGTGTTCTAGATTACTCTTTTCTACCAATTTTCTTGCATGAGACATGTACTTTTATTATTTTATATTAGCAACATCATAAATGGGATAATGGATCTGACACATTTAACATTGCCTTCAAATTCCAATCTAGTCAAATTTCAAGCCAATAATATGACATTCTAACCAATTTAACTAATTTGTGCACCAATTGCCAAGATTTTCACCAAAATTGATAAATCATGTTTAAGGTTAATCAACATGAATTAAGATCTTAAGTTAATTTTCCATGAAAATTGTTGAATATTTATTTATAGAAATTGATATTGAATAACTACATCATCAAAAGACATCATTTCTATGGGGTGGCATCCACAAGCCATAAATGCATAAAATATCAGCATTAAGCCCTTCCATGCCTCATTAATGCCTCATAAATTCCCCTTCTTCCCAAATCATGATGAGGGTATTCATGGATTTTATTTTCATATATAGATTAATTCATGGCCACACATGTTCATCTTGAGATGGATGGTCATGGTTGATCCAATCCTTTTTTAAAAATATATAAATAAGAGACCTCACAACCATAATTTTAAGCTTGGATAGTGAAAATTTATAATGATTAAATAATTCAAAAATCATTGCATTTTAGTGTTATAATGCTAAATTGTTGATCCAAGCCAAACCTAAAAGTGCCAAGAGGAAATGCAGGTAGCCACACTCCATTTAAGAAGATCTCTTGAAGCACAAGTTGAGGAAGCTAAAGAAGGAGAATTTTGGAGAAATCAAGGATTTGGTAATAAATTCATGTTTTTTTTCATATCTCTCATTTATTTCCATTTTTTAGTTGTATTTTCCAATGGTTTTTCCTCATTAAGCTTCCCCTAGTGACTAGGCCTAGAGATGTTATGCTAGTTAGTGTGTCTCTTTCATTTTGTTTCCATTTTAGAACTAACACGATACTATCCATCGTCTCTTGAGTTAAATTCCAAGTCTACATGACTATTTTAGGGTTATTACATGATTGTGTTAGTCTATAAGCTTTTTAACCCTTCCTAACATGGTGTATTGTGAAAAGTGATCCCCTAATTAGATCTAGCGAATCCCCATATTGGTCATGCTCTTTCTTAACAAATGAATTCCCAATTGAAAGTGTAGGTATACTCTAACTTCTCTGATCTAGGATTAATTTATAAACATGATGCATTTTTGATTTCATACATTCTAGTGAACCTAACATGAAACTAACGCTTGCAAGCTTTATTTTACTTTCTTTTATTCTTTTTAGCATTATTTTTATCATATATTTTCCATACTGGATTGAATTTGTTGACCCAATTCTAATCTCTATGTGTAGGTTTTCAATAATAGGCAACTAGATCAACTCAAACAACCTAGTACAATTTGACAAATTTATAGACTTCTAGTTCAGACTACTAAGTCGATCTAGTCGACCCTATTCATTATTAAGCATCCAGATTCAGCTACTAGGTCAACCTAGTTGACCTTGTACATTCTAGGCACTCAACAATAGGATTTTTCAAAGCTTGATCAACCCAGTTACTAGGTTTTACAAGCATATTCCAAGGTTCTTGACTAGCAATCTTTATTCTCAACATCTCTAATCCACCAAGGTTTTTTTCTATCTCTCTATCTCTTTCTTTTTTTTCATAGTTTGCAGTCTTTAAAACTACCCTTGCATAGTCAATTGGATCAATCGTATCAACCTAAATCTATATTTTATGTGTTGTCTAAATAATTGGGTCTACCTTAGCCTACCCTATTCATTTTTAGACCTTGATTCTACAATACAGGTTCGACCCTATCGACCCTATTCTTTCCTTTTTTCTACCTTCATACCTATTATCTCAACATGGAAGGTTCTACATCTAATGAGCCTCTCTTAAGATCCACTATCCTTAATCCATATACTAATTCTTCATTTTCTACCCAAGGAAATCATGCTTCTAGTGTTTGTTCCTCTTAGCCATTCACTATTCCATATTTTGCTACATATGCAAATTTTTCCACTAGTGCATCACATTCTCATAATTCCTCTCAAGCTCCTATCAACACCGATAGTGGTACCCAAGCCACTAATACTAACACTAATGATAACCCTAATGCTTATAACAATGCTAATTAAACACATCAAATTTTGTTGAAAACTCTTAATCAAATGAATACATTTCAAGCTCGTAACATAAATTAAATGATGAGAATGAAAAACTACCTTCTCCACCTTCAATCTCATCCATAACCAATGGCTTGGGGTACACATAACCAAAATGTTCCCCCACCTCCTATTTGAAATTCTCAAGGCAATATCATTCCTCAACCTCCTTTGGTCAACAAAACCATCAAGCATCTACAAAATGAACCTCTCACTACTTAAATTTCTAACATTGACATAGGAGGTATAACACCTACAGTTTATTATAATGGATGAACTGGTCCTACCCTTCATCTTAAGACATTTGGAAATCTTTATAAGGATTGGGTCAAATTAAACACCTTTGATGCTACAAAGCTCCTTTCCAAAATCTTCACAGGTGATGCCTTTGATTGGTATAATCAACTTAGACCTCATTCCATTACTAGTTTGGTAGATTTAGTGAATGCTTTAGTTCAAGAATTCCAAACTAGTGATCTTCTCGAAAACACTTTGGCCCATTTCATAAATTTCAAACAAAATAAAAATGAAACTGATCAAGCCTTTATTAAAAGATGGAAGACTTTGTTAAATAAATGTGAACATAACATGGTTGATGACGATATTTTCTATCTCTTCACCAATGCCCTTTTTCCTAAATTATAATATCGATTCTACACTCTTTTTCCATGTACCTCAAAGGAAGATATTGACCAAGCTAAATGTCAATATTTCTTAATGCATCAATTCAAGCCACCCCAACCTTTTACGGGCCCTCATCCCTTATTTAAGAATAAAAATCATAATGTTACCAATGATGGTGTTATATATTCTTATGAAATGATTCACAATGTTCAAGTTGCCATTCCTACCCCTTCATCAGAACCAGCTCCCCCTTCTCAAAATATACTAATCCTCATTTATCTTTACCGAACAACATTAATGTTCATAAATATCTATCCTTAGATAAATTTCTTAAGCATCTACCTAGGCCTCTTCCATGAGAACTTGACCCTACTCGTCCTATGAAATCTTGGTATGATCCAAACAAGTTTTGTTGGTTTCACACTAGTTGGGATCATTCTCATGAGACCTATATACAACTTTATAATTTAGCTATATATTTTATTCTTGGTCCTAATTTTGATCATGATTTTATCATTAGAAAGTGTCAACAATCTTATGAAATTACTTTTAAGGATTTTAAAACACATGATAAAACTCAATCCTTAAATCAAGAAAATATTTATTTAGATATTTATAAAGACCCTCTTCCTAATCATCAACCTATTCAGGATAATCAAAACAAAGCCACCCCTTCCACCAATAATGTAGAAATTCTTATTGAACCCACTTTCAAAAATAATGTGGTTAGCATGACTAATATGTGAAGGGTGGTTGTTTTAATAGATTCTCAACCTATTTACACTCCTTCATCTCAAACATATCATGTTATCCAAAATTCTTCTCCAATTAATTTAAATGAATTGGGTCAAGATGACCTTATTACTTTTGATGATTTAATTTCTTATTCTCCCTTGGATAACACTTCCCATTCTATTTCTACCACTCTTCCATCATCTTCCAATACTAATGATAATCAAGCTTCTATTAATAATTATTATACCATTTATCCAAATCAAATTTAACCATCTACTTCATCATCACAAAATGATTTACAACCTTGTCCCAAACCTTCTCATTTTTATCAACATAAATTTCAATGCACTTCAGCTCTTCCTTTCAAAAACATTCTTAACTATTATGCACCTATATCTAAAAACATTCTTATGTGTTATGATGAGTGGGATCGCATTGTAGAGCTCACTAATATCCCATCCTAAATTATATTCCTTGAGATTATGATGAATTATCCATGCCATATAAATCATCTTATGTAGCTACTATTTGAGATGAATGTCCCCCATCTTCCCCTAGCAAGATGGGAGGTAGCTTTATCTGGATCCAAGGATAGTATATTACAAAAATGTGAAGAGATGTCTATCAATGTTGATGAAATTATAGATACTTCTATTTATTTAAAACTTTGTATAGCCTCTATGATCCCCAATGAGATTCTACTTTATTTGGATGATCCTCCCTTATTTATTAGCACCTAAATAAGAGATATCCAAGTTAAGCATGCATTTATTGATGAAGTTTCTAGAACATGTGTTGTTTCTCTCAATTTCATTAAGACTCTTGAATATTCATAATGTAATCTCAAGTCTACATGCAGCACCTACCAAGGATATGATAGAAAGAAAATGCCTCTTCTAGGTTGTGTATGGATTCCCATTACTATCCCACCTATCACTGTTCATGTGAAGGTGATGATCTTTAACTTTCTCCTTTATTATAACATCTTGCTTGGTAGGCCATGGACTCATAGCATGAGAGATATTTCTTATTTTGCCTAAAAATGCATTAAATTCTCTCATAATTGAGCCATTTATAGGATTCAAGGTGATACTAACTTTTAGAATTTCAAATAATTCCATGATCATGGTGTCTTCAAGATTCATAATCTTGAGCCTTTTCCAAGCATTCCATTTCATGAGTCTCAACATTTTAACTTTCCCATTAATTCAACCCAAGGTTTCAATGGACATCTTGAAATCATTGGGAACATTCCTCCTAACCTCTTAGATTTTAATAATGATGAGCTCGGTGAGACTAATCTAAAGATCAAAACTTCTGATCTCTCACCTCATCTCATCTCATGGATTCTTACTTCCTTAAAACCTTGCTCTCATAAGCCTCCTTATGATGATGGCATTCCCATATTCTTGACCAAGATTAGGCATTATATTCACCATACTTCATCATATGATAAGGCCATCCCTACTTATATCATTGACCTTCACACCCTAGATTATGATGATGGTTATTCCTTAGATGATCCATTGTTAGGTGATATTTTATAAGTTGATGATGCTAAGATTATCCATTATCATTCTTATTTAATTGAGTATTTTCATTCATCTCATCATTTTACTTCACTTATAGTTCTTAATTTTTGTATTTTTCCCCTTTATCATAGGGTAAAGATGATGTTGACACCTCCATTTTTTGAGGATCCATGTAGGACTATGCTCATGGATCATGTTATGATTGGGCCTTACCATTTTGTTAGGTAACCTGACCCTCATAGCTAGTTTACCCCTAAGTTTAGTGTGAATCTCCTTAGACCTTTTGTAGATCCCACTCCTCCCTCAGTAGAGCCCATTATAGTTGAGCCTATTTCTTTTCCTACTATTGTTGAGCCTACCCCTATTTCCAATTCCATTGTTCCTTCCATTGAGCCTAGTTTTATTCCTTTCTCATCATCACCCTCCCTTGGTGATGGTTTGCTTCCTTTTCCTAAGATGGCATCATTACCCACCAAATGGGGTGATGAGTCTTTTCCTTCTTATTCTACACCTATTACACCTCCTTCCATGAGTAATTCTACTAAAACCACTCACAATCATATTTGTTTCTTCCATGGGATAAATAATCATTCTTCCACCCATTGTCACAAGTTGTGGAAATATATTGATACCTTGCATCCTTCTTCCCCATCATCATACAAATCCATACATCCCCTAAAGGTACTTCCTAAATATTTACCCAAGTATGGTGAGGTATATTATATATGGCATCTTTTTGGCACCCATCATAATTATTGTTATCGCATCCTTCAACAAAATCTTAAGGATCACCTTATAGCCATTCTTGGAACTTATACCACTCCTATCATAGATTATCCCTATAAGAAGGATCCTCCTTCTCCCATGGTTCCACCTCCTATGGTTTCATCACCTCATATGGTCCCTTTACCATCATCTATGTTACCACTTGTGATTCCTTCACCTATGGACCTTCCCTCACCTATAGACCCTTCTCCACCAATAATTCCTACATCTCTCATAGATCCTAATCCCATGCATTTTCCTAATCATCCCTTTCCTAATTTCCCTCCTTAGCATGATCCATCAATCATTCTTATTTTTTCTATGGAGGAGATTAAAAGAGAAGTATTTGCCTAGTATTAATTAAATATTGATGAGACATTAGTATCAGTTTGTCTCCAAATTCATAGAGATTTATTGGATGTCTTAGATAATGTGTACAGATATATTTATCAATATTTATGAGCACATTCATGGTGATTTCATATTTTCATTTGGGTTAGATGTGTGCTTCAATCTTATCTTTATCTATATATTATATAATTTGACACTACGTCAAATTTTTCATTATCATATATGGTGATCTTAATTATTGTAATATATCTTGCTTATCTTATGATTTATATTTCAAATATGATTATCTTTATTTATCATTACTTTTTCTCTCTTTCTTGAGTTTTTCTCAAAACTATTTTATTTCCTCTTCATGATTATTTGCTTTCTTATCTCCTTTTTTCATGATTAATTATCATTATGACTTGGTTATACAAACCCTATTCCCTTTGGTCATTATCTCCCTTTTACCATTTGATCAGCTAGAAAACAATCCTACTCATTACTATTTCCTTAGACTGGTCCACTTTTTTGGATCTCCTTTTTTCCTTCTTCCTTTTCTAGAAACTAAGCATATACACAATTGAGACTTGAGATCACATGTTATTTTATTATCAAGCTTAAATGTCCTAGTCAGTCTTTGTTTTTGGTTACTTTGCTTCTTTTAGTCTTAGCATATAGCTCATTCATGTGTATCACTACATCTCTCATGATTGGTAATTCCAAGTTCATATGGAGGAGGAATCTTAAAAATCCATAAAAAATTAAAATCCAAATCATTTAAACAAAAATAAATGATACAAAAGGCAAAATTATTCTTAAAATTCTAATCACACTAAAATACATGATTCAAAACACATCTTTTTATTCTAGTCAAAGATCAAACTCCACAATTGGCCTCATGATAGTGCCAAGGTCCTTTGGGATGTGGTAGGCCAGTATATTAGAAGAGGAGAATAAAAAAACATTTAGTGATACCTACTTTCTCATACAAATACCCAATATTCGTAATATACCAATGGCTCTATATGGGGTCCTAAATAATGGGGAACATAACATGGGAAGGTACGTTCATTTTCCTTTTCTTGTACCAATCTACCTTCATGAGTTGATCTTAGTAGCATGCCTATTTACCTACAAAGCTTTGTGTCTATATCAAATAAGTTTCTTTTGTACATAGATGACCACAAGTCACTTAGTGTCTTCTCATGTCCTTAGTATGCTTCCTATCTCTTGAGGTATTCTTATAAGATACCTAAGTATTTACTTTTACATTCCCTTTATCCCTCATATTTTCTCTTGAGAAATATTGTTTTATCTACTAATCACCCCCTTGCAATTTCATTTGTGATTTGTATTATAAGACCATAGATAGGACCTAACCATCCACACAAATTACCACCTTTTTCCTTCCTATTACCCACATACTTGATTACCTAATTTTTCCTATGTATTCCACCCTAGTGGTGTTCTCTTTGTGAGTTACAATTTAAGTCTATGTATAGGACCCAACATTCCTCCCAAATTTTTCCAATACCCAAGTCACAATCCAAAATGACATGTGTCAAATATATGATAAGATTCAATTGATTATGAAGTTTCACATCATTAACATGCTTCTCAGCTTGATTTGGTGTGTTTTATTCTTACTTCATTTCTCTTTCACCTTTTTATCTTCTTATTTTCTGATTACATGTAAGAATATAACCATTTATTGAAATGTTTCATACTTCCCAGCTTGAATTAGTGTGATAAATTTAAGACCAATATTTTTCCAATTTTGTTTTTCTTTTATACTTCACAACACAATTTAGTATAATAGATTGCCTTAATTGATTTGCTTTTATCCCATTTGTGCCTTTTTACATACCTTCCATTTTATTACATTGTTGTCATATTTCCCAATGTGAATTAGTATGATTTTACTTGTTTTAATTTGGTGCAAAAATATTTCACTTTGGTTTAAAAACAAATCCCTTTTTACCATCTTGTTTTATCATTTCTTGGTTTTTTATACTTAGTCATTTCTTTTTATTACACATTTCCCATCTTGAAATAGTGTGTAGTACATTTTCTTGATTGATTATATTTTTCCAAGTCCTTTTTGCCTATTTATTTTTAACCATGCGTGTGTCTTACATAATGCTAGAAAAGAAACCATGTCTCATATATTTCCTATAGCATATACAACAAAGCTAAAATACATGTGCTAGAATGAAATATATCTAAAACATCCATAGCCACAACCATAATAAAACATAATGATGCCATACATAATCAACATCAATATGCCAAAATGAACCATATATATATTTATATCATAAATTTGATACAACAAATATAATATATACAATGATCCATCTATATGATTGGGCTCCATCCTATCTATATTATGGCCTAGCCATGTTTCCTATAGAGACCTCGATCTAAATTGTAATAGTACATTGGAAAGAGGTCATTTAGGATGTATGTCCCTCTGCCTGTCCAGATAGGCATGCTACCTACACTATGACTATGTAAGTTGGGTCTAGATCTATGCCATCTACATCACTATGGTTAGATGCATAGCTCTCTCTTGATCTAATACCTACCATGCCTACATCTCACTTTCACCCATCTCTACTGGTAGCTACATCCTCTCTCTCTATGCTCATATCTATCCTGCTACCTCCCCAGCTAGTCTAAACTAGCTTGCCTAAGATGGGGTAGATGGTATGCTAGGGTCCTCCAATGTAGTAGGGTCATATGGTTGTAGAGTCTCATATAGGATGTCATAAAGTTCTCCCCTCACCAAGGACCCCCATATCTCCTCTAAATCCTTAGCTATGCCTATAAAATCACACTAGATGGATATTAGATCACTGTTATATCTCAAAATATCTATCTATCTATCTCTACTTCTAAATAAAAACTTAAAGAAATAATTTAACCACCTTTTATTACATGTCTATATATCAACTACTATGGTCTCACTATCTATACAACCACCTAACATAGTCTCCCCATCTTCATAGCCTTATATTACCTCCTTTGTAGGCCACCTCCTGAGATTTAATACCTCTATCATTGGTTTCATCTATATTAGCTTGCACCTAATTAGTCTCTTTATCATCTATCCCTCCTCTAGATCCTCTATTGGCTCATTAGGGATGACATCGATATCTATTATCTCCTTCTACCTCCATCACTTTCATGTCCTCATTAGTATAAACTCCTCCTAGTGTGGATCTAATAGTGTTACATCTTGTATTTTTGCCTTCACCTCCCTATCCTCTTGATCTACTACTTATCATGCTTGACCAATCCATGGTTTCTCATGATATGGTCTGAGTGTTACTCTCACTATCAAAAGTCCTAGTCCTTTTGTCCCCCATAGATATCTCACATGCCAATATCATTAATTAGGCATTGGTATCAATGTCATTAGATGATGTAGGCTCATCTATCATGGTACCTATACCATCAGATGTGGATCTCTCCACCACATGTAGTGTTTTACTACCTCTATCATCATTATTTCTAATGAAATAATATGCCATCTTGCCCATGTAGTTGATATGTTATCATATGGATGACACACTATATATGTGCATCTCAATAACTATAGCTTTGGCATGTGGGGCATGGCCTATGCTACTTGGTCCTCTCTCTATATTTGCACTCGAGGCAACCTAGTCTACTGATACATAGTAAACCTCTCATATATCCAAGTTATCAGTAATATAATTGGTCCCATGGTATTCTACCCTCTGATTAGAATCTCATATAGATCATTTATGATCTATACCTAGATGACAAATCTTATATAATATAGAACTCACTCCTCTAGCATCATCTTGCTTAAGGCTACCACATATAGTGGTACTTTACCATTTGAATTGTGACATAACACCCAGTATGTCACAAGCCCTATCATATCTTTATATATATATAAAAAAAATCTATGATGTATATATATCATCCAAACTAACTCTTCATCCTCCCAAAATTTCCTTTTAGCTTGTAGCCCACATGGCTAAGGCTTTCCTCTCCTCTATGTTATTCAGTATCTCTGTAGTCACTGGTACTCCTACTATAGGTAGCTTGAATATGACATGGGCATATTTTAGTGTGATGGACATATCTATCACATCCCCATCCACCCCAATCTAAAGGTGTTATTTAGTCATTACCAGTAATTGAGGAACATGAATAACAAATTAGCACTCATGGCGATCCTACATATATCAGCTATGCCTCCTAGACTTATGGATACTAGTATATCCCTATCTCCATCTGATAATTTCTCAAATAATGTTGGTAACTAGGACACATTCACCAATATTTATAACATGTATCGTCTCTATAACCAAGAAATAATAAAGGATGTATCAGTTCTTTCATGTCATTTATAGTCACAATACATTCTTTTTATAGTTTTAATAAAAAACAAGCCTAAATTATTTTAATTCATTCATTATTAACTATTTTTAGCTTATTCAGTATTTTTTTCCCTTTCTTAGTCATTTAAGGCCATTCTATCCCTCTTTTGGTCTTCTTCATGCTTTTTTGTGCTTATTATTGTTCTTTGGTCAAACTAGTTTGAGCAAAATTTCCCTATTTTTGCCCTGGTTAACTCCAAAATCTTAGTCAAATATTTTATTTTCCCCTTCCTAGTGTTGCATTATTATTATGGACCTTTTGAATCAGTTGAAAAACTATATTAGGTTGGTAGCCTATAGAATGTGTAGGGTTAACCCATACCTATTGGGTTGACAATATGAATTCTACCTAGTTTCAGCCTATTGGGTCAACCTAGTTCATTTTGCCTGCTGACCACTTGCATTTTCCTTAGAAAGTTCATTTTTATGATCCTAATTCCTCTAACCCATGTCCAATCTTGTTATTTTATACCCTTAGAATCTATTTTTTTCTCATTCTAACATCTTAAAATTCAAGATTACAAAAAATACACTTAATTCACTACAAATTTCAAAAACTGGTTTGAGATTCATAGTTGCATACATGTAGTGCACCCATTGCTACCTATGGGTGTCCCTTTCATCTAAATTGTCATCTCCTCGACATCCTAGCTTATCTGATAGAGCTCTTTTTATCTCCTTCACAAGTCAAAATAATAAATGACTTGTCTTTTCCCCTATTTAAAAACACTTTGAAAAATTTAAATTTTTAATTATTTTCAAGCAAATGCTTTATTTTGTCTATATATTTGTTTTTAATCTTCCATTTTTCAAACTATAAAATGCATTAGATTCATGATGACATAGATATTCTTTTCCATTACTATATGTCTATCTTCCAATTTTTTTGATTTTTGGCTATTTTTTGCACTAACTTCTACAGGTTTGCCTAATGTTCTTCACATTGGACACCTTCACTTTTTCTTGTAGTCTACTTATTTATCTATAGCACTAAGGTAAATAAAGGTATGTTTTTTTCAATTCTATCCTTTCATTTATCTTATTTTATACTTATTTCACTTTACTTACCATCAACATTATGTGTTATCATGTTTTATCTCGAAGCACCATCTCATGTTGCATTTACATGACATGTGATGAGCTTCAAATGGGGAATATGTATACACATAATATTTTTAAACTTTTATTAATTATTGAAACTTTATATCTTGTATGAACCCATCGAGTCTCAATCTCTCTAAGTGTATGCCTTAAGGGGTGCACCGGGAAAGGGGTGGGTAGACCATTGGTACGTCTAAGATTGTTATCTATTTTATACATACTTGTATCCTAAAAATATTCACCCTAATATTATTAGTCTCAAACTTATCCATTCTATTCATTTTCCTCTTTCCATCCTCCTTTTCTTGCCTTAATTCCCTTTTGGATAGTCAACTATACTAGGTCAACTAGGTTGACCTTGTATAGTTTAAGGGTATTTTTCAGTTTTTGGGTTTGTTAGCCTTTCAATTGGCTTAGTTAGGACCTAATGAATTATCCTCAAAAACATATAGGGCCAACTAGGTCAACCATGTATATCTATCATTTTTGAGAGGATTTATAGAAAGATCCACCTATATATACAAGTTCATTTCCAACCATTTGTAATAATAGAAGCAAAGAATAATAAGTACAAATAAACATCTGCTTATTGACCAATCTACTTGAAGAATAAATCTTAAGGTTTCATACTTTATTTGGAGATACATATCTTGTCTTGTGGAGAAGTCTTTTAGATACATAGATAGGTTGTGTAGCCTAGAGTTGATTTGTCTTTGTTATCCTTACATACAAAAATAATCTCTTGTGAAGCACCTTAGCCAAGGGAGAGATTGAGGATCAGTGGGTTCATCTTCAAGGTAAGTATTCCTAAATTTATTTCTCTTTTGTAAGAGTAGATAGATAATACAATTGTGCTTCTATTCCCATGCATTAGGATTCTATATACATTTATGTGAGTATATGTCTTATGTGCAAGTTTAGTTGTTTGTTTTATTTCTAACCCCCACTTTGTGCCACAAGATTTGGTGAATAATAGATTATATTTAATTTCATGTTATTAGAATAGAGTGAACATTAAAACTAGGACTCTTTTAGGGTTGTTGCATGATTGTGTTACACTTTAGGAATTGGAACCCTTTCTAGCATGGTGTATTATGACAAGTGATCCCCTAATCGAGTCTAGTGGATCCCCATATTGATCATAATCCTGCTTAACAAATGTATTCCAAATTAGAAGTGTAGGTATGCTCTATCTTCTTTGATCCAAGATTGATTTATAGACATGATGTATTTTTGATTGCATATAGTGTTCTCTAATTGGATGGCTTCCCCACTAAGATGGTAGGCATATTGAAAGATCTTCATATCACATTAGCAACCTATCAAAATTTTGTCATTAATCAAGATGTAATGGTGGTAGACCTACCTCCATATTTTGACCTATGCTTGTTTAGGGACTTTACTAAAAATATTAGAGGATATTTGTCATCTGATTAGTCATACATGGTTTTTAGAACTAGATATGGAACCAAAGTTATTATAAGATTTTTTTTATGCTAGATTCGCTTTCTACATTCAAAGAAGGAATTAAGAAATTAAGAAGAATGGTCAAGGCTTGTATGTACCTGGATATAGTCGTGCGCACCATAATCCAGACGAAGTGAGAACTCATCTTTGGTTGTGGAGGATGACACCTGCAAAAGAAAGAGACTAAGACAAAGAAGGCGCTAGATAAAGAGATGGTGGGTTGCCAAGCAAAAGCTTGATCCCAGAAGCAAAAATCTTGAGAGATGTCAACCCACTGATTAAAAGAAAGATGTCTGATAAATGACAAAAAGATAAAAGACTGAAAATGATAAAGATAGAATGAAAAGTGGAAGCAAATGCTTACCTGAATGTTGCTGTCGGCCAAGTCACAGTCTCCGGCGTCGGTGGTCCTATCGGCGTCGGTTGTCAAGACTGTCGAGGTTGGTTAGTCTACCGACGTCGGTTGGGGAAGTCACCAGCATCGGTCGGGGCAGTAGTTTGTGGATGAGTTTTGGACAGGATTTTGGTTTATGGATGGGTCTAAGATAGAGTTTTGGGCTTGGTTGAATGGTCTAGGGGTTTGGGTCTGAGAGTCTGGTTTTGGTTAATGGTCTGGGAGTATGTGTAGAGTTCTGGGACAATGGACAAAATGTCAAAAAGGGACAGAGGGATAGAGGAGACCAACAGGGGGACAAGGATATAAGGATTTGGGTCTAGTCTGGTCTGGCGATAGGGAATGCTGAATTGATTGGACAGAGGGCATTTGTCTAAAGAGAGACTAAACGGGTGTCAGAGGCAAAGAAAAGGGAATAAGAGGTGAGAGAAGGCTTTTCAGCCTCTTCGGGAAGAATAGAGAAGGTGGGGTCAAGGATACTTGGAATACACAGTGATAGAATGCTAATATATTTGAAATGAAATAGAAATAAAAATAGTACAAATACTTAGCTGTGACATGGGTTAGCAAAGGTGCAGAAGCTGTGTTTCCATTGCCGATGGTGATGGAGATATCAGGCAATCCCTGTGTAGAATGTCTGATGCAAGACCTCGATGCCTAGAAAATACTATTAAGAATGTTGATCCCTACAAGAAAACAAGAAGCCAGAGCACTGGAAAGCAAGAGCATATGAGAAATTTGTTTCACCAGAAGAAGTCTTGAGATTCGTGATTAGCTCCAGAGATTAATGATTTCTGATTAGCCTCATCAAAGGCTTGAATTTTGGTTTAAGTAAAACTGACGTCGGCGATCCCACCAGCGTCGATCGATAGTTGACCGACATCGGCGGGTGGAGAACGAGTAAAAGAGCCACCAAGCCCATTCTCCATCCACCAAGTACACTATCCATTGGAGAATTGTCAAAGGTTGGGCTAAATACGCACGAGAGTTGGTTAGGCGGTTAGAAAGAAGTAGGAATAGTTCTTGGGTGAGTCATAAGGTGGGAAATAGTCCAAGGTGAGGTGTCAGATGAGGTGTTATAGGTGATGTGTCAAAGGGGAGGATATTAATAATAAATTATTATTTTTAAATTAGTAAGTGCATGGTTTAGGAATGGGTTAGGAATGGACCAAGGGGGAGGATGACCAAGGGTTAGACACGATTTCAGTGTCTACATTTGCCCCTTTTTGTCTTGTTGGTTGCTCTAGATGAACTGCAAGACAAAAATAGGAGTTGGTTACCCCAGGTATGAGATAAGGTTGATTTTGTCATGTTGGTTGTTCAAGTGAACTGCAAGACAAAAACAAGAGGATTGGTTTCCCTAATTATGGATGAGGTATTCCCCCTCAAAGCAGGAGTCGAAGGAAAGGAACCTGAAATCAGGTGTTGATTTGATAAAGAGTGGATGAAGATGGTGAAGATGGGATGTGAAGGCTACAAAAGTTGTGATTGCGTGTACACCACTTCGCGAGATGGTTAGGTCAAATTGTTGCAGGTCGAGGGTCAAGGAGTGCTAAAATTGAAATAACCGGGCCCTAGCATTTAGTCGTCTACTGATTGGGTTATTAAATCTAAGCTGAAGCTCCAAATGGTCATCATGTTCCAGGTATCCCAAGCTTAGGAAGTGCTCCCAGAAACACGAAAATGTCACAAGTAGTGCGGATCAATCGGCTTCGATCCTATACTTGTGAGGGTCAAAAATAGTCTGCACACAATTTTGCTAACCAGTCGTGAGGTAGCATGCATGTAAAAACAACCAAGGCAAAGTCATCTTGGAAGTGGTCACGGTCAGAGGAGATGGTCATGATCTCCATGGTCTTTGGTCGAGGTGGATGAATGGATGAAGGAATGTGGCCGAGCTAACCTCAGAAGACCCCATGTCAACTGAGTACTGCCTACATAGCCCCTATCGTGAGGGGCCTCAGGCCTATGTAGTTCTCCCAAGAGGGAGGAAGAGGGTTGAAGGGATTGATTTTGGTCATGTGTTGAAATGATGAGGATAAGATGATGTTGCAGCCTTTTCCATATTGTGTGATGGTGTATTCTGCAACATTGGTCGAGAGATCTTTCATCCCTAGCAATTTTCCATATTCGTGATGGATGTATGCTAAAAAATGAATTGGGTCTATTTACGCTTCAGCAAGTAATGGTTTATGCTTAACATAAATTGTGTCTGGTTGATAGTCCTTATGTGTATTGTTGTCCATAGAAACTATGTGAATGGTCTATGATGATGTATCATGTCATAATGGCATGTTCGTGGTCTGAAAAGAGAGTTGAGTTGAGTCGATTAGGTTTGACAAGTGATGAAGTTGAATGTGACAAAAGTGCAGAAAAAGTGAAAAGCATATTGCTCATTCATTGACAAGGACCAGAATAACAGCATAGATAGGGGTTGTTAGAACAAAAACCCTATTTATGCATTGCATCGTTGACCATAGGCTGTGTTAGAGAGGTAATCGAATCACTTTGACATTAAAATGAGCTCGAAGTCCCTTGAGTAGGTGATGTGATAGGAGGAGAGGGTAACCCATTTTAGAGTAGGGATAACTTTGCCCCTTTTTATAGGAGACCCTGAGATGACTACAAGCCAAGTCCATGACCCCCTTTTTTTTTTTTTTTTTTTTGAGCGGGCTGATCAATGCAGAAAGTCCACATAGAGATGTCACTTTGCTTGGTGGTCATTTGTGAAGCTGATCAATGCGGGAAGCTTCTAAGAAAGTGTTGTTTATAGCAAGATTTAGTCATAGCCATCCTTTGAGGGAGTGGTCTATATTTTGCTTTATATATAGTTAAGGGCTTTGAATAGCTGTCCTTCGAGGGAGCAGTCGATTAACTACAGTAATGATAGTATAACTGTCCTTCGAGGGAGCAGTCTACTTTTTGATTTGATTTTGTGACCTTGGATATTTTGACATCTTGATTTATTTTTGATAGAATGTTGAGTCATGGACAAGACTATAGAAGGTCAAGGGCTCCCTTTTATTAGGACAAAGCATCCCTACGTCATAAAAGGGTTATAGAGGATTGGTTAAGGGAAAAAGGGTGGAAAGGATTGAGGATTAAAAGGACAGGGATTGCTCAAGGGACGAGCTCAAGTTAAATGTCAAGTGGATGAGTACTCGACTAACAATAGAATGGTCATAGATGCAAGGCATTAAGGGGCTCAAGTTCTGGTCAGCCTTCAAGAGAAGACAGATGATAAGTCCCTGATCCATACTTATGCGTGATGATATAAGGTCTGAGCCAATTAGGATCAAATTTGCTGCATTTACTTTGTTCCATATTGGTCACATGTTGGTTCTCTTTGAGGATGAGGTCTCCGATATTGAAATCTCATTCTCTCAGATTTTTGTTATAGGTGCGTTTGATGCGATGTTGATAGACAAGGAGATGGTTGAGGGTAGCAAGACGACGTTCATCGAGTAACTCAAGTTGAGCTAATCGATCTTGATGAAAGTCATCATTAGAAAGAATGTCATGCAGGGAAATGCAAAGAGATGAGATATATACTTTGAGAGGTAGGATGGCCTCTGTTCTGTACACTAGAGAGAAAGGGGTAGCACCTGTAGAGGTTCGAATGCTAGTGCGGTAGGCCCACAAAGCGAAGGGAATGTGAACGTGCCAATCCCTTCCAGTGTTGTTGACCACCTTCATGAGAATTTTAGTTAGGATTTTGTTAGAAGCCTCGGCTTGCCCATTTGCTTGTGGGTAGTAAGGCGAAGAAAAACTGAGTTTAATGCCAAAGGAGTCACAAAGTTTCTAGACAGTTTTGTTTTTAAATGACTTTCCATTATCGGTGATGATTTTGTGAGGTACACCGAAATGACATATGATATGGGTGTTGATGAAGTCGACAATCTTGTCGGATTTTGTGAAGATGAGAGGAATAGCTTCCACCCATTTAGTGAAATATTTGGTGGCGGTGATGATGGACTGATGACGAAGATACGAATGAGGGTTAATCTCGCCGATGAGATCTAAGCCCCATTGTGAAAAAGGCCAGAAATCTTGAGCAACTTGTAAGGCGTGGCTAGGGAGATGGAGCAAGTTAGCATGCTGCTGACACTTGATGCAACACCAAACATAATCGCTATATTCTTGATGAAGAGTGGGCCAATAATAACCCAGGTGAAGGATGCGCTTGGCAAACGAGTTACCACTGAAGTGTCTGCCACAAATGCCATCATGGGCTTGTTTAACAGCATGAGAGGCTTTAGTGGAGTTTAAACAGTGAAGAAGAAGGCCATCAAAACCTCATTTGTAGAGAAGGCCCCCTAGCATGGTATAATGAGTGGTGCACTTGATGAAAGCCCATTGTGCATTACTAGAGAGGTTGGGAGGAATGAGAAAATGAGCCAAGTAGTCCACAAGTTGTTTATACCATACATCTTGTGAACTAGAGTCGATGGTGTGGACGAGGTTGATGTCAGTGGAAATGTATGAATGCAATGACACACGATGTACCATGACATAAAGTCTTGATGAGGATGATGAAGAAGGAATATGTGAGGTGAGGGAATCCATGGTGTTAGCAAACTTATTCGTAGATCGAGGAACAGTCTGCAATAAGTGATGGTCAAAAGATGCTAGAAGGGTGTCAACACGGTGCTTGTACCTTTGTAAAATTTCATTTTTACAAAGATATGAACCATTGATTTGATTGATGACAAGTTGTGAGTCACCGAAGATGTTGATGGTCTTGATGCTTAAAGAAAGGGCAATTTGAAGTCCCAAAATTAAGGCTTCGTATTCAGCCATATTATTGGTACATTCAAAGTCAAGTTTGAAAGACAGGGGCATGGGCTCACCCTCATGTGGGATGAGGATGACCCCTGCACCTCCACTGAGTTGACATTTAGAGCTGTCAAAGAACATCGTCATTTGGTAGAATGTGTCATCAGTCAAGAGAGTGGCGATAGATTCATCGGGAAACTCACACTGAGAAGGTTAATTGTCGGGAAGAGGGGCATCTGCTAGTTGGTCAGTGATTGTTTGCCCCTTTATAGATTTTTGCTGAACAAATTCCAAGTCAAACTCAGCAAGAAGCATGAGCCAACGAGCCGTACGTTGGTTTTGATATGGCTTGGAATGCATGTATTTAAGAGGGTCTGTGTGAGTGATGACAAAGGTTTTGTGATTGAGAAGATAGTGACGAAGCTTGGTAGTGGCAAAGACTAATGCCAAACAGAGTTTCTCGGTATGAGTATACCGAGTTTCATAGTCGACAAGTGTTTGGCTTATGTAGTAGACCGCTTGCTCACGGTGTTGCTCATCTCGGTGCGCGATCATGGCACCTAATGAATGGTTGGTTGCTGAGATGTAGAGGTAGAAGGGTTGGTCGTCTTTAGGTGGAATGAGGACTGGTGGAGAGACCAAATAGCTTTTAAGGGCTTCAAATGCCTCTTGACAGTCTTTATCCCATTTAAAAGAGACATCCTTCTTGAGGAGATGATGAAAGGGTTGGCAGTGGTCAGAAAGTTGTGAAATGAAGTGGCGAATGGACTGGAGCTTCCCTTGTAGACTATGAAGCTGCTTGAGATTGGTCGGAGGTGGCATTTCAAGGATAGCGCGGATCTTGGTAGGATCTATCTCGATGCCACAGAAGGAAATGATGAAGCCGAGGAGTTTGCCTGAGAGGACCCCAAAAATGCATTTCTTGGGATTAAGGCAGACATTGTACTGAAGAAGGCAAGCAAAAATGATCTTGAGGATAGTCAAATGGTCGCGACAAAGCTTAGACTTGCCAAGCAGGTCATCTATATAGTCCTCCATGATTTTATGGAGGAGATCGTGAAAAATGTAAGTCATGGCACGTTGATAAGTGGCACCTACGTTTTTCAAGTTGAAAGGCATGACTTGATAGCAAAAAGTCCCCCATGGGGTGATAAAGGTAGTCTTGTGCTGATCTTCTGGAGCAATCAGGATTTGGTTATATCATAAAAACCCATCCATGAGTGATAACATCTCATGACCAGCCGTGAGATCAACAAGTTGGTCAATGTTTGGAAGAGGAAAATCGTCCTTAGAACAAGCCAGGTTGAGGTCGCGATAGTCCATACAGATTCAGATACCCCCAGTTGCTTTGGTAATAGGGACGATGTTTGATACCCACTGTGGATAATCAATGGGTTGGATGAAAGAGACAGAGAGAAGACATTGAAGCTCCTCTTTGATAAGAAGTGCAACATGAGGATGCATTTTGCGAAGCTTTTGCCTAACAGGCTTAGCCTCGGGGTTTGTGACGATGTTATGGGTGACAATGTTAGGGTCGATTCCAGGCATGTCACCGTAGGTCCAAGCAAAGGCCTTGCTATTATCTGAAAGAAATGTGGTATAGTCGATCTGCTCCTGGGCATCCAAAGACTGACCAATCTTTAAGATGTGAGGAACATCAGAAGATAGAAGGTTAATGTCAATGGTCGATTCATTTAACATAACCTGTGTTTCAGAAGGGAGGGAGTGCTGAATAAAAGAGTCATCGGCACCCATATAGGTAAGAATGGCATCGTCATCTATGCAGTGGATAGTGTTGATGGTTGTCGATTCATCATCTATCATATTGGGATAAATGAGAGGGAGAGACTTGGAAACCCCGTTGAGTTGATAGGTTAGGGGTTCTAAACGGATGGTGTTTATGCAAAAAAAAAACTAGGAGGGATGGAAACCACCGACTCCGTAGGTGAGGATGGAAGAATGGGTGAGTTTGGATGAGATTGGTTAATGGTGGGTTCATGGCAAAGGTTTGCAGAAGCCTCAGTGGGGTCATGATATCCCAGGCCATACCATTTCTTGGCATTGTCATCGTTGAGCGGCTCGATGGGCTGATGGGAGCCCTACTCATAGCGCCCAAAACCAAAACCCTTCCATGCACACCTATAAAGGTAAGTGTGTGCAAAGGTGGGGTTGCCAAGAAATGAGAAGTCTGATTTGAATGGTTGGGGTGAAGAGAGAGGGTTCCCGTCAAGAGGAGCTTGGTTGAGCCCCCCATAGATGAGGTTGGTTCGAAGGTGAGGAGGACCATAAGGAATGACCATTCCAATTTGACAGTCATAGCTTGGACTTTGATGAAGTTGTCCATACTCTTGAGGAGTCTGGAACATGTCTAGGGTCAGCAAGCGATATTATCCAAGTGAAAGTTTTTAGAAGATATCATCCATGGGGTCCTTGGTTGTCGATTGAGAAGGAGGGGTGAGGGCGACCGCCGGTTGCAAACTAGTTGAAGCTTCTATGGATGGAGGCGGTGCTGGGGTTGATGGCTTAATAGGAATAAGAACGTCATTTGGATGATAGGTTGTGTTACAAGTCTTGAAAGGGGATGGGTTGGCAGGAATGACATGGACTTGTCTATCGTGTTCAAATTTGACACAACAGTGAAGTGTTGAAGGGACACAAGCCATGGCATGGATCCAGGGTCATCCTAATAGCATGTTATATTGGAATTCTCCCTTAATGATGTAGAAGAGCTCTAGGATTGTGCACGGGCCAACGCAAATATGGAGGGCAACAGTGCTAATAGTGTTAGCAGTGGTGTCATTAAAGGATCTAAGGATTGCATCGGTCTTTGATACACAATTCTTGGGAAGAGCCAATTGATCAAAGGCATGGGTAGAAATGATATTAATGCTAGCACCTCCATCAATCATAACACACTTAATACATGTCTGATCAACGTAGGTTGTGATGAAAAGAGTAGCGTCCTGATCTTCCAAGGTAGTGGTAGGAATTTTAGAATCACTGAAAGTGATAGAGGCGATAGGGGATAAAGAATGGACTAGGGTAGCTAGTGATTGAGGGTCTTCAGGTTGGACCTCTGCTACCTGTAAGGCTTTGATGAGGGCTTGACGATGCTAAGGTGAGGTTTGGATGAGGTCATAAAGGGACATCTTCACAGGCGTCTGGTGAAGCTGTTACATCATGGAGTCATGAATCGACCTGAAAGAGAAAGAAGAAGAAGGCTGAGATGCACCAAGGATAGAAATTTTAGGCTTGGACGGTTGAGGTGGCTTGACGAAAGGGTAGGTCCAAGGAATGGTGGATTTTTCTTTCACCTTATCCTTTTGTGACCTAGTGGTTATGTGGATAGCATTGATTTCAAAGATAGGAGGTGAAGAAGGTGAAGGGATCTGTTGGTGAGATGTTGATGTGGTTGAAGAGGTTGGATGGGAAGGTGTCGAGGGTCAGTCAAGAGTGTCCTCAAGTTGAAGAGTGTCTTTCTCCATATAGCGGCGAATGATGGCCTTGAGGGCATAGCAAGTCTCGGTATCGTGTCCTGGCGTATGATGGTATAAGCAAATCTTCGTATCGTCAAACTAGGAAGGCTTGGAATCGAGAGGTTGGAAAGGCCTGATGGGTGGAAGGGTATGTTGGAAGTCTGCAAAAGTTGGTGTAATATCAAAGCATATGAACCTACTAAGGGGTCCATGCTTGTTGATGCATGAAGCACTGGTGACTTTTGCTTGGGAGGTGTTGAAGAAGGCTTCTGTACCACCTTTTAGGTTGGTGGTGCGGCCACATGTGAAGACGACACTTTCTTCGTGAGAGGTGTAAAATTTTTGAGAGGGGGTAGACTTGTGGTTGGCAAAGGAAGTAATGGAGGTAATTTTTTTTGGTTAAGGGTCGGAGTAGGGAGCACTCCGATTAGGGTAGAAGGATGGGGGCCTAAAATGGAGGGTAATGTTGATGGTGGAGGAGGGGTTCGCTTCTGTGGTCTGGTAGTCTTCTTCGACTTGGTTGGAAGACTACTATTGGTCGAGGTCTGGTCTAAGTCCACCTTCACTTGCGGGTGAGTGAGGGTAGAGGCAGGGTCAATGACAAGTGACTTGATCGATTTAGATGGGGTAGATGCAGGTTTAGAAGCGGGAGTCTGGTCTTTGTGGAGAGTCTTGGGAGATTCTGCCTTAGGAGGATTGACAACATGAGACGAGATGGTATGGGGATGTTGAAGAGCTTTAAGATGCTCCCATAATCCCTGATGCTCCACTTTCCTTGAAGGGAGAAGTCCAATTTTCTCCACTAGTCGAGAAAATGGTTGAGAAGATGTTAGATGAGGTTTGGGTTCTTCAGAAGATGGTGATGGTTGTGGGGCTGAAAATGTGTTAGGTGTGGCAGTAGTCTCGGACCCAAGGTGTGTGGGAGTCATAACTAGATTGTTGTTGGTTGAAGAAGATGGAGAGTCAGGTTCTTCTCTTGGTGGAGAAGGAACTGGAGAATGTGGCTCCTCAAGCAGGTAAAGGGCAAGGATGATGGTGCCCTCCACTTGCATTCGAGGAGTAGGAAGGGTCAGGTCCTCCATAGGCAGCAGGAAGGAGGATGGTGAGACCGGTGGTGTCAGTAAGGTTGAGGCATCCTCCAAGATGAGAGAGGTTGACGGAGAACTAACCGAGGAAAGAGGTTCGTCGACATGTGATGGACTGATAGATAGACTAACCTCTTGAGGTTGGTTGGGGATAAAGGGTGAGACCGTATTGACTGTTTGAATGTTGTGTTCATGAGTGTTGTCAATCAAGGTTTGGACATTGTTTTGGGTCGGTGGATGATTGGGGAATGGTTGCTTGAAGATGTCGATGCCCTGATTAGGAGGTGCATTGGGATTGTCTAGGACGAGGTCACCCTTTTCAAGCATGTCTTGGATTATCTTTTTAAAGGTCTTACAGTTACCCGTGTCATGACCTTTGACATGGTGGTAATTGCAAAAGTCATTTTCCCTATACCACGCAGGGATGGCATGTGAGGGATCAAATTGTGGAGGTGGTCGGATCTGGGGGAGATTGAGAACCCCCTGTCTAACAAGTTTTTCCAGCATAGACATGTATGATTCTCTAAGAGGAGTATACTGTTGTTGTATGTATCTCTGCTGGAATTGGCAGGTGGCACTCTAAGATGTGGATGGCTCAGGCTGATTAGTTGAAGAGGACGAAGGTCTAACAACCACAGTGTTAGCTGAAGCTTTAGACTTAGGATTGGATGATGAAGGTTTAGAAGAAGAGGAGTCATTGATCTTAGATTTGGGATTCTTGCTCCGTAACTTGAATTTATTCTCCTCGATGGCACGTAATTCAAGTTTGTGGGCCATTGTGAAGGCTTCGTCGAAGGTGCAGAAGGTCTGAACTTGCAAGGTGGAAGAAATATGTTTGGCACAGGCTTGGGAGAAAAGTTCAATAAGTTCAGGTTGGGGTAAGGAAAAGGAGAGTTGATTGATGAGGCCTCTCCAGCGAGCGATGAAATCAGCAATGGATTCATCCTTGAATTGGCAGATAGAATAGAGGTCCGTGATCAAGACCTTCTTGGTGATGTTGATGGAGAAGTGATCGAGAAAGAGCTGGGCCAGCTGTGTGAATGTGAAGAGGGAATGGCTGGCAAGAGAGCTATACCAGTCAAGTGCAGCACTAGAGAGAGACATAGGAAATGTGCGTAAAAGCAATGCGTTGTCATGGGCAATAAGGTAACAGGCATGTCTGAATGCCTGTAAGTGCTATTGTGGGTCTTCCTTGCTTTGAAAGCGAGAAAACTTAGGAAGCTCCCATTGACTGGGGTATGGCCTGATCAGGATAGAAGGATGAATGGGCTCATTACAAATTTGCATGTATGAGAGAGCATTGCGTGAGCCAGAAATGGAGGTCTCTAGGCTAGACATATTGTCCATCAGCATTTTGATAATATCTACTGACGGATTGGCAGGTGGAGCGCCCCCTAGATTATAAGGTGCTTGAAATATATTGAGAGGAGCATATGACGTGGTTGGTTGCGTTTGTGTAGACGCAACATATGGGTAGCTAGTTATCAGGGTGAAAGTTGAAGCCAAGGGCACTTGTGTTATGGGGTTGGTAGACACAAGTTGGATAGGGGCCGTCAAAGATGGTTGAGGAGTGGCCACACTTGTTGAAGGGTAGACAGTTACTCTTGTGTTGATAGGTGCAAGAGTAGGGGGGATAGAGACTACTAAGTTTTGGAAAGGTGTAGGATTTAGTTGAGTCATTTGAGGTTGAGGGGGTATCGAAACCCCCATGGAGGTAGGTCTGGAAGGAGAGGTTAAATTTTGAAGGTAGGACATGGTTGGGTTATTAGTCGAGGTGTTGGCTTGATTGTCTATAGCTTGAGTTGTAGATACTGTTGATGTGATCATTGTCTCGACTAAGGAAGTCGGCATCCCATAGATTGGGTTGCCTAGAGAGTCTCGCATTTGGCTATGCGCGAGATAGTGCTGCAAGGCTTTGACGTTGAGGTCCAAGAATCATGCAAAATCTTGGTCCCCTTCTGGGACAATAAGAGTCTGGGGCGGGGTTGGGCGAGTAGGAGTTCTTTCAGTCTCTGAGTGGAACTCCATTATAGGACTAGTTATGGATGGTGAAGGCAGAAGAGGTTGTTGCCTAGCGTGTTCAAGAAGAGCCTTGGTTTGACTGCGTGTCAAAACCATTCAAGGCAAGAAAGGGTCAAGTTTCAGAAAATTGTGTTTTTTCAGTTTCAGAAAACTTAGAATGTGGTTTTGACAGAAAGAGGGGTTGGTTTTAAGGTTGCTGTTTTGAAAAAGAACTGTGACAGAGACCGACGTCAATTGAAAAACTAATGTCGGTGATAAATATGGCCGACGTCGGTCAGATAACCGATGCCGGAGATAAAAGGTGGCTGACTTCGGTGGTAAAACCGATGCCGGTGACTGTGTTTTTCAAAAACTGAAAAGACTTGAAAGTTTTTGGAAATCAAAGAAGAAGAACGTCCTCACTAGCTCAAACAGGCAGATAAGAACAGAAAAGATGAAGAACACAAGTAGAGCCTAAATGTTAAATCCCTAGAAATAAGTTATTAAGCTCGTGTGGCTTATGCCTTAAAGTGATGTTTGGGGAGGTTGGCTATTAGAAGGGTCCTAGAAGAGGTAGTCTAAAGATGGTTTCAGGTATGTTTAGGGGCTCAAAAGTCTGTGTTAGGTTCGGTACGTGGCCTGGTGCTAAGGAGCAATCTCCCCTCACTTCACGAGCCCAGTGATGAGCTGGTCTCGCTTAGCCAAAATATACCTTGCCTAGAGATTATCCTCTGCCAAAGAACGGAGTGGGCTTTCCCCTTGGTGGTGAAATCCAAGTGGGATTGCCGGGATGGGGTAAGGTATCTTCTGGGTGATGAAATCCCAGTCGGGCCTTGTCTCAAGTAAGTTTGATGTTTGATTTAGTGCACGTGGTTTGGTTGTGTAACATCAAGTGATCTACGATTAATTCAATATGCAGTTATTAATTACTAAGTGTGGACTAAGAAATGCAAGCAAACAGAAATGCAATGCAACATGTTTTAATGCCCAAGTCAAAATGTTAAGTTGGAATGAAAACAAGTTGAGAAAGGGTTTGAAGGATATGGCTTTTGACTAGTTTAGAAGTGCAAGAAAAGAAAAGAAAAGTTCTTTTTATTCTTGCTTATGATGTCTTTTAGAAAAGAAGGAAGAGGTGAAGAGGTAGAAACCTAATGCACCTTATATGAAAAAAGAAGGAAAGGAACCCAAAGAAGGCCCTAAGGGTCCCACCGGGCGTGCCAGAATGTTTCTACACTAGATTCGCTTTCTACATTCAAAGAAGGAATTAAGAAACTAAGAAGAATGGTCAAGGCTTGTATGTACCTAGATATAGTCGTGCGCACCGTAATCTAGACAAAGTGAGAACTCCTCTTTGGTTGTGGAGGATGACACCTGCAAAAGAAAGAGACTAAGACAAAGAAGATGTTAGATAAAGAGATGGTGGATTGCCAAGCAAAAGCTTGATCCCAGAAGCAAAAAGCTTGAGAGATGTCAACCCACTGATTAAAATAAAGATGTCTGATAAATGACAAAAAGATAAAAGACTAAAAATGATAAAGACAGAATGAAAAGTGGAAGCAAATGCTTACCTGAATGTTGTTGTCGGCCAAGTCACAATCACAGGCGTCAGTGGTCCTACCGACGTCGGTTGTCAAGACTGCTGAGGTCGGTTAGTCTGCCGATGTCAGTTGGGGAAGTCACTGGTGTCGGTCAAGGCAGTAGTCTGTGGACGAGTTCTGGACAAGATTTTGGTCTGTGGATGGGTTTGAGATAGAGTTTTGGGCTTGGTTGAATGGTCTAGGGGTCTGGGTCTGAGAGTCTGGTTTTGGTTAATGGTCTGGGAGTATGTGCAGAGTTTTGGGACAATGGATAGAATGTCAAAAAGGGATAGAGGGATAGAGGAGACCAACAGGGGGATAGGGATATAAGGATTTGGGTCTGGTCTGGTCTGGCGATAGGGAATGTTGAATTGATTGGATAGAGGGTGTTTGTCTAAAGAGAGACTAAACGGGTGTTAGAGGCAAAGAAAAGGGAATAAGAGGTGAGAGAAGGCTTTTCAGCCTCTCCGAGAAGAACAAAGAAGGTGGGGTCAAGGATACTTGGAATACACAGTAGACAGAATGCTAATATATTTGAAATGAAATACAAATAAAAATAGTACAAATACTTAGCTGTGACACGGGTTAGCAAAGGTGCAGAAGCTGTGTTTCCGTTGCCGCTGGTGATGGAGATATCAGGCAATCCCTGTGCAGAATGTCTGATGCAAGACCTCGGTGCCTAGAAAATACTGTTAAGAATGTTGATCCCTACAAGAAAACAAGAAGCTAGAGCACTGGAAAGCAAGAGCACATGAGAACTTTGTTTCATCGGAAGAAGTCTTGAGATTCATGATTAGCTCCAGAGATTAATGATTTCTGATTAGCCTCGTCAAAGGCTTGAATTTTGGTTTAAGTAAAACCGACGTCGGCAATCCTGCCGGTGTCAGCTGACAGTTGATCGACGTCGGCGGGTGGAGAATGAGTAAAAGAGCCACCAAGCCCGTTCTCCATCTGCCAAGTACACTATCCATTGGAGAATTGTCAAAGGTTGGGCTAAATACGCACGAGAGTTGGTTAGGCAGTTAGAAAGTAGGAATAGGTCTTGGGTGAGTCATAAGGTGGGAAATAGTCCAAGGCGAGGTGTCAGACGAGGTGTTATAGGTGATGTGTCAAAGGAGAGGATATTAATAATAAATTATTAATTTTAAATTAGTAAGTGCATGGTTTATGAATGGGTTAGGAATGGACCAAGGGGGAGGATGACCAAGGGTTAGACACGATTTCGGTGTCTACAAAGATTTGAGCCTATCTTACAGTTCCACCTAGAACCTTATATGCATAATATTTCAAACACCACTTGTGCCATATTTGAAGAGGTTAAAGAGGTCAATGAACAAGAACCCTATGATCATCTTAAAGGTGTCTCAGATTTGTACTTGGATGAATGGGTAGTTGATAGTCATGGTTTTAATTTGTATAGTAATATTGAAGAGGCAATCTTAGGAGTGTACTACATGCATGAGGAAGGTGTTGTTATACCTTGTTTAAATAACACTTCTCAAAAAGAAGATGGTACATAGAATTTATTCTCTAATGGCTTAAGATCAAAGAATAGAAGTAGAGTGGGATCCATGTTGATTTCACCCTCTAGTTAAAAGTACCATTCTGTTGCAAGACTCTAATTTAGTTGTACCTCAAATACAGTTGAATATAAATCTCTTTTATATGGTTTTCAAGAAGCAATAAAGGGAGGTGTCAAGCTCCTCCAAGTTAAGTATGACAGTGAGCTTGTGGTGAAATAAGTGAGAGGCATAAGTTATTGAATAATCTCCATTTTAAATCCTATAATCACTAGGTATGGGACCTCATGGAGGATTTCTTGGCATTTAAAATCTAGTCCATACCAAGAGAAGAAAAATACTCTGTAAATAGGTTTGTAGCCATTGGTGCCCAATATGAGATAGTAGAAGGAGTCAAATGTAGCTAAAGCCAAGATAAGATCAAGGTTATATGCAGACTAGTAATACCTAACAATGAGGTGAGTTGGCAATTCTTTGACAATCATGATCAAATCATATGTTTTCTAATGCAAGAGGTAGAATTCTACCATAAGAATCAACACAAGTTCCAAAATCAATATGATGATCAAATATTACAACTAAGGTCTAATAAGCTACCCAAAGGGCTTGTGACATTATAAATTATCTTCAACTAAGATGACCAAGTAATAAAAATGAAAGCATACATCTTAGCTAAGGAAGAACACTATGAAAAGATAGAGATCTTTAAGGATAAATTGCTAAAGCTAAAAAAGATCAATACAATGAGGAAAGAGCTACAATTGTTTCTTTTTTCCAAGAATTTTATGATATATTTGCTTGGAGTACAAGGACTTGAAATGGTTTGACCCTAAACTTACATAACACACCATTGAATTAGAAAGCAATGCCAAGTTAGTCAGGTAGAAATAGAGGCTTGTCAACCCAAGAGTGGAGAACCTCATGAGAAGAGAACTTTATAAATTGATTGAATATATGGTAATATTTCCAATTAAGTATTCCTCTTGGGTGATAAACCTTGTGCCAGTGAGGAAAAATAATGGAGATATTCATTTATGTGTTGAATTTAGGGAACTCGATAAGGTGTTTATAAAGGACCATTACCCACTTCCCTCCATGGATCAAATTCTACAAAAGATGGTAGGATCTCGAAGGTTCTCATTGCTTGATGGATATTCTAGCTACAATCAGATCATGGTCAAATAAGAAGATAGGCATAAGACTACCTTCACTATAAAATGGGGCACCTATGCATATTTAAAAATACCCTTTATACTCTCCAATATTGGAGCCACATTATAAATATAAATAGATGCTTTTTTTCATGGTCTTTTGAATGATATGGTTTTAGTGTATCTTGATGATATAATTTTTTTTTTCAAAGAAACCTGATGACCACCTGACACACTTGAGATCTATTTTTGATAGATGTAGATAATTTGGATTTTCTTTGAATCCAAAAAAATGCATGTTTTTATTGCATGAAGGAAGACTTCTTGGACATGTGGTGTCCAAATATGGTCTTTCCATAGATCCAAAGAGGATAGAAGTAATCCTTGCTCTATCATTGCCTAAACACAAGAAAGGATTGTAGAGCTTCCTAAGCAAGATCAAATTCATTAGGAGGTTCATTCTATCATTTATAGAGATGTTCAAGCCTCTCACTCATATTTTGAGAAAGGGTGAAGATTTCACATGGACAACAAAGGTAAGAGAATTGTTGAGGCCATCAAGGAGGCAATATCTCATGCCCCACACTTCTAAATCTATATTTCAATAAGGAATTCTATTTTTATGCCTTCTCTACATTAGATACAATTTTACCTATGCTTATGCAGCATAATGATGAAGGTCTAGAGAAACCTATTACTTTCTTTAGTAAATCTTTGGAAGGTTATAAATAAATATATAGTTTTATTTAAAAATATGTACTTTTTGTTGCAAGAAGTTTGAAGAAATTCAGACATCTGGTTTCAAATAGTATGATTATAATAATGGTAGCTCATCTAAGTGTAAGGGATTTTATCCTTAAAAATACTTAAATGAAAAGAGAGATGGATGGGTCACCAAATGCATGGAGTATGAAATTGAAGTCAAGGTCACAAAACTAGTTTGAGTTAAAGGATTATGTGAACACATTGCATAATATGTGAGAGAGGAAGTGGAGATATTTTTGGTAATTCAGGGCACTCAGCATAGATCTAAAAATAATCCTCCTACAACCTAGATGCATGATATTACTAAATTTATTCAAATAGGGGACTGTCTAATGGATTTGAATGCATCACAAAAAATACACCTAAGGCTATAATCAGTGCCATACATTCTAATTGATAGAGTGTTATTTAAAAGGGACATTAGAGGCATGTTTTTAATATTTGTTGAAACTAGCCAATTTGATAAGATTCTCAATCAATTTATGATGGTCTGGTTGGTGGGAAATTTGCTGCTAAGACCACAACCTCTTAGATCATTAGATATGGGTAATTTTGGCCCACTATGTTTAGAGATGCATACTCTTGGGTAAGTAAATTCAAAAAATGTGTAATTTTTGTTGGCAAACAGAGATTAGCTACCCTCCCCTTACAGTCAATACAAGTAGAGCAAACCTTCATGTATTGGGGCTTGGATTTCATAGGGATGATACACCCCCATTCCAGAAAAGGGCATAATTAGATCATTACATCTATAGACTACTTTACAAGATGGGTTGAATTAGATGCCCTCAAGGAGGCCAATGAATTTTTTGTTTTGGACTTTTATGTTAATCTTATAACTAGATTTGGTGTGCCTTCTATAATCATTTTCTATAATGCATTGGATTTTAGTAGTAAAAAGGTGTGTGAATGGGCCCTTTCACATGGGATTTATTTAAAATCATCCTCTAACTACTACCCGTAGGAAAATGGACTATCATAGTCCATATATAAGAATTTTTTGAAGATCATCAAGAGGAATATAGAGGATAGCCAAAGGGAATGACACACCAGATTAAGGACTACCCTATGGGTAGATAGAGTGACACCCAAGAAGGCTAATAGACACTCCCCATATTTTTTTGTCTATGGGAAAGAATCCAAGATCCCTATATCTCTTGAGCTTCCTGCATTAGAGTTTGCACATCATCTTGAACTCTTTGAAGATGATACCATGCAAGTGAGACTGAATGAATTGAGGTAGCTAGAGGAAACAATAAATACTATTATACATACCATGTGGTCCAACCAAAAATAGGTGAAGAGGAATTTTGATAAGAGGGATTCCTCAAGGAGTTTCTATCAAAGTGATATAGTCCTCAAATGGAATGAGGACCATGTAAAACCAAGAAAACACTCCAAGTTTGACAGTCTATGGAGTGGACCTTATATCAATACAAGTTGTAAGGAGAGAAATGCCTTTGATATTTATAGATTAAATTGATAAATCCTGCTTCCCATCCCTTTCAATGGGAGGTATCTCAATTTCTATTACTAGCCATAGCTCTTGATCTTTGTGCATAAGTAGTTAGGTCTTTCTTTCCTCCAAGTGCTTTTACACATAAATCTTGTTGTTTAGTTAGTTGCTATCCTATTTCATTTCTTTCTTATTTTTTTGGTGTGCCATTATTTCAAAAAAAAATTATGAATCAATTAGATTCCTTTTACAAGCATGCTTTAATCATTCAACTATCATAAACAAGCTTGATCCATGTCTAGGTTCGATGATCAGTAGGTTGGTCAAGCCAATTGGGTCACCAAAAATGTTGGCCATTTTTTGTCCTACATATCGAGCTTCTACCTGGGTATAATCTAGTGTCCTAAAGATAAAATAATGGAGCAATATCTAAGAAAGTTCTGGATGGAATGAGTGGACCTAAGGGATCATGTAACTTATAAGACTTTTGAAACATTTCAAGTTCACTTGGAGTGTAATTTGTCATTCTTTAAATACAAGACTAGAGTTGAAGAGACCTCTTTAGAGTGTTAAAAGTATTTTTAATGAGTATGTAAATCCATGGGATACATTTATTTCTTTGTTGTGTTCATTGAGACACTTGGGTCTAGTAGCAAGATCTCTAAGTAAGTACTTTGTTGACATTGTCATTGCCACGTGTGGATGAGTTAGGTAGAATTGATCATATGGGGTTTTTTAGTTTTATCCCAAGAAAATATGAACCAAGTTTTATGTCCTTCATCAAAGGGCATAAAAATTTATAGATATCCAAAGTTGGCCTCTCAACCAAATTTCATTGTTTTCCATACTTAGCCATTTTCAAAGAAGTTCAAACAGAGCCAAGTGAGCATCTTCATAAAGTTATATCTTGCACATCTAGTAGTTGAAAAGGAATATGGTTATATGGTCTTGTTCAATTTTATGTTTAAAATGTATGAACTAAGTTTTAGGTCCTCTACCAAAATTCAAATGGAATTATGCATGTTCAAAGTGGGTTCCTCAATTAGATTTCACTAAGTTTTCCATACTTAGCCAAATGAGCTTAATCATCTCTAGGACATCACATAGGAGAAAACATGGACCATTCAACTTGAAAATTTTATATATTCACTTATAAGGCTCCCAATACCAATGGATCAAATGGGTTTGTTTCTTTTGGCCCTAAGAACATCTCCTAAAATTTTGGTCACTCCATGACTTTTACATTTTAGGTTTCAAGCCTTTAAAAATGGACATGTAGTATAAGATGTTTGTGAAAATGTCAAAATAGAGCTTGGGAAAAAATCTATATGTGCTTAAACTTGATGGTCTAAAAGACATAAATTACATTCTATATGATGCCAAATGATTATCTATGGGATGTTAACTTTAAGACAGAGTAAAGGAAATTCTATTGAGATTAAATTTGATGGTCTTGCGATCATCAATGATGGTCATGTGAATATCATTTGATGGGAGTGAAGACATAAATTTTAAGATCATGGAATAGTTTTTGGATTTCAAATAATGGGTCCCAATAGATAAATGGTTGGCATTTGATCAAGAATTTATATCTAACAACAAGTGTAGGTCAAAGGGGTTAGTGAATCTCAAAATCAAATGTGTACATGACAAGTGTCAATAACATGTTTGACTGATAGAGGATCAATTATTAGCTATCATTAATACAAAGAAAGATTAAGGGTATGAGATGGTTAATGGGTCAATAATCTAAGTTAGCTTTTGATAGCCAATCAAGTAAAAGTAAACCCAATGAGCTTTTAGTGAAGGTCAATGAGCCAGTTTTCAACCCAAGGTAGTAGAAAAATAAACAAACCTAGATCGAACTCGATTTGAGCTAAATCAAATAGATATTATAGGATCTATCATCACCATTAAATCTCTATAAGGATAAAATAGGTCTTTCAAACCTAATATAAAGTAAAGGTTAATCAAACAAAAGTGTCAATATCATATTAAAAAGTAATATAGGTTGGTTTTGTCTATGGTGGACCTAGTTATAAGTTTCAAAACAAGGCCATGCAGGTAGACACATCAAGTTTCATTATCAAGAATATGATGATGACCATTTTCTCCACTCCCTCATGATTAAACAAACCATTAAAAGGAAATAAATTCTAGAATGGGAGCATAATAGATGGATATAGCTATTGTGACTACATAAACACTAGCACTCATTATAAAATGACTTGATCCCATCATTGTAACAAAAAGAGCATAATTGAAAAAAGAGGTGGGAGAAGGAATGAGTGACTGTTACAACCATTTTTCAAGGTAGCTATGACCAGTTGAGCAAGGTGGATGTAATTATTGTGGAGAGTAGAGTTATGCTCAATTATGACCCCTTTCAGTGCCAAAAAGGTTTCCTCTCTCTCATTCCATTCTTTTATATATTGAGCCTTCTAAGTTTTTATTTTCATCCCTCATGTTGATATCACTAGACTCTGCTATAATTTGTATTCTGCACCTCTTAGAGTAATGATAAATGCATTTTTTAGTGTTTGTCAATCTGTGTTTAAGTATTTTGTGTTTGTTTAATGTGTGAAGTGGTTTAATATACTCTTTGTAGGCCCAATATCAACCTAAATTCCAAAAAAAATATTTTCAGGTTATATAGTGTGGCATAGCATCGATATCTCAAGGATAGGATGAACTGTCAATTATAAGTGTCTTCAACTAGACCTTGTTTTTATTATCTTCTAGTCTTAGTGTATCAAACTGACCTCTATATGAAATACTAATTTTTAGAAACCATAGAAAGAATTGTAATATTTTTTTTCATTTCTCATTAGTGTGTTAAGGATTCAAGCTTATGAGTGGATATGGAAAATTTATGGTGCATCATCACATGTTAGGATAGGTCTCATTTTATGCAACTTCTTAACTCTTTTCATCCCAACTTGCTTAAGTTTTAGAAATCAAGGCATAAATTACCTTATCTAAGGAGTTATCCTCATTAAAAACCCCATAGGTTTGACCCAAATATAGGTAACCCACAACTAGGATCATTCCCATGTTGGACTAGGTTTGAGAGTAGGACTTGAACATCCTTGCTTTTAGTTAAGGGTGCAACCTAAGTCTCTAACACTTACCATCTTAACAATGGTTCATAAAGTAAAGGGGTTTATTCATTAAAAAAATAATATAAAGTGGGAGTAGGGATACCATTATAGCATCCCATATGATCTTTATCTCCCATACAAACCTTTAGTATACTTCTAAGCAAAAGAAGATGACCTTCGAGCTTTTTCAAAAGACAAAAATAGGGTTTGGTGAAACCTCTAGTATTAAGGATGATTCATGCATGTATGGGGGTGAAAGGTTGAAATAATGATAAGGATTTTAAGTTAGAGACATTATCTATCACATCTAATTACATTTTATCACCATGAAACTCATCTAATTAGTTATGATCAATCAAAGTAGCCTCTCAGGCTAGTTGACTATATGAGGATTGAGAATGGGGTTTGTTGAGAATAAAACCCCTAAAACTACAAAATTTTGGTTTTAACCATCTCCATGGTGTCTAAAACATACCTCTTCACGTTTTAATATGTTTTATATTTCATTCATAGGCTTCATGTATTTAATAGTTTGGTCTCACTAGAGTTAACATTCCTTTGAGGGTTTTAGGCACGTAGGCCTCTTGTAGCCCTCACTATTGAGTATTACCTTTTCATCCTTCACTAAACACTCCAATTTTAGTGAGAATATTTTCAATTTTTTATACCACCTTAAAATTTATTCCTAACTTTCATTAACCTAGACATTAATCTCTTCAAGTATGTCCTTAAATAGACCTATAGGTCTCTACTTGGGTATCATGACTATAATTAGAGAAAAGACCCTCACCTATTTGTTTTTAGCACCTTGGTAATCTAAAACAATACTATATATCCATATTTATCTCCTTATCATCATTATACAAAACTTTTTACCTCACATAGCATTTACAATTTTTCTTCCTTGTTCTCATACATAGTCCTATAGGTATGAGAGTTTGGGCCTATAAGTTTCTTTAGTGATATCAGACATCTAAATTTTATTTTGACCCTCAAATAGCATATGTGTTTGAACTAATTTATGTATTATTTAATATATATACTAAATAATATTATCCTCACATACTCTTCTTCATATGGACAATTGAATTTTGGCTCAAAAAATGGACCTACAAGTTTAGAACCTATAGGTCTACTTTTGTTTTAAATAGGTTGTTTTGAGTTGGTCACAACTCTTTTAGTGTCTCAATGGAATCACCATTTTTTTAATGTATCCTATAACATATATGACTATTTCACCCTCATATTATAATAAAATATTGATCACATTTCTTATTTAAATGAGACTTGCAAGTCTACAGACTTGTAGGTCTACATTTTCTTGATCTAAGCCTTTTATGAGGCTTGGTTTAATAATTTCTACCCTTAGTTCCTTCATTTGGATTTGGAAAGGTCAGATATATTTATATGAGGATTATTTATTATGTTAAAACTTACTTCCATCAAACACTTTTATTGAGAGACCTGTCATGAAGTTATAACTTTGCTCATCGAATCCTGTAAGAATAAAATATAATGAGCTTGTGAGGGGTTTGGGGCTTCCAAGGTATCAAGATGTTCACTGGTTAAAGTGTGAGAGCATGGATGTACTATTTTTTTATATATAACATCTTAAAACCTCTTTTATGCATTGAACCTATTGTATAAACCTCAAAACTTTAAAGTGCAAACCCTACAACTTGTCTCACATAGAAGCTCTTCTTGATACTTAGTTGTTCACACATGTGAACCTAATGGATGAATATGTGAAATGGTTTTGAATACCCATACATACCTTCAAAAAAAATTATCATTATCTAAATATCTCCAAATTTCATGAACCTTATCAAAACTAAGCCTATGGGGTTTATGTGAGGTTTAAGACCACTTGTTGGTTTTAATGATTGTTCATAAAGATGAATGCCCAAATCTAAAAAACAATTCCAAAAAACTAAAGGACATTAGACCCCCTTACTCTATCCACAATCTCAGGGCATGACTCTATCTCCTTTGTCCATATCAAGCAAATTAAGTTGACACTTACTAGTCTACCAAAAAACTAGTGGAGGTTTTGATGCAATTTTTGGAAATTTAGGACCTGTATGAACTTGATATCCATATAAATTACCTAAGGAAGGTTAAGAGACATTATTAATATTTTTTCACCTAAAATTATATCTTCTAAGTCCATAAAAGTGCATATAATTTCCTATAAAAGAGTGATTCTCTCTCATTTAGATGTTGAACTTGTAAAACTGAAATCATCTAACATTCTTGACATATGATCAAGTTAGATAACTCTTTCAAAATATTTGAAAAGTGTGTTTGTATATATATTTGATCTTTGTTAGCTTTTACAAATGTTGGATTTAGTTATATGCACTTTTCTCTTCACCTTCATTTACCTTAAAATTTGCAAATCAACCTTAACTTCTCCAAACATATATGAAATGTTCATGTTAGGTGATGAAGGGGTATAATGAATTGAAGAGAAACCTATGAACCTTTGACATCATTTGACTCCATATTTTCATATTCACCTTATGATTAGACTAGCACAAGATAAATAAAAACCATTAACTTAATCTTGTCAAACTAACCTTAACTCTTGATAATAAGACCTCAAAAATACCATTTTAATACCTCAAAAATCATGGAAGGGCTATGAAAAAGGATATAGAACATGACAAGTCAAGTTTTTAATGAACCTAGTCTATGGTATCCAAAATATGGCTAACATCTTTGGTGACCTCCTAGGAATGCATGCTTGATTATGCATATAGACTAGTGGCTTAGTAGATTCATTGGGCTATGGAGTCATGACTATATATATGACTTGACAACAACCTTGAAACCAATTAAACTAAACAAACACAAAATAAAACACCACACAACATATGTGTCATAAGACACTTGGATGAAGTAACAACATAAAGTAAACAAGACACACACTTGTGCATGAAGCATTTGGAGAACACAAAGACCTACTATAATATGTATAAAGTTATAAAATTAACCTCAATATCATGTATTCAAGTGCATATCATTGATTGGGATACTAAATTCTTCTCCATTGAGTCTTAAAAGCTAAAAGGCATTGTGTTTTTTGCAAGTAATGATAACATAAGGTCTACTCCACAATGCATCAAACTTATTGTGCTTACCAAGATTAACTCTATTAGCATCCCACTTTAAGACAACATATATTATTGATATGTTCTTGAGATAGTTCTATTGTTAAATTTTCTTTTCACTTGTGCTTGGTGGCATTCTATGGTGTGCATAACATGATTTATTTCTTCCTCCAAGGATATTAGTTTTTCCCATATTATCTCCATAAGATAATTATTTGTTATCTCAATATGATGTGCCAACTCAAGATCTAGTAACTCAAGTTAAATAGGAAGCTTAGCTTATCTTCCATAGATAAGTATATAAGGTGAGTTACCAATGGAAATCTTTGGAGTGATTCTATCAGCCCATAGGGTTGTGTTCAACCTAGTTTTCCAAGTCCTTTTATTATCTTCTATTGTCCTCTTTATAATTTTGATCAAGTTCTTGTTATAGGACTTATCTATCCCATTGACTTTGGGATAGTAATTAGATTAATTACTCAAGTGGATACCATATTGGAAATCCCATTCCATTGTTCTTATAACACTGAAAGCTATGGTATTATCATAAATTATGTTTGTAATAACCCCAAACCTTGTTAATAGGATCTCATAGAAGTCAATAATTGAAGTTTAATTAGCCTCCTTGAGGGAAAATTCCTGTACCCACCTTTTGAAATAGTTGGTATTTATAAGAACGCATTTATGGCCTACACTAGATGGAGGATTGATCATTCTAATGAAGTGAAGTCCCCACTACATGAATGTGTTCAACCTGAATAGGGTAAAGAGGAATGGTTGAAAGTCTTTATTTTCCTACAAATAGTACACACTTTTGACATTTTCTAACCAAATCATATGAATCCTTGAATAGGATAGGCCAATAGTAACCATCCCTAATTGTTTTTATAATTACAATTTTAGGTCCAAAATGACCTCTAATTGGGTCCATCATCGAAATATTGTAGAAACTTATAAATATAGTCTATTTCCACATATATTATAAGCATTAAATTTAGTTCCTCTCCTATAAATAACCACATCCACAAGGACATAAGGTATTGCTTCAAATCTAAAGTATCTCCTTCTTTCTTGATCTAGACCCATAGGACATTCACCTATTTGAAGGAGTCTCACCATTTATTGTGTCCAAATTAGAGAAGATGAAGTTGAAGTTTGTACTAGGAATATTTTGGAATTCCAAAACCATATCTTCTTTCTCCTTTAGTTCTGTTGTTAGGTGTTCACATATCCCTCTTCCTCTTACTAGCTTAGTGGCCTTGATCTCCAGATCATACTCCATCACCTTAGTTATCCATCCATCTCTCTTCTCATTAAAATATTTATTCAAGAGGAAGTATATTATGCTTGAATGAGTTACCATGACATTTATTTTATTTTTTGACACCATATATGTAAATTTATTGAGACTTCTTATAATTTCCAATACTTATTTCTCAACATATGTGTACCTCTCTTCATAGCCTTCTATTCCTTAACTAAAAAAAGATATAGGATGTTCAAGTACTTCATTATTATACTACATTAACATATAATAAATGGTTTTAATGTTGGAAAAATCATACAATATAAATTCCTTAGAAAAATTAGGGTTGATTGGTGTAGGTGCTTGAGCGATAGCTTGTTTGATGGCCTCAAAACTAGCCTTCCCATCCTTTTTCCAAAAACATGTTTGATGATTATTTAAAATGGTTTTTACAGGTCTTAAAATAGTATAAATACAAGTATGAACCTCTTTAAAAAAAATATATTCCAAATAAAACTTTTCAAAGTTTTATTATGCATGGGAAATGATAATACTAGCATGGCACTCACCCTATCAGGGTCTATAGCAAGCCCATATTTAAAAATTATATGAGAAAGTAACATAACTTAATGAATAGAAAAAACACACATCTTGGATTTGAGGGAAACCCAAATTTATTTCACCTTTCAAATATTATCCTTAGATGATTAAAGTGGTCACTAGCATCTTTAGATAAAATGGTTATGTCATCAAGGTATAGTAGTACAATATCATTGATCAAACCTTGAAAATCCATATCCATGGTCCTTTGTAATATGGAACCCACATTAGATATCCAAAATTTAATTATATTTTAGGTATATGTACCCCATTTGGTATTTAAGTCTATCTTATGTTGCTCTTCTTATTTTACCAACACTTGGTTGTAGCCTAAATAGCCATCCTAAAGTGAGAAACATTGAGAACCTACCAATAATTGAAGGATTTGCTTCATTGAAGGTATAGGATAGTGATTATTTAATTACACCCTATTCAAGTCTCTAAAATCCACACATAACCTTATCTCATCACTATTCTTTCTCATAAGAACTAAGTTTGCAACCCATAAAGAGTGTTTGATAGGAAAAATAATTCTTGACTCTATCAACTTGGTGAGTTCTTTCCTCATGAGCACCTCCACTCTAGGATTGATGGGCCTTTGATTTTTCCTTTTAATATAAGAATTGGGATTAAGCTCAATGGTTTTTTAATCTAATGAGGGATTAAACCCCTTGAGTTCACTATACTCCCAAGAAAAGACATTAGAAAATTCTCTACATAAATCAATGAATGCAACCTTATCTTGTGGATTACATACCTTTCCAAGATTTAGGAGTTTATCTTTGAATATATCCACCTTATCATGATGTTCCTCTTTTTTATACATGATTATTTTATCTCTACTCATTTGATCACTTTCATTGAATATACTTTCAAGATTAACCAACCCTTTAATAAACTTATTAGACCTCAATTGCATAATTTGGTCCCCATATTGGTACTACAACCTGGCCTAGTTTTTGCAAGCGAACTCAAACTTCATGTTGGATAAAGCATGTTATTTATTTGTCACTTTCAAACACTTACCAATTAACATCATTGTCTGGTATTGAAGGCCTTAAAACTACCTATTGATGCTTATAAATGTACCACAAGTGCTCTTCAGTGTTGATGAACACTTCTCATTTTAGGATTCAAAAATCCAAGGCATGAGTTATAGTTTAGTTTGGTGGTTGGGAGCCACCAGGGTTTATATCTTTGGATCTTGGTGAATTTGATGATTTCTAGACTAATCTAAATGAATATTAACAATGATATTTAAACTAAATTGAGTCTTGATAATAAAAATAAGAAAATGAAAGGGTAAGGTAGAAATGAAATGTGATTGCAAATTCTCATCTCAAATACTATGACAAAATTCTAATTACTTTGAGCACACATGAACTAATTTATGATATAGAATAACATGAACTTAGATTACATCACAAATCAAGAAAAATTTAGAGGAAATATATAAACCATAAGTAAGAACCAAGTTTACTTTAGATGTTTGATACTATGGTTTGAATAGCTTAAGCACATCCAAATGCAGAGCAAAATAAAATGAAGTATACATGAGATCTTTATAATTAATCTAGCATTAGAAAAAATAAATATCCCTATGATAGAGAATGTGACTCAATGTACATAGAATCATTCAAACTTAAGACAACAACATGAAAATGAGAGACAACATTGACATTTAACAAACTATAAAGACAATCTTTTCAGAATTCCTTAGTTATATTAAATTATCCTAATATACAATTGCTCAAAATCTCCCTCTCTTACAAAATTGTAATCCTTGCCTATTTATAAGAAACATAGGTGGTTTACTGGTAAAATTTCTTAAAATATCCAGATGTAGGATAAGGACAATTCTCCTTAATATAAAGATTACAATGTATATGACCTACTGTGTCAAAATTGACAAAAAGAAACCATATATGATAACAGGCTAGCATATATTTTTTAAAAGGGGATATTCTTTTAAAAATTACATTGGTAGTGGGCCCCTCAATTAGCCCTACCTGAGGAATTATTTCACCTTGGTGTATTTCTCTTTGATTAGCTCAAAATCCACTACGTGCTTCATTAGACAATCCTCCTCGTGATATACTAATGTGTTGAAATCTTGGTCATCCTTACCCATGAGTTCCTTGATACATTGTGATTCTATGATCTGCTTCCCTAAATTAAGTATGGTGTCAAGGATCTTCTAATATCCTTGGTAGGATGGTTTTGATGCCCCTTGATACTCTGGATGTGGACACCAACTCTTTTCTTGAATTCTCCATCACTAATCAGGTCCATAGTAGTGGTTTGAAAAGGGTTATCCAATAGGCTCCCCAAAAGTTTCTCCATTATAGTTACCAAGTCCTTGTCTTCCTTGATGAAGTTCTTGACATTGCTACACCAAGTGATCAAATCTTCTTACTTATCCATCTAAAATCCCATGAGGATATCTAAATTTCCAAGCTTGATGATCTTGAAGTCTAGGGCCTAATTTGTCCTATGCACATTGATGAGTTTTGTCATTTGAGATTGAAAATCCTACCATTGGGTGATTAAGGCTTGTGCCATCTCAACTTGATGGTTTAAATCACTTAATCTAAGCTTGATGTTCCTTTAAATTCTCAAATGTATCCAACAAATATTTATTCATCACTTATAATACGTCCTCAAGAATTGAGAGTAGGACTTGAGCCTCCAAATCCTACTTCTCCTTCTCCAAGTTAAGGATCCTTTGCTTCATTCCTTAGATTTTAGCCAAGGTCATTGTTGATTGTGCCATCACTAAACTAGCCACATCCTCCTGATGGATGGGATGTTCTCCTACTGCTTGCCCTTGAATAGGAGTTAAGCCCATAAAAGGTTCCACCTTTTGAAAGGTGAACTCATTGGTGCAAATGGTGGCCTTCTTTGTCACTATTCTCTCAATACTTGATGTGTCTAGATTGAATTGGACCTTTGTGTTAGACTCCTTGAATTGTGGCTACTCAGGAACTTCTACATTTGAACTCTTAGAGGCCCATGGGGTCTCAATCCCTTGGCTCTCTTTGTTATGAAGGATTTAGATCCTTCTCTCTACTTATCTATTTATAATTTCATGGATACATGGATTAACATTATCCAACACATCTATGCCAACTCAGGTTAAGGCCCATGATGGAGAGAGAGATAATATTTTTTGTAATTTCCCATAAACAAACCAGTCAAGAATGATTTGTTCATAAATAGGGTTCTCATCACTAAAGAGGTTAACTTCACTGGTAGGGTGAGTGAATGTTAACCTAGGCTTCTTTTTATGTGCCAAGGGCACCAAGGACAATTATACTTGTCTATTTCCTCCATATATTGGGGTCAAATCCTTTCTTATTGTATCAAAGGGATCCTCCTCCCTATCAGAACCATAGGTAGTTGTAATGTCAATAAGGGCACTCTTCATTATTTCTCCTAATTTTAGGGTAATCATGTTAATGATTTCCATTAGGGAAGGAGGACTCTATGGTTATGTGTGGGGTGGAGGACCCTTACTAGGTATATGTTATATCTTTATCTATTTAACCATAACTTTACCCTTTCCTTTTATATCCTCAAGTTGCCTAACTTGAGATTGCTTTGTCAATTCTACTCATTGAGGCTTAGAAGATTGTCCTCCAATAGGTGGTTCTTGATGATAAGTTGTAGATGGTCCTAAAAACAAGTGATAATGCAAGGGATGTAATTTCCATCTCTCTCTTAAGGGTTTATTATCTCTTACCAGCCTATGCTCTAGCTGGATATTGTAGCCTTTGATCTTAGACTGGACCTCTTCAAAGTTCTTTGCCCTTGTATAAATACCATCTCCCATGCCTAGTTGATGTTTGTATTAAATATTTGGTATTTTTTTATCTCAGATGTGGTTGGTCACTCTATAAATAGGGTCCCACATCTTAAGCTCATCTAGATAGAAATCAAAAAAAAATCTATGGATCACCATAGTTTCTAGTTGCTTCCAATCCGTGATCACAATCTTGCCAGTGTCTAGTGGAAAGGGGTGGACCTGAGCCTTCTTATTTTTATTACATGTCCCATCCACACCATGGATGATTTGATATGTAATCTCTTGTTCTAAACTATTAATAGGGACATGAATGGGCAATTGGTAGGATTGAATCATGATTCCTTCTATTCTTATCACAGTGCAATCTAAATAGAACCAAACATCCCCCATGGTTTCTACTTGCCTTTTGATTAGAGAGTGGAGTCTTGGCATAGGGACACCAGTGATTACCTCATATATATTTGGTAAAACACCATCACAAATAAATTACATGTGGTTCCTATATTTGAATATATATAATTTATAATAATGGCGAGAGATTGTGGTCTTTCCATCAAGGGACCAATTTTGGATGGGAAGGTGACAGAGGCCAAGAATGAATCCAAGAGGTAGGACATCATAAATAATTTTTTGGAGGTCCTTCTATTGATGGCTATGAATTTATTGGCAAGGAAAAATATTATTAGGTCTCTAATGGGAGGGGTTAATTTCCTTTCTAGCATAAAGTGGACATAAGATACCTAGACCTTATTTACATAAGTAGTGGAAGGGGCACCAAAGGCTATGTTCAGTAAGGTCATAGTTATCCTAATGTCCTCCTTGAATTAGATAATATGAATCCAACCATCATGGGACCTAAAAACATGCAAACCTTAGATTAACCAAGGTGTTAGGACTGAATCCAGGTCCCAAATGTTAGTCCAATTTATCAAGGATGGGAGATCAACATGAGGAAAAGGGAGCTTATAATAAGTTTTGAAGGCCATAGGTGTTATGTATGCAACATTATTATTTTTTCCCTCTTAAATGATCCATTCCCCATCTATTCTACAATAATTGAAAATGGGAGAAAGGAGGTCAATACAATGTATTACCTCTAGTTTGGTCGTAGCATGGTGAAGACCTACCAGCTGAATTAAGACTAGGTCATTATATCTGTGGTGCACAATGCAATTTATTTTTTCCTCCTAGGAAATTGGTTTAATTTTCTCCATAAGAAATAATAATTTAGACAAGTTCCCAATTCCATGCACATTTAGGGCTATCACATCCAACTCTGTTTCTTTGAAGATCCTCCCCTCATTGTCTGAAGTTAGATAGAGTTATACTTCCATCTTCATCTATTGCCTACCTAATGCCATTGATGACACCAAATTATATTTAAAAGGTCACAAAATGTTTCAATAGGTCACTTAATTCAAGGTTCAATTACACTATTCTAATTGCTTTGTGACTAGTTGAGCTGACTCGGGTCTTCTTTATAGAGGTCTTAGGGTTTTTAAGCTTTAATGGTGGAAATATCTAGTTTCTTAATATTATACATGCCTTAGATTTTATGGGACCTTATTCTCATGCCCTATATACTTTTTATCTTAGGATATATTTTATTTTGATTATCTATGATTATGTGGAGCCTATGTGGTGTGGCTTTGTGCCTTTCATGTTAATTTTCATAAATGCTAGTTGGAGACTAGCCATTGGCTTTCAAAAGATTTATTTATTTTACTATGATAATCCAAATCCAAGTTCCTATGTTTTTATTGGTCCCTTGATCTTCAATTTCATGACTATTCCACTTATCACCCTGATAAATCTTACCCATATTTCTTATTCTTGCCAGTTTCTATCCTAACCATGTGTTAGCCACATGTCAAGCTCACAGGGCCTTTGAAAAGTCTTCAGGCTCAATGCACCATTGGATCAAATATAATAGGTGAGTGATAGCCATTTATTTTTAAAATGTCTAATTTATTTAATTGAGTACCTTTATTAAGTGGGTCCCATCAAATTTTCATCCTTCGACTGGCAAGCTACCACACATCATCCTTATGGGGATCTATATACCTTTGTCAGTTACGCTAGCCATGAGTAGGCCACATGTCGAGCTCACAAAGTGTTTTGAAAATTATTTAGGCTCGATTCTCTATTAGATCAAATCTAGCAGGTGAGTGACCACCATTGAATCTTTTAAGATGCACACCTTTTAATCAGTTCCATGACTATATAAACTTAGACTTAAAATGATGTTCCTAAAGTCCTTTCATGTTAAGAAACATAAATTAACTTAGGTTAAGGCCTTTTATGCTAATTATTTATACATAAAAATTCTAGGAATTCCTTTGAAAGGGTATTTAGAAATTCCCCCTTTACTTAGGATTTGAAAAGTTGTCTAGGTTAAATTTAGCAGGCTTGGTAATGTCAACTACATCCTCATGGATGTTAAATAATAGGAGAAAGTTTGTCAAATTTAATACAATAGAATTTATTCAATCTAATGACTAAGTTCCATGCATCATGATCTCAAGAATTCAAGGGGATTTAGGGTCGATGTGAACTATTGTATTAAGGCCCTTGAGGTAGTGAGGACCACTGGATCATGATCTGAGTGCTTGATAGTGATTGCTCTCCCTTTCGGTGTCAGCTTTGGTTCACACCATTGGATAAAAATCTTTGATTTAATGTGAGGCATTTCATATACAAAAGTGCATGAGATTTAAGTTAAGGCCCAATATGTATAAAGGTTTAGACTAAGGTTTCAACCTTTAAAAGTTTATTTGTGCTTGTAAACATCAAGATATTTAAACCTTAATAAAAAAACTAGTTAATCTAAAAGCACTCTTAGGTTTTAAAGGGGAAACAAAAGAGGTCCAAGTCTTGATTTTATATTAATGTTTGGTCATGTTAAAAAACATAATAAAATATTAATATAAATTTAGACTTAGGGTTTCTATAAATGAAAAGAAATATAATTTCTTGCTAAACTTTTCCTATGGATGTTTGAATTCAAACCCCTAGGGTTTATTGATTAGGAACCCTAGATTTCTCCATAGAACCTACAACTAATCACCTTAAAGATAATCATTAATCATTAGCAACATTAGTCCATGAAACATAATCACAACTAGATACACTAAGGCTCATGTTTTTTAATTAAATTTCTTTTAAATTTCAAGAGAGAATAACCCTTTCACATTCAATCCATAACACAAATATTTTGAAACATTCACAAGGGTTCCCTTTCAGTAAAAGCAAAAAAATTGGGGTATATTGGTCTCAACACTACCATGATGTGTGGCTAATTTTTAGGATTCTTGACATCATTAGGGATGTCAAATTTTGCTTTAACTGATGCCAACCTATTAGCATGTTGGTTATCTTCCATTGGGATTGATTTGATGTAAAAATCCTCAAAATCCTCAATAATGTCCCACACTCTATGCTTTTAGGACTTCAACATTGTGTTATTGGAAGCACTCTTACCTCTTACTTGGTGTATAACTAGTTCACTATCTCTAATGGCTTGAACTTATTTGACTTCTTTCTTCCTTACCCATTAAATCCCATGAATAATATATTCATATCTAAATGCATTAAAAGAACAACTAAATTTAAATCTAATGGATGAATAGTACCTTTCATATGATGTAGAAACAAGCATCATACCTACACCTAATCCATTTATGCTTCTTGAGCCATCAAAAAATAACTTCCACAAACAATAATTATCCTCATTAGGATTAGAAAGGGAAGGTATGTTTGTACCTTTTTCATGTAAGAAATATACCCCAAGACCAACCTCTTAAACACCTCTATATGGTTCAAACTCGTGATTTTTTACCTCCCATTCATCAATGAAGAAATCTAAAATGTCTTCAAGAGGAACAATTGGTTCTTGGTCACTAGACTAATCCTCCTCATCAATCATATCATAGTTAACATTAGTAATATTTGGTTTGTATGCCTCAATGTGAAACTTTGAGATAGGTTATGATCTTATAGTAACTTTGGTGCCATTTATTGTCCTAAAATACTTGTAGGACAAATTTTTCATGAAGGCCCTTGACAAGAAAAGGGAAAATTATGGTGGAAATTCAACAACAACCACATCTTGATCAATATATAAAATAGGACAAACATGAAGATTTATATTCAAATCCTTAATGATACCAATTGTATTAGTAGTTGATCCATCTAGTTATAGCACACACTAATCATGAGGTTCATATTTGAGGCCTATTTTATCTTCTATTTTCTTTGGCATGATTTAGATTCTATTCCCACTATTTATCATATAATTATGCACCAAAAAATAACCAATGCTCATTTAAACATAGAAGGGAGGATGTTTGTTCACTTTACCTTATTGTAACTCACTAGGCTTGGATGTATTTGTGAACACAATAATACCCTTTATTTTTTATCCTAATGATGAGATGAGATTAGATAGATCTTCTTATAACATATCCATTTATTCCAAAATATACAAAGTGTCCCACATAGACATACTTACATGAATTTTTTTCATTTTATCCACTATGTTGAGAGAAGAAGCACCAATATTTGGTTGTCCTCTAGGTTATGACATCACTTTGGGCCTACTTTTTTTGATGTGCAAAGGTACTCTTATAAATATTATTTATTTAAGATTATTGAGCCTTATGAGGTACATTAGGCTCTCTTATCTCTTGAGCCATGGAGGCAATACATATGAACCTTTCCCACTCTTTTATGCCTCTTCAATAGCCCTTCTTTTAGACCTAGTACTGGCTGCAATAAAACTATCTACCACCCTAATTAAACTAAAAACTTGATTCACTACATAATGGTAATCTTATTAAAAATTAAAAGTGTAGTACTTGACTGACCTTGATCTCCGATGTCCATAGTTTTATTAAGAACTTGATCTTATTTTAGAGAAGGAAAAGTTCCATCTTGTACCACACAAGCTTGATTCAACCCTCCATTTTGATTCATATATTTCTCATGATATTGATTCCATTGAGATGAACATTATTTCTCTTGCATTAGAGTTTTTTGGGTGGGTACCAAATCTCTTGAAGTGGAGGTTGCATATGGTTTTAAACTATTGTATGGTTTGACTTGAGTAATCTGCCCTTGACCTTGGGAATTGACTTAAAAAGGAGGCCTGTTGGGATGATAGGATTATTGGGGCTGGTAAGGACCTTGGTAAGACATATAATATTGAGTTGTATGTCTATTTAAAGCCACCATATCATTCCCTTGGGCTTTGAGAAAGTTAATCAACTCTTGTATTTATTGTAAATGGATTAGGATAGCTTATTGATGATTAGTATGTGTAATAATGGGAGAAATATTTGGATAATGGGGATAAATGTCTAGAAACAAAGTCATAGGGGGCCTTGGAACATGTTTCCTATATTATATCACATTTTTATAAGTTATAATGGTAATTTAAAATGTATCTCGTAAGGTATTTCTACCCATTGATTGAATCATAACCCCTATATCACTATTCAAAATATCAAAATAATATAGGAATGCATAGTTTGGATTGGATATTACAATAATTGAGATATTATCCCATGTATTTTATAACCTATCATTGAAATAATTCATGAATTATTGAGGGTATATTTTTATGGTGGTTAATTACTCAACTAGGAAAAAATGATCACTCTTATCCTCAAATCTTTTATTCAACTCTCTCCTAATTCATCCCATGAATCAATGGAATTATGAGATAGATTTATGTAACACTCTAATTATTTTCCCTTTAAATATATTTTTAATAACCTAATTGCTACATTCTCTTGGGTAACATTATGGATGCCGTAAAAATTAGGCATATCCCTTATGTGCTCAATGGGTGTAATAGTATTCTCTCCACTAAAATATGGGACACTCTTGAGGGAAGATACTAGTATATCATCATATTTTTGGAGACTCAAGGGACAACCAAAATTAAAATCAACAAAATTCATATTCCTATCCATGTTATCAGCCTTAGGAGAGCTTTGATAGAAAGGAATATAGATATTTGTTCTAGGTGACTTAGTGTAATGGAGAATATGAGGAAACCTATTTATTTTTTATGAATATAAAGGTAATTTAAAAAAATAAAATGGAATACCTTTCAATTTTTATCTTGTACTCACCTTTGGCATGAAAATTGGCTCACTAGTCAACAACCAATATCTTCAAACTTGTTGGAGTCTCCAGATGTTGCATGAAGAAGGTTGTTATAGTTGCACTTTTTCCAAGACTAATATTAATATTGGAATTGTCTTCCTCTTGTATTACCACTAAGTGTGTCATAAATATTAGATCTCAAATTTACACCCTTGATAGGGTGATTCAATCCCTCTAAACTTGATATATGCAATAGGATTCATCCTAGGTTGTGGGTGACCTTTCAAGTAGATCAAACCTCTAGATTTTGGGCTAACTCCCAAGTAAAACACCTCCAATGAAAAATATAATAATTATTGACTTGGAAATGGAAAATATGAAAGATATTAAAAAAAAAAAAAAAAAAAAAACTTAGAGGTGATGCACCAAATATGAGGTCCTCAACTTGATAAAGATGCACTATGAAATACAATGTTACAATCTAATTATGTTATTTCAAAATAGTCCCTATCACATGATTGCTTCAATATGAAGGTTTTAAGATATTAGGATTATCAAAAAAGAGGTGATAACATTAAATACTAATGTCTTATAAATTATCTAACTAAGTAAACTAGGTATAACACTTCTTATGACCTATGAAAGAAGACAAACATACATAAAGGCATGAATAAGAAGGATAAATTTAAGGAAGCACATGAACTATCATGAAGAATCCATCAACACAACTCATTTAATATCATTGTTTTAAAGATGAAGATAGAATATCCATCTTTAATTGATTCTAATAGGCAAGTAAAAGACTTAATTTTGGTAGGGATTTACCATAACCAATGTGAGGATCCTTTGCAAATCCATACAAAGCTACAAATATAGGAAAATATAAGCAAGAGAGAGAGAGAGGAGGTATATATAATATCATGTACAAGTTTCATTCATCAGGGATGTAGTTTCAATACGAGAAATTTAGAAAGAAAATAATCCTTAAGGTTCCCATTAACATGTGTACACTTACTCAATGATGTGATCCTTTAAATTGGCATAAGAGGGTACTTCGGCAATTTTGAGTTCTTGAATCTAAATCATCCCTCTTGAGGATAAAACTCTAAAAATAAAATGATAGTTACAATATGTTTTACTAACATGTGTTATGATTGGATTTTTATACGCCATTCTCTTATAAATCTTGTAACCTCTCCTTCAATCTTTAAAAGCATGTAATCTTTATTATCTCTTTTTGGGCTCAAATGCTTCAACTTTTGTTTTCAACCTCATGACTAAAAATTAACTTCATGAATCACTCCTAATTTCATTATAAAATTATATCATCCCATATTAGTTCCTCATATAATTTCTATCACTTTATTTCACACCCACACCTCTCACTTGCCTTAATTTCCTTATAGCCCTAAAAATAGATAAATATCCTTATGTAGGATAGTTTATGGATTATATTTAAAAATTAATAATGTATTTGAGTATCCATTATTACCTTACATATCTATACCAAATTTTGTGACCAGACTTTGAGTGGAAGTATACTTATTTCACCTTTATCTCTCTCTAATTAGGCCTCAATTAAGCCTCTAAGCCTAAAAAATGTAGATTTGGTTCCATTGACCTCCCACACATGTGGAACCTCCATTAAACATTTGAATAATTTTACATAACCTTAAATCATAATCCATGTCAAATTTTAGGGTCTATAACTTTGTATGGATGGGTGAACCAATAAATGATCAAAATACTAGCTTAGGAGCATGTTCATGCTTAAGAGGCAACTTGATTGGTTTTCCAAGGAATGGGTACGTTAAAATGTTTGATTTTATTTTTTGTGTGTATAAAACATAATAATACAACTCAATGTGTTATAATAAATCCCTATAACAGTACTTCATAAGATTATAATTGAGCTTCTTAGTTAGCAAAATAGTGTATTTACTCTTCTAAGCCCAAAATGTTGACTTTAAACGTATAAAAAATACCTTAGGAGACCTATGGAGGTATATAGTGGGTTATGATATATATATATATATATATATGTGTGTGTGTGTGTGTGTGTGTGTGTGTGTGTGTGTGTGTGTGTGTGTGTGTGTATATATATATATATGTATGTATGTATATGTATGTATGTATATGTATGTGTATATATATATATATATATATATATATATATATATATATATATATATATATATATATATATATATACATATATATATATATATATATATATATATATATGTATGTATGTATGTATGTATATATATATATATATATATGTATGTATGTATATGTATGTATATATATATATATATATATATATATATATATATATATATATATATATATATATATATATATATATATATATAGGCTTACCAAGTCTCTATAGTTTATTTGGCTCTTAACTCCACTTTGAACACTCACAAACAAGCTTGTAAATGATCTTCTTTAGCCTATTTCGTATAATGTACCCTTCAAATATACTACCAAGTGTGTTATTCACATGTTTGTGGGAGTTTTTAGATTCATTAAAATCCATACTAATCCATTTTAAGGCATTAAAACCATTTTTTATCTCATTAGGTCCTATAAGAGGGTTTAACAAGGGTGTTAGGTGATTACCATCTTAACGATGGTTCATAAAGCACAGGGGCTTAATCCCAAAAAATTACCAGAAAGTGGGAGTAGGAAAACCCATATAACATCCCATATTATCTTTATCTCCCATTAAAACCCTCCATACACTTCCAAGTAAAATAAGATGACCTTCGAGCTCTTTCATAAGACAAAAATAGGGTTTGGTGAGACCTCAAGTCTTAGGGATGATTCATATAGGTTTGAGGGTGAAATGTTGAAACAATGCCAAGAATTTAAATTTATATACCTTATATATCAACTACAATTACCTTTTTCACCATGTAACTCCTCCAAGGAATTTTTAGCAATAAAAAATAGCCTCTTAGGCTAGTTGATTGTATGAGGTCTAAGAATAGGGTTTGGTGAGAACAAAACCCCTCAAACTACAAAATTTTGGTTTTAACCATATCCATGGTGTTTTAAACATCCCTATCCATTTTTTAATATGTTTTCCAATGCATTTTTATGCTTTATGGGTTCAATATTTTGGTCTCAATAGCTATAGCATTCCTTTGAGAGTTTTACACCTAGAGGCCTCTTTTAGACCTCACTGTTGAGTTTTGCCTTTTCATCCTTCACTATAAAATCCTATTTCAATGAGAATATTTTCCATGTTTTTATACCACATTAAAATGTATTATTTACTCTGATTCACCTAGACATTATTATTTTCAAGTATGTCCTCAAATAGACTTGTAGGTCTCTGCCTGGGTATCATGATTACAATTTGAGAATATACCCTCACCTATTTATTTTTTAGCACCTTGGTAATATTAGAAAATAATAGAGATATATATTTATCTCCTTAAAATCATCATACAATACTTTTAACCTCACATATCATTTAAAAAATTTCCTCCTTGTTCTCTACACAAGCCTATGTATGAGAGTTTGGGCCTGTAGGTCTCTTTAGTGACATTAGTCATCTCAATGTTATTTTGACCCTCAATTAATATAGGAGTTTGAATTTAATGATGTATTATTTCATACCTATAATGAATCAAAGATATTTAGAGGATTTTTATTTATTGTTTTCAAATTTGCTTCCATCAAACACCTTTATTCAGAGACTTGTCATGAAGCTATAACCCTGCTCTTAGAAGCCTTTAAGAATAGAATATAATTAAATTTTGAGGGATTTGGGGCCTAAAAGGTATAAATATTATCATTTGTTTAAATTTTAGATGATTTAGGGACTATGGTGTTGTAAAAACATCTAAAAACCTCTTATATGAATTGAACCTATTGTAGAAACCTCAAACCTTCAAGTGCAAACCATGCAACTTGTCTCACATAAAATCTCTTCTTGATCATTATTTTTTCACACATGTGAACTTGATGGATTAATATTTTAAATTTTTATACATAATGATACATACATTCAATAATGCTTATCATGTTCCAAAAAGCTCTAAATTGTATGAAACTTTTTCAAAACTGATCCTATGGGGTTTATGTGAGGTTTAAGACCACTTACTGGTATTAAAAATTGTTCATAAATATGAAGGAACCAATTTGAGAAATAATTCCACAAAACTAAAGGAAATTATACCCCCTTACTCTACCCATAAGCTTGATCCATGACTCTCTCTCTCTCTCTCTCTCCTCTATCTATACTAAACACATGAAGTTGACCCTTACTAATCTTCCAAGAAGTTGATGGAGGTTATGATGAAAGTTTTGGACTTTTAGGACTTGTATGAACTTTATATCCATTGAAATGACGTTATTATGGTGAAAAGACACTATGTAGATGTTTTTACCTAAAATTAAATCCTAAAAGCCCCTACAACTACCTAAACTATCTACAAAAGAGTGATTCTCTCTCATTGGGATGTTGAACCTAAAAAAATGACATCATCTGACATTCCTAACATATGAAAAAGTTAGATAACTCCTTCACAATATTTTACAAGTTTTTTTGTATGTATATTTTATCTTTGTTGGATTTGAGAAATATTGGATTTAGTTATATGCACTTTTCTCTTTAATTTCATTTATCTTAAACTTTGAAAATCAACCTTAACTTCTCCAAACATATATGAAATTTTCATGTAAGGTGAAGAATGGGTATAATGACTTTAATATAAAAATATGAACCTTTGACATCATTTGAATCCATCTTTTCATGTTCACCTTATGACTATACTAGCATAAGACAAATACAAACCATTACCTTAATCTTGTCAAAATAACATTAACTCTTGTTAATAAGACCTCAAAAGACCATTTGAATACCTCAAAAATCATGGAAGGGCTATGAACAAGGCTATAAACCATGGCAATTCAAGTTCTTAATGAACCTATTTTATGGTAGCCAAAATTTGGCTAATAGGAACCTTATGAGGTAACCTCTAAAGTTTCAAAATCTATGAATGAAGATTCACTCCAAGGCAAGAGTTACAGTGTATTGGGTTTTGTAAATAACTTATTATTATAATAGTGGTGAGTGAATAAGTTTTTTTTCCATTGATGGATTTTACTATGGATGAATCTAAAGCTAATTTATATTGGTGGATTGATGATGAATATAACCTAAGGTGGGTCTGACCAAAAGAAACTCAAAAAATGGAAAGGTAAGGTAGAAAATAAGGTTTGTGGACCAAACAATATGAAACCTTTCTCTCTAGCTCTTGAACTAGGGGTTGGACAAAAAATCAATAAACATTGTTTTTTGTAATTTTCTATAAGCACATAAATAATATATCAAAATTAAGACTCCAAGGAAATAAGAATATAGTAAACTTAAGCATATATAATCAAAGGTTACCATTTTCACATATAAAAGAGGGGATTTTGATTAATACACAAAAGGCATTCAAATTAGCAATAACATAATATGAATAATTGTATTGAAAAGATAACTCATGAAAAAATAATAGATTAAGATACCAAAATGATATAACTTCTTACAAGATTCATAGGATTAGAGAAGAATCAGATTTGAACATCAAGAATAATTGTAAAACAATCCATAGAATTTCTTATTAATCTTAATAACCAAAACTCTCCTCCCTTTGGGATAGGGAGGATACAAATATATATATATATATATATATATATATATATATATATATATATATATATATATATATATATATATAAAAGCTTTAGATGGTAATGCCTCATCTCTTAGGTAAATTCTATAATTACATGTCCAAAAATAGAATGATGTGTCAAATCTCATGAAAATCATGCATATACAATGGTGTTTTCCCAAAATAGAATTCTTCAACTAAAATATAATATGTACATGACAAATAAATTAGGAATTGATACTTTAATATTAGTTTAATTATGCAAATACATACATATTTAATGGGGTGTTTATGTGGCACCATTGGAAGAAGAATAATGGGGTAACAATTGTAGAAATTTAAGTGGATGAAACTATTGTAGTAACTTGAGTTATAGTTGGAATAGACACTGGAAACACCTAAATATGGCCACTAATAACCTCCAATCCAGCTTTTGGCCAATTTCCACCCAAAATGCACAATTTGGCCTACAAACACTAAAACATGATAAATAATGTGAAAATGACATATTCAAGTATCGATTTTGGATAAATTATCATTAAATGGGGCAATGCAATTTTTGGGCTAGCTAACTTTGATCAAATCATTTCAAGTCAAAATGCCAATTTTGCACCTAAGTGCTCTGGATTGATCTTTCCTATCAAATCTCTTACACAAGACATGTGGCTTTGTTATTTATTGTTGATAACATCCTAAATGGGATAATGGATCCAACACATCTGACATTGACTTCTAATTCTAACCCAGTCAAACTTTGGACCAATAACAAGGTATTCTGATTAATTTGAATAATTTGTGCACAAAGTGCTTAAACATGCTTAAGAGATAATTAATCCAAATTAAGTCTTGATTAATAATTCCATGGAAAATTGTTTAATAATTTGTTTTTGAAATGAATATTGAATATAAACATCATCAAGTGACCTCATTTCTTGGGAAGACATCCCTAGGCCATAAATGCCACAAATATTAGGATTCATGCCCTCCATGCCTCATCAATACCTTCCATTATTCCCTCCATGCCTCTTAATTTCCCCTTCTTCTAATGTCATGATGAGGATAATTATACACTTAATTCCAAAAATTGAATTAATCTTCAACCACACATCTCAATCTCAAGATGGATAGTTCAAGTTGATTCTAGACATTCTTAAAAATCTATAAATAGAAAGGCCATGAACATCATTTATAAGCTTAATTTGTGCAAATTTATAATTTGGGATTGGTTCCAAAAGCTTCAATCAACTAATGTTACCATGCCAAATTGATTCCAATCCAATCCAAGCTAAAGCCAAATGTGCCAAGGAGAGATGGAGGTAGCCAAACTTCCATTAACAAGGACTTCATGAGCACAAACTGAGCAAGACACTCAAAGAATACTTTTGGAGCATCAAAGAAGGTAATAAATGTGTTTTTATTTCATTTTAGTTGTGCTTTGTTCATTTATCTTTCTTCACTAAGATCACCCTAGTAACTAGGCATGAAGATGTTATACTAGTGTGTTTATTTCATTTTGAGTTCATTTTAGAACTAACATAATACTAATCCTCCTCTATTGAGTTAAATTCCCAGTTCACATTATGGCACACCCATTGGGATAGCTATTAAAACCTTTGGATATATATGATAGTGTGTTTATTTCATTTTGATTTCATTTTGAGAGCATACGACATCAGTTAGTAAAATTGTCATCATTTGGATAGCTATCATCAGTTACTATTGGTATAACTGATGTTAGTTAGATAACTGTCATCAGTTAGTAATTGTAATTATCTTTTGTTATATAACTGACATCGTTTACTATGTTTTTATTAAAACACAAACTTGAGAGCTCTTTTTTTAAAGTTCATTATTTCAAACCCAAAATAGCTTCAAGGGTAAAGGAAATGCTAACATTTTTGTTGCAAGATCAAGCTTAACATTTGCTAAAAACATGTTTAGATCACCTTTTGCATGCTTAAAAATGAATTAGGAACATTATTTTGGTGCTTAAAGTAAAATTTGAGGTGCTTAAATAAGTGTTTTTATCATTAATTTTCAAAGTTACAACTAAGACCAAGGGGTCAAATGAACACCACCTTATTTTTGAATTTGGGCTTAAAAATGAACTCACCTTTCCAAGATTTTTGTATTCACTTAGTTTTTTAAATTATATTTTTGTTTTTCAAAAAGAGGGATGTTGTGTGTATGTTCTTCCATTTCTCCCCTTTAGGGAACCCTTGGAATCAAAAGCACCATTCCTATTGCAAATAGCCTAGTCTAAGGCTTAGAAAGAAATTCATCTTAAGTACTCCCCAAAAACTCATCAAAGTTTGGGTGACCTTGAAAATGAACCTAAAGTCTTTCTCTTAGTCTTTTATTTTCATTATATCTTGGTTTATGAGGGGGACATTATTACCTCTTGCAAGTTATGTAGGGAAATTTTGACCTAGGGTTTCATCTCCTAGAATTGAATTCACTTACTCCTTTGGAGATGCACATGGGACATATTTGTATTTAGACATCACACTACACTGAGTGAACAGTAGGATGTAGTGGTTATAAAAAGGACTAGACATTTTTAAAACTAGCCAATGCCATATTCACCAATTTCCATGCTTATCTTTTACATCATTTGATGTGAAAGTCATTATGCAATTTATTCCCATAGAAATGTTCAAAATCTTGTTAGTTTAGTCAACCCCACATTTTCATACCCTTGTTAGGATTTGGACAATTATACTTAGTGTATTTTGGTCATTTATCTTACTTGGTGTTTTTGAGACTAAAACCTATTTGTTTGTTCATAATACATGTCAAAACAATGTATATGAGTCAAGGAGCATAGTGTTGTGCTTCCTAAAACATGTTAAAACCATTTTGACTTTGAGTCTTTTGAAGCATAACATAGATCACATCATTCGAGCATGCTTACATCATTAGGCTACTCAAATTTGTTTCAAGACTTGTTTAACCTTATGCCAGAAACCATTGGTTTAAACCATTTCACATCAACCATTTGGACCTTTGTCTTGTGCGTTCATGCTATCCAATCTTGTCTAGCTTATTTGGTAAAATCCTAGTTTTCATCATTGAGTTTTCAATTAACCTTGTCAAGTTTGGATTCAAAGATTGATTGATTTTTGTTTAGGCCTTAATTCATAGGGCTCATACATAGATCTTTCTCTTTTAGGTTGCATAACTTTGGTTAATCGATTACCCAAATTTGAAAACTATTGATGGTTTATTTATTTATTACCTATCCTTATCATTATTTGTGACTTTATTTGGGAGAACACCATCTTTATTCAAAATCCTTTTGCCTCATGCCTTATGCCAACTGATCATGTTTATGTCAAAGTTATTTCTAAAATTGTTAGATTAAATCAAATCACATCAACCTTTGTTTCAAGTTTAGCTTTTGATGCCATTTAGCCAAAAGTCATAGCATATGCTTGTTTGTTTGAGCCTAGCTTTTGACTATATGTTTGGATAAAATACATAGCAACTCAACTTTTCCCTTTCCTAGTTTAGACCTTGTTTGGAACACTTAGACTTAGACTTTTGACATGTCAGTTTTTATTCAGACACTTGACCTTTTGTGTATATGATATTTTACATTAGACATTTGATGTTAGACTATTTTATACCAAGTCTTATCACAAATCATTTTGGAGATACAACTCCACCTTTAGACCACATTAGAGATACAACTTCACCCTTTCAACCAAGTTATACTAAGCTTTAACCATTTGTCCTTTGGACATAGTTTTTTAGATTTTGTAGAACTCTAAGCCTTTTTGTTTCTGAGCTTTCATCATTTGCATGGATATGTCTAACTACACCTATGGTGGATTCACTTACAATCCAAGTTATGATATAATGGATACACAAAATTCCACTAGGAACACTTATATAGAAATATTTTCTAAGGAGTTTTATTATTCTCCCTATAATACTCCATATGGGAAACATAGTCAAAATCCACAAATTCTAAATCAAGACCTTGATTGGCATGAAGAGTCTTGTGAGGAGGACTTTGAAGACCCAACTACAGATAATTTTATTTGGGATATTGATCCATAACCTATTTATAATAATTAGTACATGGAACACAGTCAGGAACCATCTTATGAGCCAACTCACAACTAGGATGATATGGTTTATGAGGAAGATTTGGATGCTTTGGCTTATGTGAGTAATCAGGATCCACCACATCATACCATTTCTATTTTAGGACCAAAATGTCACACCATTCCCATACCAAGACCTTATCCTTTGGTTTGTGTGATCAATCAAGCTTCACAATGCCCAACCATTTCTATACCAGGACCTCATCCTTTGGTTTGTCTAAGCAATTAAGCTCCACAACACCCCTTCATCATTCCAGGACCTAGTCCTTTGGCTTATGCAAGCTATCAATCCCCATAATGCCCTATCATTACCATCTCAAGACTTTTTCCTTTAGCTCATGCAAGTAATTATGCTCCCCAATGCCCTACAATTATTTAACCTCAAGTCATTCCTCATCTAGAACTAATCCCATCCAAACCTCAACTGATCTAATCCTTCAAAGACCAAGTTGTGTTCAAAACTGGTATTTTTCAACTCATTGGAAACCAAATCCTAGACAACCAAATAATCCAAGATGTTTTTGTTGAACCAACCACTTGTGATAAGTCAGCTTGTGATAAGTCAGCTTGTGATGAATCACCTATTGATCCTATACTAGTTATCAAGGAGTCTCAAACTAATGAACCAATCTTTGTCGAGTCACTTCTTAATTATTATAAATGCATTTTGATAAATCATTACCTTGACCATGTGCCTATTTTTTAAGATCCTCCTATTTACAATCCAGTCTCTAAGGTGTTATCTCTTAACCTTTTTCCCATCTTAGAGGAGTCTCATTTTGACAAACTAGTTTTTGCGAAGCCCATTATGCCATCACGGGCTATTACTTGTCCAATACCAAACATTCAACAAGAAATCATTATAATAGTGTACCGATTAGATGAATAATCCAAATCAAAGTTAGGTTTTATTCTTAAACCAACATCGGATTTAACATCAGAATTAGAATCAACATTAGTCTCAACATTAGATTCAGAGTCCATTGAGTTAGACTCATATTTAGATACATAATATGTTAGTGATTGTCACAACATTGGTTACACATACCTTTTATATTAATCTGAATACATTTATTATCCTTCTATAGTTTTTAAGGATGGGTACTTTAGAATTGACACAAATTATACTATTATATTCTACAAGGATTGTGTAGCCTCTCCCCATTCTATTACCATCAACCAAAAAATCCCTATCATTGACATTCTATCTCCCACAAGTGTCGATTGGGATCAATAGAATCACACTTTGTTAAACTAAATCTATGGTGGCATAGTATTTGAAGAAGAGCAAGGAGGCCAAAACCACATTTATATAACAGAATAACACTCTCCTAGTGAAACCTTTTTAAAGGTGCTAGGGGAAAATCAAAGTCAGAATTTAGCATCTTCTAGTGAAACTTTTTTGAAAGCGCTAGAAGATAATCAAGGTCAAAAGTTAACATTCCTTAGTGAAACCTTCTTGAAGGTGCTACAGGACAATCAAGACTTCATTGGTGAAAACCTCTTTAAGGCACCAATAGTTGAGCACAAAAATTCTTCACTATTAGATGAAGACAAAATTAAAATAGCTTCCAATATACAATCTAATTAGATGGTAGCTAATATCAAGATCAAATAATATAAAATTTTGGTGGTCCTATTGAGAGAACAGGTCTTCAGCCCTGCCATAACCAAAGTTATGTTGAATCTGATATCATCAACATTACATGTGACTGAAAGTCTTGATCTTCATTTGTTTCCCTACCATTTTACCTTCCATTATCTTCTACCATTCCATTTCACAAATAAATATACCATCCATTATTTGTCCTTATTTACCATCCATGGCTACACTTTCCTTTGTAGAGGATAAAAAGATACCTTGTCTCAATACTTGATAGAATTAGAATCAATGACCAACAAAGATCATAACAACATTCTTGAAATCTAGATTGGCATATAGTTTTTAACAAAGCAACTATTCCGATGAGGTGTGGGATAGAAATTAACATGATTGAGTATTCTATTTATATCATTTATTGATTAGGACATGGATCTCCCCATCAATAGGAATAATAGAATCAAAAACCACACCCAAGCCAAAAACATATACTATATCATTTCACATTGCCATGCCATTGCCATTATTACATATCCATTTGCCATTATTGTACATTCCTACCATTCACCCCATCACTTGGGGGTAACCCTCTTGGAATATATCCAACTTTATACCAAGCCTCTTACCATTTTATCCAATATATCAAAAACCATCATTATCCTAAATCAATGCCATACCATCCTATCATTCCATTCCTATCTAGACTAAAGCCTATTTTTAGTCATCCTACCCAATCCTATTTTGATCTTGGTTCATTTGGTCCTTATTACACTTTTTGTGAGAGGATTCTAATCAAGTTTCAATAATCAATCCAATTCATGTTTACAATGATAGTCTATGAAATTAGTGTGATAGTTGATCTGGCAAGATATCTTTCATCCTATCAAGTTTGTTTATGTGAGCCTGATTATAACCGCCTATGAGCAAATCAATGTTTCAATAGTTTTGCTACTAATTATAACTACCTATGGGAAAATTAGTATCATTAACGATGTCATTGTATCCTATTTATAACCACATGTGGGTAAACTAGGGGAAATACTTATTTAACATGCATTGTCGCATCACCTTGCCATTGTTGTTTTCATTTGACTAGCCATTTACCAGATTTGAGAACTTGTTGGGACCTAGTTGGTTTTTCCTCACCTTTTTTTTGGATAGAATTACTATGACTTGAGGTCATTTCAAGACTATGTGGGTCATGCTCAATTCATTTTGAGGTCACCTAAGTCCCATTTTCCATATGCTCTTACCATTTTACAAGCAACCTAAGCCAAATTCTCTAAGAATTTTATGAGTAGGTATCTTGTCATTCTCTAATGATTTAAGATACCTCAAAATGCCAAAAAAATTCATAACATTTCAAAAATCCAAAAATATTTTTCCTATATAAGCCTAGTCAGTTATCCTCGATCCACCTTACTGGGGCATAGTCATTATTAGGATGATTTCTTTTGCTTTTATTTTTAGGCTTTCTATTTATTTATTTATTTATTTATTTATTTATTTCAAGTTATTTATTTGTTTATTTGTTTGTTTGTTTTCTTGCTTATTTGTTTGCTTTCAGTACTATTTCCTCGACTCAGTCTATGTGCATTCATTAGTTGATTCCTTGTGTGCACCTATTTTTGAGTCCATATATATTCATACTTCAACATTATCATCATGGTTTTTATTATTGGTGCATTGTTTTTTAGTTTTTATTAAATCAAGAGTTAGTCCTTATGCATATTTCAGCCAAGTCTTCACGGTGTTCTATCATGATGCCTACCATCACATGCTACAAAAATTAGCTTCAAGAAGGTGTACAATCAATGGAGTAACAAAATTTTCTCCTTGGCACCTTTATAAATACTCCCATCCCAACCTTGATCAAATCAACCCATTAGCCATTCTATTTATATCACTTCTAATCAAGATGAGCATCTCCTCATTGATAGGTACAACTAAATCATTCACACTGATCAATCTTATTCTTCTATTCATATATTTCATCACTTTTCACCTACTCATCTTTAATCTATTTTCCAGGTTATATCCTTGAGTTATGCTTGCTAATCAGCCCTAATTAGGTCACAATCATCTTTAGCCAATCTAGGTCCTCTTAATGATTATAACTACCTATGAGCAAATCATTTTGACTTTTATTCTTGATTATAACTACCTTTGGGAAAATTAGTAATATTTTTAAATCAATGCATGAAATAATTCTCATTTGGATTAATCTCAACCATGGGTTAATTCCACATTTCTTCTTGCTTCTTTTCAAGGGACCGTCTATCAACAAATGTGACGGCCACTCCCTCAAGGGGGCATCATCATAGGCTTCCCAAAACCATTTGGAGCTTTATTGTTCAATCATCATCTTCTTTTTTCCATATATTCCATTTCTTATTATTTTATAATACATTGCTTTGCCTATGGTTTACAATGCCTTCCCAAATAGGGGCAAACTGTAGACACTTAAATCTAGCCACCAATAACCTCTAATCAGGATTTTAGCCAATTTCTACTCAAAATGCAAAATTTATCCTAAAAACACACTAAATGATGTGAAAATGACATATTAAAGTGCTGATTTTAGCTAAAGTATCATTAAATGGGGCAATGTAATTTGTGGGCTAGCTAACTTTGATCAGATCATTTCAAGTCAAAATGTCAATTTTGCACCTAGGTACTCTAGATTGATCTTTCCTATCAAATCTATTACACAAGACATGTGCCTTAATTATTTGTTGTTAATAACATCCTAAATGGGATAATGGATCTAATGCATCTTATATTGACTTCCAATTCCAATCTAGTCAAATTTTAGACCAATAACAAGGCATTCTGATCAATTTGAATAATTTGTGCACAAAGTGCTTAAACATGATTAAGAGCTAATTAATCCAAATTAAGGCCTAATTAATAATTCCATGGAAACTTGTTGAATAATTTGTTTTGGAAATGAATATTTAATATCTACATCATTAGGTGACCTCATTTCTTGGGAAGACATCCATAGGCCATAAATTCCATAAATATCAAGATTCATGCCCTCCATGCCTCTTAATTTCCCCTTCTTCCAATGTCATGATGAAGATAATTATAAGATTAATTACAAAAATTAAATTAACCCTCAACCACTCATCTCAATCTTAGGATGGATGGTTCAGGTTGATTCTAGACATTCTCAAAAATCTATAAATAGAGAGGCCATGAACATCATTTCTAAGCTTAATTTGTGCAAAGTTATAATGCAGGATTGGTTCCAAAAGCTTTAGGCAACTAGTGTTACCATTCCAAATTTATTACAATATAATCCAAGCCAAAGACAAATGTGCTAAGGAGAAATGGAGGTAGCCAAACTTCCATTGACAAGGACTTCATGAGCAAAAACTGAGCAAGCCAATCGAAGAATACTTTTGAAGCATCAAAGAAGGTAAGAAATGTGTATTTTATTTCATTTTAGTTGTGCTTTGTTCATTTGTCTTTCTTCAATAAGCTCACCATAGTAACTAGGCATGAAGATTTTATGCTAGTGTGTTCCTTTCATTTTGGAACTAACACAATACTAATCATCCTCTCTTGAGTCAAATTCCTAGTTCATAGACACTATCACTATAGATATGCTATAATTTGTTGCTAATGTAATTGTGTAATGATTATTAGAAGTGGCACATATGATGGCCCTATCTATATTTTCACTAGTGTATATCTCAGAGTCTGAGTACCTTGAGGATGTGTCAGTGGTACCTCTACTATTTAAGTTGATTACCTTATTACCTCCATTTGTAAATATAATGTATTAGATACCCTAAAAGTCAATCTCAATAGTTTCAAAGTCAAGAAAAGACCTATTTAACAATTTTTAGATATTGTACATAAACTTATTATGTGTGACCAATTCATCTTTGACCTCCACATGAAGTGTCTCAATTCCTATAATTCTATCCCTAGTAAAATTCACTAGTTGCATAATTTCCTCATTGGTTTTGTAGACTGTACCTTCAATTTCAACTCAAAATTTGTTAGTTTTAGCTTGAAGGAGATTCTCAAAAATGGTATTTGGAACTAATTTAAAAATATGAGTGCTTACCTTTATGACTCTCATATTTTTAAAAATGGAGTCAAACTTCCTTTCTTGACTTATGAATTACAACATAAGGTCTACATCTCTCAATGACAGTCAAGTAAGCCATACCTCTTAATAGACACATAATTATGGGCCCATGAAACCTCTATTTTTATTATTAGGTTTAAATGGTTTTATGTATTATTCCTCATTTCTTGGTTGAGGAAATTAATCTTTCCATCCATATCTTTAATTTTATTGAATAATTGAATTATGTGCCCCCACTTAGACTGGGATGTAGTCTTAGCATACATTATAAATGAATTGTGTCATACGTATTTTTAGCTACCCCTTACAAGTTATCTATTATCTCCTTAGGAACTTGAATATTTATCCTCTATATTTACCTCTAAACATATTGGTCATATATTTTGAATATTTGTTTGATTACCCCTATGGTAGCATCCATAAAGTTGTAAGGATCCTCCTCATATCTATCCAAATTTAAGGGATTTAATTTTCTTATCTTGGTAAAAGAGAATATATATTATCTTTTTTATAACTCAAATTATTCTCATTATACAACCAAATTATTTATTTTAACCTTCCTCAAGGTATTCATTTGTTTATCAAAGTGGAACTTGATTGTTGGTTGCTCAACAATTACTAGGTCTTGACTTTTTGCTTCCTCTTGTTGTAGTTGCTTACTCCACAAGGAAATTATCAATGTAACTTTTTGATATAATTTATATGTAACCATAGTAATATAATAAGGAGACTACCCTATATGATGCATCATTATGGGGGAAAATTTCCCTAATGCAAGGAAAGGAGGTATAGCCTTACTCCATCTAGTGACCCTCTTTTGTGTTGGTATATCAATGATTTATTTATTCTTCCCATCTTCCATATGCAATGAAATTATAAGGGAATATATATAGGTAGATTGGCCTATGAGCATCCCCAATTATGTACAAAATCTAGGGGGTGTGGCCTATGCAACAAAAATGGAAGTGGACACCAAGTTTTCAAGATGTACTACCACTAATGTCTTGGGGGACTGGGGATTGGTTCCACTAAATAATCAATAGGTAATTTGGGTGATAAGTATATTTTGAAATTAATATGTGACTGATGTATATGTAATCCCAATAGTAATAGCAGTAGTAAGAGGACCCATAGTACAAAACTAGGCTATAGTGGACAAAATTGGCATTGTAACTACTTGAATCTTTACACATATTAAAAAGGCTTAACACATTCACCCATTACCTATTGATATATATTATTATAATAATCTTACATATTGTTTAAAATAAATTTACAATCCTTATAAATAATTATATATTTAGTTTGGGTGGGAAGTTTGATGTATGAATTATGAACATGAGCGATGGGCAAGAAGAAGGTGAGCTACAACCCAAAGATCCCATGCAGGAGGTGACAATACCACTATTGGCTTCTATTTCACCAGTCATCTTGGAGGACTCTTCAGTGCCTACACTAGTAATAAAATAGGGCCTACTAGATAGAGGACCCAATTTCACTAAAGGAAAAAGACCTATTTTATGGGTGGACTTAGTGGTTAGTGAGCATCTTATCAAAAAACCCTGAGAAGATTCCTTCTTGGTTCCATCTAGTGACAAAATGAGGTATGTCTCAAGTTTCTAAAATCTATCATTGAAAATATTTATTCATCACTATCAAACTATATTTTGGCCAAATTCAATGAATTCAGATCAAATATTGACTCTTTTCGCATGTGGGCAAATTTTAAGTGGAGACCAAGGGCTAGATAGATATCATTGCCATGCCCAAGAATTTTTTCTTGATTAATATTTCTCATTCTAAATATTACATTAGGATCCTCACTAGAGACCTATGGTTTATGATCAAATCCATATTTATCCTTTGAAATTATAAGTCATGATTTAATATGGATAGCATCATCATGGAAGGCATTCATGTCTAGGTAAAACTATCAAAGTTGCCTTTGGAATTTTGCACCCCAAAGGTTATTTTGGGAATTATTAGGGCCCTCAACCAACCAATATTTATTGATCCTATGACCAAATCTATATGTATGCTCTTTACTTCTCAAGTTTATGTGTTCATCCCTACTGAAAATCCCCTAATTCACTCCATTAAGATTAAATCTAAATATGAGGTTTGAAACCAATGCATAGAATTTTAAAGAGATTTGTAATATGCAAAACCTATGATTTTCTAAATCATTCATCAAAAAATTACCCTTTGAGCAAGAATCCATCCCTTCTCCCCACCCCTCATTGGGTTAAGAAACCTCCTTCCCAAAACCCTTATCCCTATTTCCCTTCTGTTCCTATCCCTCATTCCCCCTCCCCCTCAACTCCCTCTATCCCCCCTCCCAAACCTACTCTAGCTCCTCTTAGTTTAGGGGAAACATTTTTAGATGTAGCTCCTCTTAGACCAGCTTCTACCCTAAAGATCCTTATCCCTTCTTGGGCTAGTTTAGATTTGAAGGCTTCAACTACTATTAATCCTAAGGCTTTAACTAGCTTAAAGTAGTCAAGGTAATGGGGGTTAATCCACCCTTGGGTACATCTTAGTCAAAGCATTGTCTACTTCTCCCATTGATCCTTCTCCTTCTCATGAGGAATGTTAAGGAGTCGATAGGGTAAACTCACTCAGAACCATCTCTCTTGAAAAAAGTTTGCTCGACAAGGATTTGGTCCTTCAATAACTAGTGATAGATTAGGTTATCCTAACCCCAATAAAAAGTTCAAGGGTGTATAATTCTTTCTCCCTTTGTGAAGGTTAATGTTCCTCAGTAAAAAAAATAGAAAGCTATGAGATAATCAAAGAAATGCTCAAAGAAAAATGGATGAAAGTCCAACCTAAAAAGGGAATGAAAAAGGTTGAAGTTGAATAAGAACCAAAATATACAAGTAGACCAACTAATCAAATTTCCAAAAAAGTATAAACTAATAATCAATTAGTAAAGGGTACAAAAATAACCCTTAGACATTTCTTGAACACTAAGAAATGAATATTATCTCTTGGAACATAAAGGAGATGAATAATCCTAAGAAATAGAGGTTGGCTAGAAATATGGCCCTTAATCATAAACCTTATATTCTCATTATCTAAGAAACCAAAATGTCTATGGAAAAACTTATGAATAACAAAGCTAACATTTCGGATAAAGCTTTGTGTAGTAGTAGAAGCTCCCATGGGGCCTCAGGGGGTATGGTGGTTTTTTGAGATCCTATTATTTTGGAAGGAAATGTTCTTTTAGAGACCAAATCTCGTATTAAAAGTTTTTTCAAAGAAAATCACACAAAAAAAGTTATGTCCTTACTAATTTGAGTGCTCTAAATTCTAAAAAATGGCAAAAAAAAGTTATGGGAATATATCATTGAGATTAGAAAACTTTTCAAGGATCAAAATTGGATGGTGGAAGGGGATTTCAATTCCCATTTGTCCTTGGGAGAAAATAAAGGGGGGTCATGTTTCTTTAATAAAAACATGTTGGATTTTAGTGAATTCATTATAGAAGTGAAAATAATAGATATCGACTTAAAAGGAAACCCTTTCACCTAGTCAAATAGGAGATTGGGTTATAATCTTATTCAAGTTAGGCTCAATAGATTTTTTGTCTCTTTGTAATAGAATCTACATTCTGCCATCTTCCTCTCTTCTTTCTCAAAGATTGGATTTAACCATAACCCATTGGTCTTCTACAGTGAAAAGATGTCCAAAGATAAAAGCACTCATTTTAGATTTGAGAAAATGTGGCTTTCCAATTACACTCTAGAGGATTATTTAAAGGAATGGTGGAATTTCCTAGTTCAAGGATCCATTATGCATATTTTGGCCATGAAACTTAAACATGTCAAGTTTAAACTCAATATTTGGAACAAGGAAGTCTTTGGGAATATTTTTTACCAAAAACACATAATTTAGGAGGATATTGGTAGAATATAGGAGTAAATCAATAATTCTATCTCTACCCCCTTGTACATTCAAAATAAAAAGAGATATTAAGTACTTACCATAACCTAGAAGCTAAGGAAGAGACATATTGACATCAAGAATCAAAGAATACTTGGCTAAAGAAGGGTGACAAGAACACCAAATACTTCCATCTCTTAGCTTCCAAGAATAATCAATGTAATTTCATCTCATAAATAAAGGGAGAAGACAGTAATTGGTATAACGAATAAAAATACATCAAACTTCAAATTCTAAATTTTTATAAAAATCTTCTAGCCTATGTTCCTTCCTAAGATGCATAACTAGAAGAACAAGTTGTTAACCTCATTTAGGGATTAATTTCCCAACAAGATAATGATACCATTATTTCTCCTCCTTGGGAAAAATAAATCAAATATATTATCTTCTCTTTGCAAGGGGATAAATCCCCTAGCCCTAATGGTTTTCCTCTATTCTTCTTTTATGTTTTTGGGATATCACCCAAAAATAAGTCTGCTTAGATATTACTATATTATTTAAAGTTATAACTATGCTTCAATAATTCAACAACACCTTCTTTATCCTCATCTCTAAGAAGTAGGGGCCAAATCAATTGAATTATTTTAGTCCCATTAGTCTTTGTTCCACTTTCTAAAAAATCTGCCAAAAGGTCTATCACTAAAAATTCAAATGTTACTTGATAAATTGATTGTAGAACAATAAGGGGTCTTTGTGTTTGATAGACAAATCTCAGACAATATCATAATTTCCCATGAAATAATCCATTCGGTGGTTAATTCCTCCCATCAAGGTATGTTCTTCAAATTAGACATGAATAAAGCTTATGATAGAGTTTCTTGGTAGTTTTTTGATAGAATTCTCCAAAAGTTTGGGTTTAATCAAATTATCAAAAAAATTATAGCCTCCTACATTTTTTCCCTAATGTTTTTAGTGATCATCAATGGGTTTCCCATTTGATTCGTCCTAGTAGGTAGAGGTATTAGATAAGGATGCCCTCTTTCTCCTTATTTTTTCATCTTAATGGCTAAAACCCTTAGCAAAATCATTAACATGGCTAGAACTTCTAAGGTTATCAAGGGAATCCTAGTGGCTCCAAACATCAGACCTATCACCCATCAACAATTTTTAGATGACACCTTAATGATGGGTAAAGCTTTAATTTTTGAAGCCAAGTGTTTCAAGAAAATCCTTGAAATCTATGAGATTGTTTTGGGTCAAAGTGTTAACTTCCTTAAAAGTTCCCTATTTTTTTTCAATAATCCACCTTCTTTGAAAGTAAAGATTTATAGGATCTTAGGTTGTGTCATTAATAATCTCCCCTCCTCCTACCTTGGTATCCCCCTCTTTGATGGAGTTATGAAATATAAATTATAGAATCCTCTCATTGATAAGATCCCAAAAATGTTATCCAAGTGGAAATGGAATTTGTTGTCTCAGGCTAGCAAACTATAATTACTCAATAGTTCACTACAAAGTATTCCAGTTTACTTCATGTCTTTATTTATCATTCTAAGAAAAGTGGTAAACTAGATTGAACAAGTTTAGAAGACTTTCTTTTGGAGGGGAACAGAGGGTAAATTTAAATTTCCTATTATTTCCTATAATAAAGCATGTCTTCCTTCTTCTAAAGGAGGATTAGGGCTCAGAAGGGTGAAAATTATGAATCAATATCTTCTGGAAAAGCAATAATGAAAGGTGATCAAGGAAGAAAACCATTGGACTAGGATTATCAAGGCAAAATACCTAAATTCTGGGGAGGGATCCTACTTTCTAGTTCAAGAGGGCCATGACAATGGATCAGCCTTTTGGAAAGCTCTAAGAGATGGGAAGGATATTCTTAGAAGAGGGATAAAATGGAATATTGGAAGAGGCAATAAAGTGGATTTTTGGCAGGACCTTTAGCTCCAAACCCAACTAGTTTCATTGCCTCATGCAGTGGAGATGTCTATTTATTTTAAAGATACCATTAGTGATAAGGTGTGTGACTATTGGTAGGAAATTGATGGTAAAAAAAGATGAAAACTCATCCACAAAGAAGACCTGAACCAACATTAAACTCTTTTCTTAAAAGAGTTAAAAATCATGCTTTAGAACACTCACATCAGCATCTTACCAAAAGAAGATGATCTTATTTGGAAGGTGGATCCTACCATATTATTCTCAGTCAAATATAGTTATCTTTCCATGTGGGAATAAGTTGAAAATGAAGATAATTGGAATTATTTATGGATAAAAAACCTCATACCCAAGATTAGCATTTTATTTTTGATGGCAGCTTAGAATAAGATCCTAACGGTGGATAATCTTATGAAGAGGGGAATTATAATTTCTAATAGATGTGTATTATATAAACAAGAGGTTGAATACATAGAACATGTTTTTTTTTCATATTCCTTTACCTCATCCATCTTTCAATCTTTCTTTAGCCTTTCCAACTACTATTGGGTGACACTCAGATGTATTAAGGATCTAATCTACCAATGGAAACCTCCATGGGATTATCTACCATTGAAATTTTGATATAATTTGGTCCTCCTTCATATCTTTTAGGGAATTTAGGTCTCAAGGAAATTTATTATATTTGACAACCTCGATCCTAGCCATTCATCCACTTTTAAAAAAATCATGGTCTTTATTAAAGAGAACTAACTATCCTATGCTTCATCCTTTGATGGGTCTACTTCCCCATATTTTTCCCAGATTCTATGTCAGCTTAATCTTAAAATCCTTACTTCTCATCACAAGTAATGCATCAATAGATATAAGTTCAAGTGGATTCCACCTCGTCCCAAATGGTTCAAACTAAATTTTGATGGAGTTGATAAAGGCAATCCTAGCTTGGTGAGGATGGGGGAGTTATCTGGGATTCTCATAAGAATCTTAGGGAGGCCTTTATAGGACCACTAGGGATCCAAATGAACCATGTTTTGAAATCCAAAGTAGCCTTATGCAGTATTGATATCATAGTTAAGATGGGTATGGAGTAATTACAGGTTGAGGGAGAATCTATGAATATTATCAACTACCTAAAAGGTTCAACTTAATCCTCCTAGAATATTATTAGGATCATCGATGATGCTAAAAAATTGCTTACCTAATTCAAGGGGTATGCTTTGCCCATGTGTATAGAGAGGGAAATAAATGTTTAGATAAAATGGCTAACATTGGGGTCTTTAGTACCTCTCTTACACATTGGCAAGGTGATGAGGCATTCCCCAATGATATCATCCCCTTCATTGAGCTCGATAAAGGTCACCCTATTGAGTGATATTATAGGACTTTTAATGATTTAGTACACTTAGCAAAAGTGAAGGGCCTTTCACACATATAAAGACATCATGCCACATTTAGGCCTTAATATTTTGCATGTATGGTTTATTTTATAACCATATTATATTATTTTATACAAAGATAACTTCAACATCACCCTTGATGTCATATCAAAGGACCCAGGATATGAAAATTGTAGGAGAAGCACACAGTCTATAATCACAGGAAACCTAAATTACATTGAGCCAATCTCTTGTGAAAAAGTAAAGGAAGATGAATGTGTGGAAGAAGATGATCAAATGAGGGCTTGTGACCTATATGGAGAGGTTGGTTGGTCATGACATATCATTATCCAGAGACTTTTCCCATGGGTGGAAAGATAAGGAAGTTTGCATGCACGAGCTTAGGCTCTTGGTCATAGAAGAGGTAAAAAGGGAAATTAATAGCATGGACTACTCAAGAATTAAGGTATTTAAGGACAAGAAGAGATAAGAAGAGTTGTTCAATATTTTTATAGTAAGGAGAAAAAGTATAAAAGTTTTGAGCTAGAAAGGATTCATGAGAGTGGATTTACTTAGAAAATGGTCAGATATGTGTTTGCATATTATGAGATATATCACACTAGAAGGGAAGCACATGGTAATTTTCTCACATCATTTCCTCAAACTAAACCATTTTAGGGGTCATACTATAAGCTTACCTTTTTTCTCCTCAAGTCTTTGGAAGCATCAGTCATAAATTTTAAGAGCAACCCCTCGATGGACCTAAAACTAAGCAAGTAGGGGATAAAAATGAATTTGTTATTGGTGATGATTTTATACATGAAGACCTTAAATAGATTGATAATCAAATGGGGATCCTAAAATTATGTCCCAAATTTCCATTAGGGGTTGGGCCTTCCTCGGCCCCAAGATGAAAGAGGATATCGAGTAGTCCTTCAAAAAATTACTAACCAAAATGACTATGCAAAAGTTCCTATGTATGGAGATTATTGGTGATTTTGAGAAATTGAAAGGTATTATAGTTCATGGAAACTCTTTTCTGGGTAATAAGGAAGATGGAATGGCTAATTTCACCCCCCATGGCACTAGAACAACTCATAATGGTGGTGCTAATGAAACTAGGAAGGAAATTGAGTAGGAGATGGAGGATTTCAAGTCCACTTGGATGAAGTGGAAGAGGATAGATGTGGATAATGAATAGGGAATCAAGAATCAGACTAGAGGTAAGAACAAGAAAGAGGAGAACACTAAGACAAATAAATTGGTTTACTACTATGATTATAAGGAGTCAGACTAGTTTGTTAGTGGTTTAGGTCTCCTATTGTTTTTTTCTAGTTTTTGGTGTCATTTAGGATGAAGTTAGTGTTTTCAGTTGGCTACTAAGTGTTATCTCTCTATATATTGTTGAATCTTCATGCTTATCTTTCACCTTATTTTTTAAGGGTATGGGACTCATCAACCTATTTTATTAACCTACCAAAAATTTAAAAAAATACTTGAAGCTTATTTGTTTGGATTAAATAATGTATAAAATTAATATTATCTACCACACCAATTATAATAATAATAATTGAGAAATTTATTAAAGAATGAGGGATTGTTTTACTTCCAATCTAAGAGGGGATAGTTAGGGTAATGGTTGTTGAAATTTTCACTACTATATCTTAAGATAGAGAGCATGGGAGTGTAGTTGATGATTGTACCTGTATTAAGGTTTACAATTTCAACTATGCATCCCATTCTACATTTCCTTCTTAATCTAACAATAACTCAGTGGCCATGGAGTTAACATCTCCTTGATCAACCTCCTTAGAATTACCCAATATCTCAATTCCTATAAACTAAATACTTTATTTAGTTATCCATTCATCTTCTTTATTTATTTTAGTTATCTCATCAAATGACTACATTTCCTTAGTGTCTATCTTATACACCCATTCTTATTTAGTTACCCATATTTTGGCTTCTTCTTCACTATCATAAATTTGAACAAGGTCTGATCTTTGTCTACCCTTTTTTATATCATCCATTTCCCTAGGAACTTCTGCCTATTTCCCTTATCCTTCCACCTTTTAAGGTGATATATGAGGATTCTTGGGTTTATTTTTATAGGTAATTGGTGGTTTAGCAACAATAGGGGTTGGCCCCATAGAAAGTGGAGTAGAAGATGAAAGGACTCTAGTGGTTGAAGATGGTAATGAAATAGGGGGAGTAGTAACCACTAGAGGAATAATGGGTGATGCATATGGTTTCCCAAGAGATTAGGGAACTATTATTGGTGGTTTTTTCATAATAGGTGGTGACCTAGGAGGATAAATAATGGAAAAATGAGACAAGAAAGAAGGAATACTTACTTGGTGTGCTATAGTTAAGGGAGGTAGAGGAAATATAGATAATATACCTACTAATCCACTTGAACCTATTGGTACCTCCACACTAGTTATGTGTTGAGAATTAATAGCAATTAAATATGTGGGGGATCTTGGATCAATCTCAACTCTTCCTTAAATATCCACTTCCCTAGATGTGCCATATTTTTTCTTATATGTATATTTATATGTGAGGAGGAGGTTCATAAATAGGTTTATAAAGCCATTGTTTCTTTTCAATCCACTTGGCATCTTCCTTAGTAATTTTGGGACCATATTGGATCCTCTATGATATAATCATTGACATGTTTACATTACACATCCTGATAGTAACCTCGATGTCATCATCTACATTCATGAGCACATGATCATGACCATAGTTTATTTTCACTTTCCTCTCATATATCTTGATATGCTCCTTGACATTCTTCCTAGGATCCTAATGCTTAAATGATGCCCATTTTAATCCATAATCCATCCTTATTCTTCTAACATATTAGAAGTACTCCCAACTTGTATATTACATTTGACCAATATTGAGGGGGGTTGGGTGGATGGATGATTTCTTATCCATTCCTAAATCAACATCAACATTATCAACTAATTGAGAAATAAATTCCCACTTAGCCAATTTTTTATTAATAATTTAGAGTAAGTACAAAGAGTGTGAGTTAGTACCTTTTATCCTGATTATAGTACACTCAGGATAGAACTAGTAGTCACCCATTTTTTGAATAGTCTTAATTTATATGATCTAATAGTTTAGACATATTATTCTCATATATGGCCTAGTATACCATAGGGTAAAAGTTCTACATCAACCTTTTCATTTGATTTATAAACTTATACACATGTAGGACATTGAGTTTATCACAAATCATGTTCTTTAGGTATTATATAGTTGGTTTTTAGGGTTATTCATATGTTTAATGCACTATTGTAGTCACAACATCTACCAAATAGGACATCACATAGAACTTACCATCTAGTAAAGTTCCTAGTTTTGTAATTCATAGAATCAAATTGGTTCTAATTATCTCTTCCAATGCTATGATTTTGTTGGAGGTTAGGATAATATCCAAAAATAAGGTCTCATATCTCATTGACATAAGAAATTGTTGATAAACCATATATTCTATTTATTAGGGCCATGGCAATTCTTACCCTTGGTCTGAAGACAATAATGGGGATAGCCAAAGTAGGGCCTTGAATCACAAAGATACATGTATTGCCAATCCATTCTTGTAACTTATTAAGGATGTTGTTTATAAGGAGACATGAATTTACTATATCTTACCTATAGGACATTTGTATTAGAGGGATCTTGTAGTATCTCTCTAAAGCATTTCCACTTATGTATGCTATTAGAGTCTTGATAAGTCTAAAATGTAATATTTTCTATGAGATTTTCCCATTCACAAATAAATAAAATAATATATCAGTATAGGGCATTACCTATTATTTGGATATAAAATTATGTAGACTAGCCATTTTTATTACTAATAAGTCCTCCTTATATCTCTATGTGAAAATTTAAAGTTAGTCATCAGTCTTGTATGGATCGACTACATAGACCTCATCTCAAATAGTAGAGTAATATTTTAAATCATGCTTGAGAGATACTAAATCAAACATCTGTTAGTGTACTCAATTATTCTTATAATCAAATATTCATAAGGATGTGGAATGCAAGATAAGGAGGCCATTGAAACTTTTGGTGTAAAATGCATGTTATATGAATAATATGTAATTTCTTCATCATAATAGAACTTTGAATTTGTAATGTGCACTTGATAGATAGAAGGCAATGTGATTATATTGGATATGGAAATTTAAATTATATTTCTTTGGATGTGCTAGCCTTGAAAATTGAATGTATTACTTCACCAATTCAATTGAATTAATAAAAACAACAAATTTCACTTCATTCCATGTCTATTCTTTCCATTTAAATTCATAATGATAATTTCCACATATTTAATTTCCATGTGGCTTATTTTTCCTATTATTTGGTACCTAGTTAGCATGATGTGACACATGTCTCTTTTCCACAATTTTAGGGTTATCATTCATGTCTTTTCTATCTACTTATGTGGTTGAGGGAAAGTATGTATCACTAATACAATTGTAGCTAAGCTATGACATGTTTTATTTTTTTATTTTGGCTATGGGTAAGTGAGATGAGGATATGTAGATGACTCTCACTGCTCTTATTTCCCAATATATCCATATAAGGAAATCTATTGAAGTCACCTCTAGATGAATAAGATGATGACCCATGGATGGATATCAATGTTCTACTTTCCTAGAACAATCTGTATAAAGAACATTATTGACATAACCTCTAGGTGAGTGGGATGATGAAACCTAGATGGATCTCACTTTTTTACTTGTCTAGGATAATATGTACAAGGAACTCTATTGATGTAACCTATAGGTAAGCATGATGATGACACATGGATAACTATCACTACTCCACTTGCCTAGGATAATCCATACAAGTAACTCTACTGATGTCACCTCCAAGTGAGCAAGATGATGACACATCAATGGCTCTCACTACTATAAATTTGCAATGCAACTCATGTTTTTCACTTGGGCTTTGAGTTAGTGTAATAATGTCATGTGGAAAATGTAGATGATCCTAGAAGTGTCTTGGGGAAACATTTAAGCATAGAATAACCTATTCAAGACACAACATAGACAAATAACCAACTAAAATCATATCATGTTAGTCTGGTTAGACATTTAATCATAAATCAAACATATAAGTATTGATTTAAAGGGAAATCAAAGGTGAAAATTGAATCACATAATATGGATTATGCACAAATTTAATTCTCTTATAACCTTGAAACATATTGAAAATTTTGAAATGACCTTAAATTATGATTTTCAAATTCCATGTCATAGACTTCTAGTTCATGAGACCTTTGAATTAGGATATTCAATCAATAGTGAGTTCTTATTTGGATTTTAAAATTGGAAGTGTGTGTTAGGGAAAAACAAATGACGAATTGGATGGGAAAATACTCCTAAGTATTTGAGAACCTAGAATCTCAATAATGCATCATAACAAAACTTTAGCTCTATCAAGAAAAGAATAAACAAACCAGGCCTTGAAAAAGATTCCTAATTCCTCATGTAACATACTAATCCTTTCCATTCCTTTGACTTTAGTGTGTGATTTTTCCATGAAATTAATTTCCTATAATTATGATAGTTTTAAGACCTAAATAAACACTATATGTTTTGTTTTGACCTCAAATTTTATAACCAAATATTAAGTTAAGCTTGGACATTACTCTGTTGCCAACCAGGCATCCATATCCCTGATAGAGATACCTCTAATTTTACACCAAACATTTCTCTATTGTGATCTAGACATACATAGCTCTAGTAGAGATTAATTAGATCACCCATCTTATATCAGTTTGTATGATGATTATTAATTTTAATTTTAATTTTAATTTTAAAACATAGATAAAATAAGGGTTGGGAATCACCATTAGTTGGGTGTATGTATAATAAAATTTATTTAAATTAATTTGTCCATGTTAGTGTGTATCCATTTCTATGTTTATTATCTCCCATATAAGTTTTAGCATATAATAGTGCAGTTAATATTTATAAATGAAAATTCTTTCTAAACTTTTCATGACTATATCATAGTAAATCAAAGAGGTCCATTAAACTCATTTAGCCCAAGCAGAACCTAATTTAGTAATAACACATACCTCAATCCTAGAAGCTCAATTACTATCATAATAAATCATTATGAAAACCAATTGTGTATCTTTATAAATCATCCCCTTATTTTTATAAATTATTTTTTAACTTCAACATAGGAAATTAGGTGGTATTATTTACAATTTCACAAAACTAACTTAGAAAGCATAACAACTAATCTATTGAAATTAAATGTAGAAAGCATGAAACATTTAATATAAAAAAGCAAAAAAATTATTATAGAAAGAAAAATAATAATCTAGAAAGTAGGAATTTTAATCTACTCTTATGTCTACATTTATACTTATAGTCACTCAAAAGTATCTCCAATTGGAGCAGCCATGAAATAATGTTTCAAAAATTGTACATTGACTAGAAAAGTGAGATCATTACCTTGGAAGTCCTTCAAGTGAAACTCATTGTTACCTATGATTTCTAATATTTTATATGGCCCAATACACAAAGGAGTGAACATATCATATTTTCTTTTATTCTCATGTGCTTTATCCCATAGAATCACTAAGTCTAAAATCCTAAGGGCCTTGATAGTAAACATTTTATCAAACCATCTTTTGATAATGTCTTTATGTTTGTTGAAACTGTACAGTTTATCAATTCTTATATCTTCCATATAGACTATATCGATTATTTTAGACTATATTAATTCATCTTCTCCCATGTAATATTATATAAACTAGTATGTTGATATTTTAAGAGTAATGGGAAAGACTGGTTGTTGCCCATACAAAAATAGAAAAAGTGAAGCCTTGAGATTTTGCATGTGTTTGGTTTGGTTTGCCCATAGTGCATACTTCAATAATATAATCCATTATCTTCATTTATCTTGTACTAACTTATTGATGTCATCCATAATATTCTTATTGGTAGATTCATCCACTTCATTCCCTTATGGGTAGTAGTTCAAGGAGACCTTGATGTTGATTTGGTTATTTTAAGCCCACTCTATAAATCTAGTAGACTATAATCTTGACCATTATCATAAATCAAAGATATTAGAGTACCAAACCTAGTCAGTACGTTTTCTTCCAAAATTTTAATAACATCAATTGTTCTATAATTCTTAATAGCCATAACATATGTCCATCTAGTTTAATAGTTAGTAGTTGTTAGGACAAATTTGTGCCTTGTTAAATAATTTAGGTTAATTACCCCAATAAATTTAAGGTTCCATTAAGCAAAGGGGAATCCTTTATGATTGGTTTTAGACTCATGGTAATATTCAACTCCTTTTTTCCAAAAACCTAGAATTAATTACAAGTTTTAACATGGTTATGTGCATCTTTAAAGATCATGGGCTAGTAGTATCCCATCCTTAGAATTTTGTGAGATGTTGTCTTGCCTGAGGTATGCCCACTACTAATATTTCGATGTATGTTGTCTAGGATGTCCATAGCTTATTCTCTTGAGACACACCTTAAATAAATACCTTCATAGTTAATTTTATATAGGACTCCCTTCATGATCATATAATGAGATAATTTAAGCATAAGGGCTCATCTCTAATCTCTATTTAGCTCAGGGAAACATGTACCTATGAGTAAGTGGTGGATGATTTGAGTGTACCACTCACCACTAGCTATCCAAGCCTCATTAATTTTCTTAATACAAGTACATGGATCTATTTCACACATGAGTTAGATTATTCCTTAGCCTCTTACAATCTTGGTTGGCATGATTTAAAGATCAAAATTTTAAAGTTTTTCCATCTACTTACCTCTTATTTCATCCAATTCACTTTATCCAAGTGTGATATTTATATTTGGGTCTATGATGATGGCGTATGTCTTGTTTATCAAAATATAATGCCTAAATTTTTTCATAACTTTGATGAGTGCACATATATGTTTGTCTATCATAAAGTATTTCAACTCTACATCCTTCAAATTGGTTCTCATGAAGGCAATGAGATGTTTATTGTTGTCAATATATCATGTCATTACAGTAGTTATAGTGTATTATAAAACAAATGAATAAAGATAGAAATATTTATTAAAGTATAGGCTGATCAAAACTAGAACATGAGCAATGACAGTATTGATGTCTTGAAAAGCTCTCTAACCTATGTTGTCCACTCTATTTTGGAATATTAATTCAACATAACATTTAATGGCTTGATCATATCTACAAAATTAGAATGAATTTCCTTACAAATTTTATCTTTCCAAATAAATATTTCAATTATTTCTTGTTGGGAAGTGTCATCTTAGAAATGGTCTAGACTCATTTTTGATCAGTGGAGATCCCATATTTAGTGATGGCATGGCCTAATAATTTTCTTTTAGTGTATTTTAATGGATACTTCATATCTTATACATCTACAAAAGATTCAAAGACCAAACCTTTTGTTAAAATTATGAATAAAAACCTATGAAGTATTGATTTCTCCTTTTGAGATTTAGCCATTAAGTGAACTTGGACTGAACCTTAAAACATTGATGACTACTAAAGCCTTGAATTTAATTGGATGTGTCTCCCTCATGGTGACCAAATATAGTCAACATTATAGTGACCTCTATAGGATTATTTCTTTCCAAGAAGGAATCCAGTAGCCTTTTAAGTAATCCATTATGCATGGAGTCATAGAAGCCTTTTAAAACCCTTAATTCTAAGAACACAACCCTACTATAACTTTCTTGACCTAATACTAAATAACTAAACTGAGGTTCACCTTACAAAAAAATAGAGAAATCAAGGAATAACAACAAACATGCCATAGGCATCAAGGGAAAGAAAATGACTAAATACTTTTGTCACAGCACTTAAATGAAATAAAATTGTGAACTAATCTACTCTAATCTATACAAGTTAGAACTACCTGGATTAAAATAAAAGCATCCTAGATCTCCCTAGTTAAGCTTAAGCATATTGTCAATTTAAAGTCATATGTGGGTAAATGATTTTTATTTGAGGAAATTGTGTGCCATTTTAGTTGATTCAAAAGGAATGTCCATGCTAAAAAACACTCACTTAGATTTGTTGTTATTAAGAGGTGAGTGCAGATGTTGGTCATATAGTTTTTGACAAATCCAAATATATCCATAACATAGATGGGATATTTTATCATCCTATTAGTACTTGGTCATGTGACCTACTCATTATAATCTCTATGAAACTCTAGTGGCTCAATTGAGGTATCTATGAGACCCTTCAATTCAATGAGATTCTCTACCTTTATGTGGTTGTCCCTAAACATGTCAACTTGAGCTACATCTATTGTGACCCCCTTGGTATCCCTACCCTTAATAAATATTGGTTTGGTGAGTTCATCAAAATATTTAATGAGATTAAATTAATACCACCATAAATATTTATCTTATTGGAGTTACACAAGTCTTGGTAGGTCTGAGTCCTTCTCATGTTTACAATCATCGCACATGTCTGCTTACTCCTTCGACTTCATAATATTTGACAAAGGGCATATTCATCATATATGTAATAGGATTCTAGCATTTTACCTATGTTATAATGAATGCCTCTAAAGTTTTACTCTTCCTAATTTAAAAGTAGGGGCTCTCTTTCCATTCATGGTTATCATTATTCCCACACCTTGGCCTAATCAAGGATGGGTTCTGCTTAACACCTACCCAAAAATTTTGTATGTTAAACCATGTCACTTTACATAGGTGCAATAATTTTGTAAGTGATGGTGTCAAGTATAACCAACCCTTGAGTAGACAAAGGTGGTACATTGAGTGGTCTAGTATATGTGAGCTGAGGCTGAGCTTGTGCACCACATTAAAAGGCTTACATAAAGATTTTATATGATTAGATCTATTGTGTTTGTTACTTCTTAAGAGTTACCAACTCATTCTCAAAGATCTATAAGAGGCATTTGACCTCATGTAACTCTTTTAAATTAAAAATAGGATTTGGTTGGCTAATCAAGAGTGGAAAAGGAATAAAAGTGGGTTGGGTGGGTATAAGAAGTAGAGGCATCAAAATCTTAGGTGCTACATACCTACTCAAATCAAACAATTCTCTACCTCCATAATGATCTCATAATCATCGGGTAATGTGTCTCCTCCCATTATCTAGATCATGACCATAACATCACAATCAAGCACCCTTAATAAGTATAAAAATTCCAAATCCATAGAGGTCTTGACTATTGGATGAATTTAGTCCCAAGTTCTCTTAAAAATCATGTTTAAATATATTAAAATCTCATGTGATGCCCACTTGATGGTGGTGATTTACTCAATTAGGGACAAATGGTCACTTCTATAAATGAACTACCTAGAGATTTGCTCACTATAGAATAGGATTATGAAATAAGTTAGTCCATGCATTAGTAGAGAAAACCCCAAAATAATCATAGAGGACATAACATGATAAGCCTAATCCCTAAAAGGGTAGTGTTAATTAACTAAAGGAACTAATTATGAAAGTAAGATAATCAATACCTTCCAAGTAGTGAATCTCCTTCAAAAATAGTTAATAAGCATGTTTATGCCCAAATTTGGTGCTCCAAGTCTTCGTCAATACAATTTAGCATGCACCTCCATCATCTCTTAGTTCACCAATGGCTTTGGTTCCTAGATTTATCAATTTGGGGGAATGATTGAAGCTTCTCTAATAGTATTTCTACATAATAACCTCTTACAATTGAATCTTGTTTAAATTTATTTCTACATGATAACCTTACATAATTCAAGATTAAAAGTTATGGTTTTGGCTCAATTATTTATAAATTTTTTGATATGTTCAGAATTAACCATGACCATCCATCTTGAGATCAAGATGTGTGGCCATGGATTGATTAAAATTTAGAGGGACAAGAAATAAATATGGTAATCAATATTTGGAATAATGGAGTATTAATAAGGCATGGGTATCCTAAATCCATATATTTTATCTCCATTAATGCCTTGTGGATGACACCCCTATGATGATGTCATGGGTGATGCCAATTTGATTAATAAATTTCTAGTAAATAAATTTTCAACAATTTTCATGGATTTTCTACTTAAGATCCTAATTTGGTTTTATTTTGCTTAAATGAATTCAATTACTTTTCTATAATTCTTTATAAATTGGTTGCACATTTAATAAACTTGATCATAAATAGAAATTTACTGAGTTGTAATTCAACTAGAGTATAATTAGAAGATGTTAGTTGCATATAGTGTAATACCCTAGCTAGGATATTATAGATGTAAATTGACATATGTACGTGATGTGTGTAGTAAAATTAGAAGATTTTAGTGGTCTAGGATGTCATTTTACATGGTCATAATTTGACTTAAAGTGAATTAATAAAATATAATGATTTTGTAAAATACATTTCCCCAATTAGGTATTAATAAATGAGAATCAACACTTATACATGATGAGTGGAAATGATTTAGAGAATTTTAGTGATTTTGATCTAGATTGTGTGTTTTTGTGGGATATCATTTAGATTTGTAATTTTAGAACAACAATGATAAAAATTGGATGTCTACATTTTGCCTCTATTTGAGAAGGCATGACAAGACATTTGGTCAAAGTAATGAATTTTCAAAGAATAAAAAGGTCATTATGATGATTATAATTAGAATAAATAAATTTGTTCTCACTTTCCAATAAATTTTACATGAGCCACAAAAAATAGGACTATGAAAATGCCCCAGAAGAATTTGAGTGGCCCATTATGCCCCCTCGAGGGGAGGATGAAAAAAAATTAATTTGATGTGTTGTCCCTTGATCAGAAGAAAATAATCATGTAAATTATAATTCAGCAAAGGAGGCTAAAAATTGATCAATTAAAAGAAAATAGTGCAAAAAATGAATAGATGAGGCAAAAATGAGTGGCCAAGGAAGTTAAATGGGGTAACTATAGGCCTAAGGGGTGAGAATTTTGAAATTTTTACTATAATTATACCCCAAGGTGGTAAAAAATATTCATTATCACCATCCACTATTGTAAATTTGATCTCTAATATTTGTGCATGAGAGAGATAAGCATAATGGCCAACATCACACACCACCAACACTTTGGAGAGTGTATGCAAGATTAATAGTGACCATTAGGGAGTGGAGCATCAGTAGATACCTTTTTTTGTATTTAATTTCCACATTTATTATATTTAATGATAGGTAGAAGTAGGTAATTTGGTGATCCCACCATTTGCATAAGTTTTCAAATGGTGATGTCACCCTCACAAAGGTGATATCACCAAATCTTTAGTGAGGTCATGAGTCAAAATGGTGAGATCACCACTTAATCAATGAGATAATCAATTTTAGTGGAAATCATCAGTCAAATGGCAATAATTATTGGTAAAATGGTGATATCACTAAAAATAGCAATATCATCCTATCAATCAATAGAAATGCCCTAAATATCAATGATAATGCCATGTGGATGATCATAATTCCTTTTTAAATGGTGAGATCACCAATAAAATGATGAGTTTGATAGAAATATCAAAATGAAGTTGAAGGGAAAATAAGACCAATAGAGGATTAGTCTAGGCCCAAAATTACAAGAATTTAAGTAGATTTGAAAAATTAGAGGAAAAATGATTGACTTGGTTCCTTATGTTTTAACTTGAAAGAGTGAGTTAGGATGATTATAGTGTGGGAATGATGATCCCAAGTCCTATGACAACAAGTAATTTAGATCAATGAGCTTATGGGTGTCTTAGAGGCTATTGAGTTGTATGACCTGATGTGGCTGCTAGTGATTCATGAAGTTAAGGCTTATTTATTAGCACTCATAGAAAGGTGGTACTTTAAGACCTCTAAATTAAATTTTTTTATTGGGTAAGTTATAATCATGTTGGAGGATGCTCATAATATATTATGGGTATCGATTTAGGGTTGTAGGATTACCCAGATGTTAGTAGGATGACTATCTATTTTGGAGGACTTGATCAATGTGATAGATTTGGAGGTATTTAAGGGGACCATAGACAGATGTATTAGATGACTTGGATTGGCCTCCAAATGGTGGATTAGTAGTAGTAGGGGCACCAACATTGGTTCTAACATAGGGGTATTTCCCCTTGAGGTAGTCATTTTGATGGATCTTCTCAATGACCTTCTACTATTGGATAAGAGCATACGTTTCTTCCTTCTTGGCCTAGTTATAGTGGTCCAGGAGATGTTTGGTCACTTGAAAAAATTTACATGGGATCCCATCATTCTAGCTTAGCTATATAGAGACCTTCATATGATAACATACCGTATAGGGTGGAACATTAGGCATAATACACTTCTCTAATTTTGGGCCTGGGAGCGTATAGACATTGAGTGGATAGTAGGGCCAAGATATCAAAATGGATTAGAATATTTAGTGGTGTTTGGGTGATATCCTATAGGTATAGGTTTACAAGGCCACCTTGGAGACTTACCATTTTATATATGGGATATAGATGAGATGGTTGATAAGGATTTTGTTTGGAAATCTTATTTTGCAATGTAAGGGATATGTATTGAGGACCTTTTCATGATCACTCCATGTTATATCATAGGTAACCATGACTTCATGGTAGAGCAGTATAGATTAGATCAAATCGAGTGACAATTTTTCTTTCAATGGGATATTCTAGAGGGCTCCCACTACTTTTCATATGTGACTAAGGAGATCTGAGAGTGGGGTCCTCCATTGCCTTGATACCAAGATGTGATGGACTATGGTAGGGTACACCATATTTTATGGGACTATGTGGGTGGGGTAATGGATCTTGGCATGACAGACACCTATGTATCATGGTGGGTTGGTGTATAACCCATTTACTTGCCTAGACCATGGCCAAAACATCCAATATTACATCAGTGATGGGTGAGATAGAGGAAGGACAAGGGTTAAGCCCCTATATAGAGATAAGTTTAGGTTATATTTCATCTAGCCATACCACATGCCCTTTTATTATAATTAGTTCACTCTTAGGTATAACTAGATATGCCAAGGGATATAGAAATGGTGTATTTATATAGGTAGGATATAGAGATGGGGGATGCACTAGGTGGCGATGAGCGCAATAGGGTAGAGATAGGAGAGGATAGGTCCTATGGGATAGTTATAGTCATAGGTATAGGGGAGGTAGGGCCTTCAGGCATAGGTAGATCTATAAAATACTAGGCATTTATTGACATGCTACAAAGAGAATCACTACATGAATATCAAATATTATAGGCCTATAGAGTGACTATTTAGTTTATGTACACAATTAGCTATAGTATAGGTGGAGACCATTATGCTACATGGGTTTATTATATATAGGGATGTAGATATTTTTATTCCAAGTGGATAGGGGGTTTAACTCATATGGGTATAGGCACAATTACTTTCTTTTGATGTAGAGCTTTAGAGAGTGACTGGTGAGTGATATAGAACTTAAGTGGATGGGGAGATATTGATATCCTAGGTGGAGAGGCTCATCGAGGAATGGGATTAGGATCAATGAGCTAGCATAGATAGTGGTTCAAGCTTAGTGAGAGCCTTGGCCAACATGATTGTGGCTAAGGATGATGCCTTACATTTGAAGGATGATGTCCTATGCACGAAGGATTAAATCACATAATTTTGGAGGTTATATGAGTCTATAGTCCCCCAAAAAAGGAGAAATACATTCTATATATATTGTATGAGATCTTAAGGACTAGTCAAACCACCAAGTATATACATGCTATGAATTTAGAGTAGTCAATGGCACAACCATCATCATAGTGAGTGGTTGTGGGTCCTCCACCACCATGTTCACTACCATTGCTATCATCAATCATGGGTCATAGCTTTTAGAAGAGTCCCCTAAGGTATGGCCATGATCATATTTGATTTTTTTAGCTCCACTTATATTATGATATGTATAGATATTCTTACGATGTATAAAGAATTATTATGATATATAACATTAATTTTTTATCTTATTACTACTTGTATATAAACTTTTAATATTATTTTGTGTCACATGATGTTTACACTTATTTTTCTCTTGTTATGATATGATGGTATATGCTAGTGTTTGGAGCTGAACTTCCTTAGTTAGCATATGGATTTTGATGTATGTGTTATGTTTTTTGATGTATGACTAGATTCTAGAAGATAATTTAGGAGATGCATGTCCTAAAATAAACATAAAAATAGTCATCACGACTCAATGTGTATGCTAGTAGATGCACGTCCTACATAGAGAGTCTTATTTTTTTCTAATTTTTAGCTTAGGATATCATGTTTAGGTATTAGATAGGCAAGATAGTGATTTTAGAGATGTTCTTTAGCAACACATTGACTGTTTGACTTTATATCACTTGGTGTTTACTTTATCAAAATGAAATTATGCATCATAAGTATTAATAATTTATAATAACATTGTATTTCATTTGAAATTTTATTGGTTCAAACGTGAATATTTATAACTAAGGATAAAAAATTACCAAAAATAAAGTTGCGACTATTTGTGTTTAAACAAAAAACAAAGGAAGAAAATGATAAAAAAAAGTTTTTAAATATAAAATGTAACCAACTTAAAAACAATATATGAATTATTTATAATTAATTAAGAACAATAATGTACCAAAACACAAACAAATAAGAAAACAAAGTAAGATCAATTTTTTAAACAACTTGGAATCAAGATATGAATTATCAAGACCCACGCATTGATAAGGTGTACTTAAAAATGAAAAAATAATAAAATAATTGAAATACAAATGTAAACAATTCAATCCCAAGGTAAGGCTAGACTCAAAAGGTTTACGATGTGTATTCAAACACAACATTAAAAAATAAATAAATAAATAAAATAAAATACAACACATAAAAACACATAATAGTAAGATAAAAGACAAGAATAAATACACAAAAAAACACTAAGAAATAAATATAAATAAATAAAGCACAATAAAACACCAATAAAAAAATAAAATCACAACAAAACACCAATAAAAATAAAAGTGAAACAACATAATCAAAAAATAACTAAACAATCCAAAGCAAAGAAAAATGTAGTAAGCAAATTACTCTAAGCATATAAAAATAAACAAACACAAACAATGGTTAATCACAATGTTAGTGTAGATAGAAAATAAATTGTTTATGTGTGTGTAATAAAGGCATTATGATCTATGATATGGTGACCCCTAATCTAAGTGATAATGACACCAGTACAGCAACATATGAATAATGGGTAAAAAGTTTCCCCAAGCTATATGGAAATAACAACACACAAAAAATATGATAAAGATTTCCCATAGGCTATAGGAGACAATGAAACAAACACACAAAGTGGGGGGAAGATAAGAAAATGAAGCAATAGCTGAGCTAACTCTAGATGCACTAGGTAAGTGGATGTTGCCTACATAGTTCCATGGATGCAAGATCCAACATGAACTTTAAGCCAAATGTAGTTCTCCCAAGATATGGGATAGAAGAAAATGATGAGTTAGAAACATGATTAATGTGTAGAGGAATGTGGGAATGGGATTACAAGGTAGTGAGTGTGTAATAAAAGAGGGATGATGGTCACAATCATGAAAGTTTTAACACAAACAAATATTTTAGGTGTGAGAGTATGGTTTTTAAGTTAAAACCACACTAAAAAGAAATAAATGAGTAGCCACAAATGAACTGAATTAATAATTTAGAGTGTCTACTACATTTAAGGCTAAAAATGAGAATAAACTTATAAAATGACAAGAGTGTAATAAAATTCAAGGGTAAAATGATGGATCTTCTTCAAATGAATAATGCACACAATAGTGAATCAAAAAAAGGTGAGAGTGTTGCTTGGGTTACTTTAAAAATGGAAAGAGTGCTCAGGATCAAAATAAACAAAGGTATAGGGTAATGTTTTTGGTCATTTTTCATATCATTTTTCTAATGCTTTTGTGTTTTTTGGATAAGGAATATAAATGTAATATAAATAAAGGTACATGGAAATACCTAGTTAAGGAGATGCACTTCCATAGGTAAGAGTTTAAATGACATCTAAATCAGATGCAATGGTCATGATCCATATGAAGGTAGTAGTAAATACCAAGCAATAGAAAAAAAATAATATAGTAGTATGCAGTGTTAAAAAAGTCCCAAGGAACCATCTATCAAGAAAAAACCATGTGTAGACATACCCTGGAACACTTGTCTAAAAAAGAAGCTACAAATATTGATCAATCTAAACTCTCCATAGTATGATCCCTGAAGGTGTTTAGAAGGCTAGTGAATCATAATTAGGATCATAATTGGTATTGGGTATAATGGTCAAAGTGAAAGTAGAATTGGTCTAGGTAGGATAGAATAGAAGCTATCTAAGTTAAAATAGTTTAGAGTTACAATGGTCTAGAGTGAAATGGTGTAGTCTATAATGGTCTAGAATGAAATGGTACAGGTTATAAGTATAATGGAATAATGAGTGACTTTAGCACAGGTTTCCCCCAAGTTAGGATTCTTGTAGACAATGGTTAAAAAAGGTTATCAAGAATAAAAATTCTTGGGATGTACAATGTCCATGGGTTCTAAGAGATCTTGGCCTACTGGAGTAGCCATATTATATGTCCTTGATCTACAATTTACAATAACCACATATGGGCCCAACCAATTAAGCTAAAACTTACCCTTAGTTTTACGTTCAACATTAGATTTATTTTAGTTATCCTTCAAGACCAAGTCACTAACTTCAAAATCTTGAGGGAGAATACATTTATTATAGATAAAACATAACCTATTTTGATATTTTCTTAAGTTATCCAAGGCATCAAAATTCTTGCCATCAATAAGTTCTAACTCTTGTAACCTAGAAACTCTATAATATTTATCATCAACAATATTCTCCAAAGATACCCATAATAAAAGTAGCTCGACCTTGATCAGGATAATATCCTTTGTGTCAAACACTAAGGAATATGGAGTGGCTCTTATAGGGGTAAAATGACTAGTGTCATAAGCCTAGAGAGTAGGAAAATTTAGCAAGTAATAATTATGGATAGTGTCATTGACAATCTTCTTAAGTATTATGATAATGGTTTTGTTAGATGCCTCAGCTTGGTTGTTGCCTTGTGGGTTATATGGTGTGAAATTGTTGTGTTTGATTTTGAACATGGTACAAAGATATTTAACATCCCTTTTCACAAATGAACCACCATTATCGCATATAATTCATGTGGGGATAACATATCAATAGATGATATGGTAATGGATAAACTTAGCAACATTCTTCCTAATTGCATAAGTGAGGTTAATTGCCTCAATCTAATTAATAAAATACTTTGTGGTAGTAAGAATGTGTTTGTGACCATTAGAAGATGTTGGGTTTATTTTATGTAGAAGATCAAGACCCCATGTATAAAATTGCTATGGTGTAGTGATTGATTGTAGTAGAAAGGAAGGTGTGTATGTTAAACTACCATGCTATTGGTACGCTCACACCTCTTGACATAATTTCATGCATTTGTTTCTATCTTAGGCCAATATTAGTCTATTCTAATGAGTTTATTATCAAATACTACAACATTGGTGTGGGACCCACACCCCTTCATGGACCTCCTTAACCACAAACATGGATTCTCTTAAAGATAAATAATGAAGAATCATTCCATCATATCCCTTATGACAAAGCATGTCTCTAAGGAGGGTATAATGGGCTAGGTGATGAAGGAATATTTTTTTGTGATTGTGTCAAATGTTGGGAGGAATAATTTGGTCATGAAAATAATTATAAATGTTATGGTACCAAGGGGGTTCAAGTGGGAGATTGGGACCAGTAATTATACAAACCCTCTCTGAATCTAGTAATACATGAGTGGTTTGTATAAGGTTCTCAAATGAGAAATTGGTACTCTTTGACATCACTAGAAACTTGTACCATGGACCTAATTATTTCCATTGCATCAATTGATCTATAATTTGCTTGTGGTACTTGATCAAATTGTAAAGACTTAAAATGGGACTTGATATTATCCACAATGTGATTATAAGGTACAATGTTTTCATCTCTAGTCTAATATTTATTTTTGGTTTGATTAATGATCAATTGATAATCTCCATAAACCATTAAATATTGTATATCCCACTATATTTCAAGACAAAGTTATATAATAAGAGCTTCATACCTAGCAATGTTATTGGTGTAGTTGAAGCTAATATGAAATGCCTTGGGTATAAGGTCCCCTTATGGTGTGACTAGTAAAATGCCAACTCCAGATCCATGTGTAGTGAAGGATCCATCAAAGTATAATTTCCATTATCTAATTTCATGATCCACTTATTTTATCATCATGATAGAATCATTTAGGAAATTAAAAGTGAGTGGTTGAGTATCTAGAATAGGAGCTTTATCATCATGATAGAATCATTTAGGAAATTAAAAGTGAGAGGTTGAGTATCTATAATAGGAGCTTCATTGAGTATCATAATAATAATTGAATAATCTAATATGATGGTGAAAAAATAACCCTACCTCTTATGTATAGTCTACCAAGGCCATGGACAAGACATAGGCTGACCTATTAAGCATATGAGTGCATAGAGAAATGTAAAATAATATGCAAAAGGGTAATGCAAGCCACAAGTCAATTACATATATCCCTAGACATACCAATAGTTAAGGACATAACATGGCCCTTCCCTTAAAAACAATATTATCCTCAATATTGAAGCAATCTCAGATGTTGTTGCATGAAGGATTCATCCTCATAGGTATCATCTTTCGAAGGTAGATTCTTATATTTAATCAAATACTCTATAATCATTTTAGACTATAGTTACATAGTGCACATTTGAAGGACTACTTTAGGATCAATAACAACCCTCCCTTCCTCATCTAATTCTAGTAACTCAATTTTATTGGAAACTCTATGTCTAATTACCTTATTATGACAATATACATGAAATACTAGATGAATGCAAGTGGATGGAGTAAATTCCATCTTGTAGGCCACACTAGCAATTTTTTGCAAGATCTAATAAGGTTCATAATACTTGGGAGATAGATTTATATCCTTTTTTATATTACTTTAAGAACATATGATTATATGGATGCATGCAAACAAATACCCAATCACCAATTTAAAAATTCCTCTCACTCTTTTGCTAATTTTCTTGTTGCTTCATGAAATTCTGGGTCAAAGCTAAGTTTCAAACAAACTAGCAAGGACTTCATGTTGATGTTCAAGGTGTTACTCCACCACACACACCTTTGGGTGGGAATTCAAGGTTGAAGTGAGGGATGGAGGATGGTATCCATATAATTACATAAAATGATACATTTTGGATGAAATGTGCACTAAAGTATTATACCACCATTTAGCCAGGGGCAGCCATTGAACCCATTCATCCTATTTATCTAACATAAAGTAATGAAGGTACCCTTATAGATACTTGTTACCTACATCATTTTTTCCATCATATTAAGGATGAGAGGATGATCTATGAGCCAATTGGGTTCCCAAACATGCAAATAAAATTGTCCAAATATTACTAGTGAATATGGGATCTCAATCACTGATAATAATCTTGGGAGTACCATGCAATTTCTAAACTATATTGAGAAAGGTAAAAGCTACTATACTTGCCATAAATAGTCGAGATAAAGAAAAAAAATGAGCATATTTTGTGAGTATATCCACAAAAACCATGATAAAATTTCTTCCTTTAGATTGTGGTAACCCAATAATGAAATCCATATAAGCCTCTTCCCAGCATTGACTAGGGATGGATAAGGTTTGTAAAAGACATAGGGTGCTAATGGTTTCACCTTTATTTTTCTAATAGGACATATATTCAACCACTCATTTTTGTACATCCCCCTTTATTCCTTCCCAACAAAATCCTTTTTGACTATATGATAAGTTTTCAAAAAACTTGAGTGACCACCAAGTGGAGATGCATTAAGTTCTTGAAGGATTTTTTTATTTGAGAAGAGAATTATGGCATAGATATAATATATCTTTGTACCATAATGTCTTCCCCTTCCATGTAAACTTTTCAATCCCATCTAAACCCTAATATAGATTCTAAATAGATGAATGGGTAACACTATCATTCTCCCATTTTGACCTTGTTTCCTCAATCCAATTTGCATACCAAATGGTCATGGCACATATTAATGCCTCAACTGGTTCATCTCACATGGATAGTGCATCAGCCACCACATTTTATTTTCCTTTATTTTAGACTATTTCAAAATCAGAGACTAACATTTTTGTCACCCATTTTTATTCTTATTTATAGGATAACAATTGTTTAAAAAATTATTTAAGGCTATCATGATCAGTCTTTACCTGAAAGTAATGACCTAATAGATAAGGTCTCCATTTTTTAACTACATGTAGAATAACCATCATCTCATTCTCATATATGGGTTTGAGCCAATTTTTACCCTTAAATTGATTACTTTAAAAGGTAATGGGCCTACCCTCTTACATGAGTACTACACCCATGCCATATCTAGATGCATCATATTCAACCATAAAAGTTTTAGAAAACTATGGGGTAGCCAATACCAAAGTGTTGCAGAGATCCATTTCCATTTGTTCAAATGCCTTGGTAGTTATATCAATCCATTACAAGGAGTTTTTATTCAACAAGGAAGTGAGTGGTGTTGTAGTAATACCATAGTGTACTACAAACCTATGATAGTAACTAGTTAGCCCAAAAAATCCCCTTAGTTGCTTGAGTGTCTTGGGATTTTTTCACTCCATGATGGATTGGATTTTTTTTAGGATCAACTTTTACTCCCTCATGTGATAGAATACATTCTAAATATTCCACTTCATAGACTCTAAAATCACATTTGGATGGTTTAGCATACAACTGATGTTGCTCAAGAACCGAGATCACCTATTTCACATGTTACAAGTGATCTTCCCAATTTTTATTGAAAATAAGGATTCATCAAAAAATATAAGTACAAACTTTCTCAAAAATGGCCTAAAAATTATATTCATCAAAATCTAAAAGGTGGACGGTGCATTGATGAGACCAAAATTCATGACCAAAAATTCATAATGGCCTTCATGAGTACAGAAAGCTTTTTTAATAATGTCTTCCTCATGGATTTAGATTTGATGATACCTAGACCAAAGATATAATTTAGTAAAATAAATAAAATCATGTAATTCATATAAAAATCATCAATTATGGGAATAGGAAACTTATATTTGATAGTGAACTTGTTGAGCTCTCTATAATCTAGGCACATCCTCCAAGTTTCATCCTTCTTTATCACCATGACTACTGGAGAAAAATATTCACTTTGCCTATGGCAAATGGTTCCTACCTCCAACAAATCTTGTACTATTTTTTCAATTTCACTCTTTTAGGAATAATAATATCTATATGGTCTGATGTTGGGTAACATACTTTTAAGAATGACTCTGATGGCATGATCATAGGTATGGCTAGAAGGAAGACCATTTGATATGAGGCCAAAAATAACTGAATGTTCATCTAATATTTATTGTAAATCAATATGGGTAGTCCCCTTAGTTTGTTTAACATCAATGGAAAATAATTACACCACAAATACTTCTTCATCTTTTTTCAACATCTTGGTCATCTGATGTGAACTAACCACTTTTGAAGATTTAAATCTTAATCCCCGTAGTTCCACTAGCTTGCCTTCAGAATGAAAGTGCATGAATAGTTCTTGGAAATTCATCTCAATAGTACCCAATGTGGTGAGCCATTGTACTCCAAAAATAATGTCAGTCTGACCCATACAAATAGTAAACATGGGAGAATATAGCAAATATTCTCCCATTGCTAACTTAATACTATGGTATTTTCTATAACAATTAATTATACCACAATCTTCAATCATGACTTTAAATTCTAGTGTTCAGTAGATGAAACAATTCAAATGAGTAATCAAATTATTATTTGTGAAATTGTGTGTACTTCCTAAGTTAATCAACACCATAACCTTTTATTTATTAAGGAAACCCACCATATTAAGAGTCTAAGGAGTAGAAATACCTACAAGGGCATGGAAATATATAGTAAGTTGAGAATATACAGTGTCATCTTTAGGTCCTTCAAAACCCTCACTAGATGCCTCCTCATATTCTTCATCCCTATTGGATCCTTTGATTTAAAATAACTTATTTTCAACACATCGATGACCTTTGATCCAGTTGTTGTCAAAACTATAACACAACCTATTGATGCTTAGATTTACACCCTTGAGGAGATGCTTAACTCTTCTTATCCAAGTGGAAAAATGGAATCATCTCTCTTACTATGGGTGACAATTTCATTGAGATGAATCTCTAGATTAGGGTCTAGTTCCTTTTGATTCACCTTTAAATCTCTATCCAATCTATAAATTATGTATGAAAAGGGTTAAACAAAAATACTAAGAAAACAAAATGGTGATGCACCAATGAATAATGTCCTCCCAATTGACTACAACCACTACTTACAGACAAACATGGTATTTTTCACACAAGACTCACAACTTAGGATTTATTACTACATCAATACTTCAAATGCTAGATTCAAAAAGGTATATGATTCTTAGAAAGGGTGAAAATGACTCCAAAGAGAGAGACAATCACAAACCACTTTCATGATATCTCAACACTTAAGAAATAATAATAGAAAATACCTACAAAAATCTCCATTCTAAAAATTAATATACCATCAAGAGTATAAGCTAGGAAAAGGAAATCTTTCACTAGACTAGACCAACAAGATTCAATTCATTACTTAATATTATAGCATGTGAGTGACAACAACACGTGTATATTTCTTCAAGAGTTCTTTGAGTACAAATTCGGCTAGAGTTTTCCTAATAACCAGTGGAGGCTATGAATGAGCTAAGAGAATGCATATATATAGCCTTGAGACGTAGAGAAATCAAAGGAAGTCCAAGGGTCACTTAGACATGGGTCATCTTGAAAGAATCAGTTACATTTGCATGGGAGAGAAGTGGGTGAGCTATGTCATGTCACTGAATGGATCAGTTACAATGAGTTACAACTAAACTAAAAGCATTAGTTACATTTGTTACAACTGAACCAAAGCCTCAGTTACATTTTACCATTTGGTATCTCTTATCTTCACCTTCAGGTTCCTACCAAACCTTTTCTTTTAAACTCCAATGGTTAATTTTTGTAGTCTAAAATTGAAGTTTTGCAGGCTGTCACTCCTTTGGGCATTTTCTTCAGACTTTTTATCTTGGCCCTTTTGTTTCCTTTGAATTGGACAAGTTTTTTTAAAGAATTCATTACTTTGGACTTTCTATTTGGCCTTTTTAAATGTTCCTTCGGGTATCTTGAAGTGGACCTTCAACTTTGAAATGACCCTTTTGACTATTTGCAAGTGTCCTTTCAGAATTTCCATTTGGTCATTTCATCGAAAGAATTCCTTCCTTTTTTTTTGGACAATTCCTATGAATAGTTTTCTTGAGATAATTCTTTTGGATTTTCTACTAAGTACCCTCTACAAAAATGAAAATGCCCTTCAAATTTTTAAAAATTTCCCTTCAAAAAGGCAAGTGTCCTTCATAAAAATTGCAAAGTATCCTTTGGCAAAACTGTAAGTGTCCTCTTTCTAAAGAAAATACCCTTCAGGAATGTTGTAAGTGATCCTTCGAAAAAACTAAAGTGGACATTTTCCTGAAAGGAAAGTACTCTTTGATAAAGTTGAAGTGCTCCTTCAAAAAAAATGCAAGTGAACCTTAAAAAAAATGAAAGTGATCATTTGGAATATTTGTAAGTGTCCACTTTCCAAAGAAAATACCCTTTGAGAAAGTTGCAAATTATCCTTCAAAAAAACTAAAGTGGACCTTTTCTCGAAAGGAAAGTACCCTTCGAGAAAGTTGAAGTGCCCCTTCAAATAATTTGTAAAGTACCTTTCAAAAAATTGAAGTGGACCTTTTCCCAAAAAAAGATACCCTTTGAAAAAATGGAACATACCCTTCAGAAAAGTTGTAACATATCCTTCAGAAAAGTTACCTCAGATAATTTTTTTGAAATAATTATGCGGAAAGAAAAGTCCAAAAAATAACCCTTTGGGAAAATTACTTCAGATAATTTATCCAAAATAATTCTGACACTTAATCAAAAATCTAAAAAAAAGACTTCTAAAAGAATTAACACTTAGAAAAAGACCAAAACAAACCTTCCAAAAGAATTAGACTTGTAAATTTGTTGTGGCTTATATAGAACACTTCTTACATACTGGACTTGACCAAAAATATAGACTTAGGTGGCTAAGTTTTTAGATAGGGGGTGACCAATTTTGGCCTAAAGGGCCAAAATTTGGTCAACACAACCCTTTGACATGCTTTTCCTCAATTTTTTGTGGTGTCGATCTAGTAGTTTGAGGTAGTGATGGAGTTGGGAAGGTGCATTCCTAGCTAGTAGTGAAAGGATGACATTTTCTCATATATTTTTTTCTACTAAGCATGCCCTTGGTATAGCTTTAGATATAATTATTTTTGAAAAGTGTTGTCATTGATTTCAAATATTAATTTCATGTGTGCATTGATGTAAAAGCTAATGACAAAGTGGTGATGTCATGACGATGATGAGTTTGATCCTGAAGTTATGCAAGGTAGGATTTTGATGTATATGATCTAAGGTAATTATTTTTTGAGGTTTATCATATTGTATCTAGCATGTTGATGTGTTTTCAGGTCAAGGAGAGAAGAAAATCATGTGAATAGTGTGTTGGCATGGGCTTGGTAGCCTAGTATGTAAGCATGGATCTTCATTATATGATTGGATAGAAAGTTGATGAATGTTATGGATGATGAGATCATGTTTTAGAGGCCCTATGGAGTGTCAAGAGTGCTTAAAGTGATTATGAGAATGCATGGTGTTTATCTAGTTCTTTATTATGTTCATCTAGGCATAGTTGGTTCTATGGTAGAAGAATATGAGTAGGCATAATGATGACATTATATTTCACATGTGTGAATGTTCCAAGAATAGCTTGATATATGGATGGATTCCCCTATGAAAGGTGATCGTGTGGTTCAAAATTTAGGTCATGAGTTTGAGCATAGATAAAGATTTATGGGTGAAAATTTGGCATCTCAAACAGAAGTTCAATAAGTTTATATACTTAGCTAGATCATCACTACACATCATGCAGATATGAATGAACCAACAAGTTTGTGAATTTAATACAGGTACTCAAAAATTTAACTGAGGTCAAAGGTTTTGATGAAGATGTTGTCTATAGTGCCAAGAAGGTAACCTAAAGATTTAGACTCTTGATGTGTTTTCTATTTTAATTTATAAACCTTTAAGTTACTCTTGTAAGCTACGATGGGCCAGAGACCATCAATTTTAACTATGTTGAAGTATGAGGTCAACTAGTCAAGTAGATCTAATGGTGCACATTAAACCATAGATTAGGATCCAACGACATGTGTAAATTTAATCTATCAAAGAATGAATGTGATAGTGACATGTTTCACATTCATATAGATTAGATAGAAGATCAATAGTTATGGGGGTTCATATAGATAGAGATCAATGGTGACCGTTGCATGATAAACACTAAGCTAATCTACAGAGATTGATGATGCGTATTTTGTCAAAGTTGATAGGTATCAAGAGATAAGGTCAAACTATCATAAATTTATCAAAATTAAAGACCATGATACATTTTAGGAAGATCAATGATGCGTATTCATTCAAGCTATGATAAGTCATGAGATGTTGACAAAGTGTTTGATGTTTAACAGTGATTGTTGGCATTTAAATTAACAAAGGAAAAACTAGTGCTAAGTATTTTGCTCATATATTTTGATATAAGATGAATTCAAAGGTGATGTAAAAATAAAATTTGTAGAGTACTTCAAGGCACATCTAGATAAGCTAGTTATAAGGTCTAAATATTTGTACTATCAAATTTATTGAGCTCCAAAGTTGACTATGTGTTTGACTATGTTCTATAAGTGACCCAAGAAAGATATTTTGAGATGTTTTGATGGTATTTGGATGTTTTAAGGGGACTTAGATATTGAAGAGTATTGTGGACTCCTTTAAGATGATCTATATGGATTTTAGAGGTTTTAAAAATCCATATTATGTATTAACAAATGCTTAGAAGTTGATTGTTTGTTCATTCATGGTGTTCTTGTGTACAAGACTAATGTTTGAGTAGATTAAGCATATGTAGAGGTGTGTAATGATGAATGTAGTAATTTTATGAAATATAAGAGGTCATGTGAAGTGGACATATGCATTTGGAAGTGTTCTTGTGTTTCTAATTTTCTCTTTAAAGTTTTAAAGGGGTAACTAGGTCTCCGTGAGACCTATAAGGGCTATTAAGGCCTAATTAAAAGGTGTCACTACTTAAGGGTGACCAATGGATGTTATGGCTAACATATGAGGCCATTATTAAGATGTGTCTTGATGTGATAGAAGAATTAAGGGTTAAGGCATGTCTAATGGTTGACCAAGAAGTTGATATTCATGAAGGCTCTATAAATAGTGAAATTAAAGATGATGATTTCTAGACTTTGGAGACTTGATAGAGGAGTGTGTGTGAGAGTTGTGGAGTGAAGGAAAAAAGAAAGGGTGTGTGCCTAGTGGATGGTTTATAGAGAATATTAGGTTTATGACTATGTATATGACCTATAAGTCATATTTTTGATGTTAAAATAGTGTTCTTGCAAGTTTGAAGACTAGGGAAAGAGAGACTTGTGAAAGTTGGTGAATAGGGCATGTGTGAGAGTTGTGGAGTGATATAAAGAAAGTAAGTGTGCCCAGTGGATGGGTTATAAATAAGACTAGGTTGAAGACTATGTGTATGACTTATAGGTCATATTTTTGATGTCTAAATAGTATTCATATAGGTTTGAAGGTTGAGAATAAGCGAAAGAAGAGAGATTATGGCATGCCTATGTGAGAGGCTTGTATGAGATAGAGAGGGTGTTTTGCATGGGTTAGAAAATAAGAGTTTCATCATCAAGTGTTGAAGACATTAGTTCAAATTTGGATATGTTTATTTCATAGGTGTTGGGAGGGTGTTCAACATCCAGGATAGAAGGCTTGACCATCCTAGGGGAAGGTGTTCCTTATGGAACAGGGGTTTCACTAAAGTCTCATGTATGTAAACCTATTATAGGACATGTAGTCCATATGTTTTCAAGATTGAGATTGGGTTTTATTCCCCATGAAGGTTTTTGACATTAGATGTTGTGTTATGATGTGATTCTCTTATTCATGCTTTATATGTTGTCTCCTTGTTTTGATGATAATCTAGTTTCATATGCTTATTGTATTGATTTATGAATGTCAATGAATGAATGACAAATGATCTGAAAGTGAAAGATTGGTTGAATGATTCACCCCTCCTAATGGGTGTCATTAATACCCTTCATTTAATATTATCAATCTAGGGCTAGTGTCTGAAGGCTATATGCAATAAGAGAAAAATATCTTTGGCAAATGGTTCTTTCTATCACACTCCACACTTTGTAGGAATTAAAAATCACACTTTATGAAATTTAAAATTACACTTTTTGGAATTGAAAATCACACTTGCATAAAATTAAATCACACTTGCATGAAATTAAAACACAGTTGTATAAAGTAAATTATTGAAGTGAAAATAAAAGGCAAACACATAAAACACGTGCAAGTTTACAAAAATTTGTAAAAAAGAAATGTTTATAGAAACAAAGAAATAAAATAAGAATTTATATTAGAATGATAATGACAGAATAAAGAAATAAAATAAAAATACATTCATCCATCCTCCTTGGAATGAGTGGCTAGCTCATTTCTTGGAAGAGGATTTATTCATAACATAAGTTTCAGATAGACTACTTAGAATAATGAAAATAAAAAATGTATTGATTTATTGATTATTTCATTTGGGTGTGGAAGGTTACATTTATAATTCATGTTTCTAACCAACACCTTATTTGAGAATAACAACTAAGATAATATATTCTATCTCAATCTCCACAAAATATGGAGAGAGATATTTATTCTAATAAAGAAATATATTACTTCCTAATCTCGATCTTCACCAAATATAGAGAGAGATAATCATTAGAAATGAAATTACACAAATCTATATTTGAATACAATCTACAATAGAAAGTCTATACATAGAAACCTATAAATAGAAAGAATTTTTTTGGAAATAATTCTTTTTGATATCTAGAATATTAGAATACATTTTAAAATACTTTCCAAATATGTCTCTAGTAGTTTTGTTAAAGTTCACAAATTTTTTGTTGAAATCCATAGAAACCTACTAAAATCTATAGCAAGTCTAGTGAAATCCATAGCAAGCCTAGTGAAATCCATGGTTGGATGATGTAATCCATAACTAGTCTGATGTAATCTATAGCTAGTTTATAGTTTGTCTAATGTAATCTGTAGCTAGACTATAGAAAGGTTGTTGTAATATGTAGCTATTGAGAAATCCTATTGCAATTCATAGCTATTATATAAAGCCTATAGGAGTTTATGATGTAATTTGTAGTTACTGTAATAAACTTGTTGTAATCCATAGCTACTATGGCAGTCTATAGTAAACCTATAGGAGTACATAACTTGACTAGAATATTGAATCTTGTTTCAACATTATGCTTGAATGGTTATTCCTCATACTTTGAATAATTATAAGCTTAGTATGAATTTTATATGAACTTATTGACATATTTTCCCAATAATCATTAATAATAGCTAAAAAATGGATAACAAGGAATTTTAAAGACACAACCATGATATATACTTACTATTTTATTCTAAATAGACCATAAGTTTATAAAATACATTTAGATCCACTTTATATGTAATAAAAAAGATGTTATTTTGGGATATACTGAGCCATTTTATGGGCTTATCACCTCTTTCAGTCATCTTCTACCTCCAATAGTTAGTATCAAAGTAGTTTCTTTAGAAGGCTTAATCATCTTGGAGGTGATCCTTGTAGTATAAGATGTCTTTTGGTGAAGAAGAAGAAGTTTGCTATGATAATGAGGAAGAAGAAGTTGATCTCGAAGCTGAGATCATGAGTCCACTTGGTGAACTGAAGGAACCAAATAATAGGAATCATAAAATGAGAAATATGATAAAAGGTCTTGAAGCACAAGTCAAAGCTCTTGAAGAGAGTTTATCAAGCAAATCCATAAGAGAGGAAAATAAGAATCAATAACTGATCAATTCTATGGAAGATCAAACATGTAGATTAAAAGATGACATGGCTAAAGAATATTAGGAGGATAAGGAGGTCATCAAATATCTTAGAGGTAAATTAGAGGTTTCAAATGGTAGCCTAAAATCAAGAAGAGAAGAGTGTAGATATCTCAAGACTTAGTTAGAAAAAGTCAATACCAAGGTGAGTTCAAAGCAAGGTGAGCATGATGATATGAAGACTAATCTTGATTCATTGAAATTAGAGTATGAAAAACTTATAGAAAAGTTATACAAGCTAGAAAAGGATCATGTGAAGCCTAAGCAAGCTAAGAAGAATGATAATGTGAAAAGCAATAAAAGAAGACCAGTTAGACAACTCAATGCAACAAGGTATGAAAGTTATTTTCATGGCCATTATCATTCTTACTATAATTATGGTCATAGAGCTAAGGAATGTAGAAGGAAGTTAGTCAAGTAAGGACATTCATGGAGCTATGATAGAAGGATTTTTTGGCTAAATATTGATCATAGTTCAAATCTATCAAAAGGTATGAATGATGTTATTTGTTTTAGTTGTCATAAGAGTGTTCATATTGTAAGTTTCTGCCTAAGTGGAGTCAATAGGTCCTCAAGGTATCTAAAAGGACATGAAGATTCCATTGTGCATAAGAAAGGTCATTATTGGTTATGGAGACCAAAAATTTTCAATGCTAAAAACACTAGTCAAAATTTTGATAAGAAAGTTGTTTTAGAAGAATGTGTTGAAGATTAGTCTAAGCTCAAAGGTCAAGAAAGTAAAATAACTATAGAGAAGAAGGATGGTAAGAAAATGGATGGTAAATCTTCTAAGTGTGATTCAGGTGAGTCTCAATGTAGATTATTCACTATTATAGGGAATGCTACACATACTAAAGAGTGTCAAGGGTTCTCATTGTCTGCTCATGTTGTGAATGAAGAGATCAAACTCAAGGAAAAGGCCAAGGTAATGGTTGAGGCTAGTTATGAGGTGTGTATGGATCCAAGTGAACATCTTGATATTTTTTATCATGTTTCATACAAAATACATCAATTTTCAATACCTAGTGATGAGGTTATGAACTGCAAGGAAGATAATTCAATTGAAAAGATATGTCATAAATCTATGTTATCCCCATATGTTGTCAATACAGACTTAGAAGAGAAGGAGAATGTTGTAGTGGATGAATAATTTATTTTTATCAAGCCTAAGAAGAAGAAGAACAATCATTCCTATAGCTATTAAATGATTCTAGTGGTTATTGAAGAGATGTGGGCCACTCTTGGTTTCACTTTGTTTTAGAGCAATGTGGTGTAGAGGAGGTCTCTAACTATGCTTATTGAGAGAATTATTTTAGTAGAGAAGTAATTGTTGCTATGATGTTGTTTAGAAGGTCATTACCAGGTGGTTTCAAGTGTTGAATTGATCTATGTTGTCTTTTGTGGTCAATGGTCTATTTTGACCAATTTTGGTAGTAATCTCTACTTATAATGTGTTCAATAGTGCATTTGATGTTTTCAAGGTCTAAGAAGGTAAGAATTGGGTGTTTTCAGTTGGATTAGGTATGTCTAGGTGGAAGATATGATGTGGTAGTGTTAGAGTGATGTCATGGTATGTTTTTTCCTTTTTTCATGGTAATAGTTGTGTATGCTTAGTTTGTAGGGTTAGATTGAAGGTTTCCAGGAGGCAAGGGAGGATTGTGAGTTGTCAAGATGATATTTTTTCATAGAAAGGTATGTTGAACTTATTATATCATGTTATAGGTGGTTTTGTGGTTTGAATGTATGTTGAATTCAAATTGGAGATTTTTTAGTGTTCTTGGTTTTCTCAGTTTTGGCTTAAGGGTAAGTAGGACTAAAAGGGGTTATAGGATGTATGGGTTCCCAAAGGTTTTAGATCTCAAAAATTTGTATAGAAGTATGTGGTAATAACCTATAGGTTTGAGATAAGTTTCAAAAGTGTGCATTGACTAGAAGGTGCTAGGTTGACTAAGCTTGTTTTGAAGATCTAGTGATTTGGGCTAGTTGAGAAAAGTGATTGAACTAAGATGTTATAGGTTTAGGATTCCTAATAGGTTGGTTTGGTAAAATGGGTTGTAAAATCATGATTCACAATGATATTAAGGTAAGTTATGTTCAAATTTTTCAATTTTTTGTCAAATAAGAGGCCTAATTAGTTAGTAGTTTTATGAAGGAAGTGTGTCATAAAGGATGAGTTAGGTGATTAAAATTGGTGTGATTAAGGGAGAATATGAGATTCCTCCATATATGAATTTTCAGGGTTTGAATGTGTTTCTACTAAAATTTGTGTCCTCTACAAGTTTTAGGTAAGGCTACAAGGAGTCTAGACATGCCTAGTGTGAAGAAGAGTGATTTTTTATCATTTTATCTAAAAGAGCATGGTATGAATGTTTCAATGTAATTTATATGGTTGATTTAAAAATTATTTATTATTTGGTGAGTGGCTTGAATATCTATTGGTATTATTGCAGGTGGCTTGTAAATGACAGTATGAAAGTAGAGTGGTGTTGTTTAAAGACCCAAAGTTGTGTAATGTTCTAAGTTTGATATTTTCATATTGTTGAGGCCATGAAGGTGTTTTCAAAAGTTATGTAGATGAGTTTTGGTAATGAATATCAAGGGGCAGTCTTTCAGTTTGGCATAAGGAGGAGCATGGAATTAGGGGGAGCTAACTTAAATCGCTTGAGAAATTTTCATGACCAAAGGGGGAGATAGATTGTTTAGTTTATCAGGTCCAAGAATAAAGAAGGCTTAGAGTAGAGGAGCATGTTATAGGTTCAGTGGCATGAAAATTTATTAGTGGTCCTTGAGGTGGCTTGAGAGAGAAGGATAGTAAGTATGTGTGGTGGTTCTTCATGGTGTGTGGAGATATGAATATGCTCAAGAGGTGCAATGGCTCAGAGATCTTAGGGGGAGTCCCTCTCAGATGTTTCTTGGTGTGTTATATTAGATTTAAATGTTGTTTGTGTGTTATTTATTCATTGGTATCAATGCATAATCAAAGAAGGGTATTGTTATGGAACATGATTGAGAAGTTCAAGGTAAGAAGTGGTATGTATAGAGTTAGGGGGAGATAACTCAAATATTTTGAATGAGAGGATCTATGCATGATGTAATAAGAGTCATATGTGAGATGCTTTAGTCATATTGAATATGTGGTGATATTTACTATAGATGAGAATTTAAGAAGGTTGATATGATGACTTGATCAAACCTAGTCATAATTGTGGAAATATGTTGAATATTCATGCATAATCAAAGGGAGATTGTGAGTTTTGTAGGTTAATAGGTCCAAGGATTAGATAAACTCAAGTATAGATTGTTGTATATCAAAAAGGGGATCAATTGTTTTATATGAGGTATGCAATTATCCTGAGCACTTAAAAATATATTTGAATACATTTAATATGTTAAGAGGAGTTTGGTGGTTGCTTAGTCCACTTTGTCATTAATGGAAAAGGGGGAGAAGGAAAATAAGAGGTTGTCATCAATGACAAAGTGGGATATTTTTGGCAAGCGTTGTCATTGATGTAAAATATTATGTCATGTTTGCATTGATGTCAAAGGTAATGACAAAGTGATGATGTCATGATGATGATAAGTTTGAGCCTAAAGTTTTGAAAGGAAAGATTTGAATGCATGTGAGCTAAGGTAAGTATTTTTTGAGGCTTATCATATTATATTTATCATGTTGATGTGGTTTCAGGTCAAGGAGAGAAGACAAGCATGTGAACAGTGTGTTGGCATACGCTTGGTAGCCTTGTATGTAAGCATGGATCTTCAATAAATGATTAGATAGGAAGTTGATGAATGTTATGGATGATGATATCATGTTGTAAATGATATATGGAGTGTCAAGAGTGCTTAAAAATCTTATGGAAATGCATGGTGTTCATCTAGTTCTTCATTATGGTCATCTAGGCATAGTTGGTTCTATGGTAGAAAAATATGAGTAGGCATATTGATGACATTATATTTCACATGTGTGAAGGTTCTAGGAGTAAATTGATAAATGGATGGATTATCCTATGAAAGGTGATCCTGTGGTTAAAAATACAAGTCCTAAGGTTGAGTGTAGCTAAAGATATGCATGTGAAAATTTGGCCTCTTAGATAGAATTTCACTAAGTTTTTATACTTAGCTAGAATATCATTATATGTCATGTAGATATGAATGAACTAACAAGTTTGTGTATTTAATGTAGTTACTTAGAAATTTAACTGAGGTTAAATGTTTTCATGGAGATGTTATCTATAGTGTCAAGAAGGTACCATGAAGATTTAGACTATTGAAGTATTTTCTAGCTTAATTTATAAACCTTCAAAGTTATTCTTGCAGACCGTGATGGGCTAGAGACAATCAAGTTTAGCTATGTTGAAGTATGAGGTCAACTAATCAAGTAGATCTAATGGTGTGTGTTAAATCATAAATTGTGGTCTAATAGTGTGCATAAAGACAATATGTCAAAGATTGAACATGCTAGTGACATGTATCACATTCATGGATCTTGGATAGAAGATAAATGGTTCACAAGGGTTTGTACAGATAGAGATCAATGGTGAGCATTACATGGTAAAGATTAGGCTAATCCATAGAGATCGATGGTGTGTATTTGGTCAAAGTTGTTAGGGAACATGAGATGAGGTCAAACTTTTAGATGTTTATCAGAGGTAAAGACAAGGCTAATTTTAAATAATATAGATGATGTGTATTCATTAAGTATATGAGAGGGCATGATATGTTGACAAACTGTTCAATGTTTAATAGTGACCATTGACATTTAAATTAACAAAGGAAAAAAACAATGCTGACTATTTTACTCATATCTTTTGATCTAGGATGAATTTGAAGGTGATGTAAAAATAAAAGTTATAGAAGACTTCAAGGTGCATCCATAGAATCTTGTTAGAAGGCATTAATTTTTTTATAGTCAAAGTTATTGATCTCAAAATTTGACTAGTATTTGACCATGTTTTGTAAGTAACCTGAGAAGGATATTTTGAGTTATTCTGATGGTATTTGGATATTTTAAGGGGACTTAGATATTGGAGAGTTTTTTGAACTCCCTAAATAAGATTTTTATGGGTTTTGGAGGTCTAAAAAATCCATATTAAGTATGAATAAATGCTTAGAATTTGAATGTTTATTCATTCATGGTGTTTTTATGTACAAGGATATTTTTTTAGTAGGTTGAGTATACACAAAGGCATGTAATGATAACTATAATCATTTTAGGATGTATAAGAGGTTATGTAGAGTGGACCTATGCATTTGTAAGTGGTCATGTGTTTCTAATTTTTAATATATTATTTGATATTTGTGATTTGAGGCTAACAAATTGATTCTAGTGGACCTATGCATTTGTAAGTGGTCATGTGTATAAAATAGAAATACATGGGTGCATCTTTCTCAATTTCTACTTAACCAACTTAACATCTGGATGTATAATAAGTTAATGCATGACTAAGGTAGGGTCTAGGCCTGGCATGTTTGAGTAAACCCATGCAAATATATCAATAAATCCCTTAGAATAGTGATAATATAATCATGCTCTTCATCGATGAGGTAAAATCCTAGATAAACAATATTGAGATCTTCATAGGTTCCTAGGTTCACTTTAGTTTTATTCTCTATAATGAGTGTGGAATCATCCTCTAGAATAGTGGGTAGTGTTTTATCCTCCTCTTATTTATCCACTGATTGTGAGTCCCAAAGCTTATCAAAATGAGAAGAATCTAAATCTTCCATCTCTAGTAGTGGCCAATTGATAAATTTCTCTAGAAAGTATAACGCAAGATGCTCAAATGTTTTATATTGTTAAGAATTGATACTGGCACTAGTTTTAGAGCTTAAACTTGGTGGACATTGTGCTTCCTATGGAGATGAGAAAACTTCCCCATCTAAGAGTTCCTAAAATAGGTTTTCACTCAAGGGCTTATCTTTTTCTTTTCTTTTTCCCTGACCAATGAGCACCTCAAAGAGTTTTTCACCTAAATATCTTGATGTTTTATCTTTTTTATGACCAAGGAAGTTTACCTACTCTCCAAAGTAGGTGGCAGGGTCTAATGAGAAGTCAAAGCCTTCTTTATGATCACCAAATAGAAATCCATCTCTAAGGTTCATGAACTCAACAACAAATTTCTCATTCTGAAACTCATCAAGGGGTATAACATAGTTTTACATGTCCTAAACTATAAGGTCTAGATGGTAAAGGATAAGTGGATAATGGGTTGTGATAGTCATAATAGAATTAAAATCAAATAAATCAATGTTGATTAGCTCATTGTAAGTTCTATAATGGGATGATGTGTCACTATCAATATTTTTTTCATTAGTTGATAAAGAATAATCACTATTAAAATACATGAGGTCACCCTTAGGTGGTGTAAATTTGAGACCTTGATTCATAGTAGGTTTTCTAACATATAGAAGTTATAAAATACATTGATCTTGTGTCCCTAGGGCTTTTCGTACATAATCCAAACTATCCATAATTCAATTAGGGATATGGTACTTAGGATTCTAAAAATAATTAGTGAGGCCATCATCATACATATAATCTCCCTACATAAAGGCCTCTTGATCCTAATTTGGTGAAGTGGCTAGTACAAATATCACTAGCTGTTTCTATTTATTTTTCTTCTACCAAATCATGTTGTTCTTGCAAGGGGATTTTGAAGGTTTTGGTCTACCATAAGATTTAGGATATTTGGGTAGATTTACAATATGAAAGTCATCTTTTAGATGATATGTGGAAATGCATGAATCCTAAATAGTAAGTTGGTTTGTAAATGTTATGGGAAATAGATCAGCTACAGTGGAAGCAAGATCATTAGGGTTGATATAATTATATTTAGGTGGTTTATAAACTATTTATTTGTTCTTCTTGGCTATAAATTCATATCCATGGAAATATTTATAAATACAATATTTAGCCTCTAGGTGTTTGCAATATTGGTATGGCTAAAGATTAGCATAAATAATGACCTCAATTCTTGAATGGGGGAACTTGAGATACTGATGAAAGGTGGAAGGGATGGATCATACTTCATGGATCTAAAGATAACCAAGAAGTACATTAGAAGGTAATTTAATGTCCACAACATGACACAAGGTATCATGGGTTACATGCCTAACAATGATTGGTAAGCAAATAATCCCTAAAAGCTCTCTTTTAGTGGTATTGTACACTTTGATCATGATTGTTTCATGTTGCATGCCCTTAGATGTATATCCCAACTGAAATATTAACTTTAGTGACACTATGCTCAACCTTGAACCATTATCTATAAGAACCTACCTTATCTTATGGTGATCAATAATGACCTCAATATATAGGGGGTTATTATGTCTAGGAACAAGGGAAGACACATCTCATTGATCAAATGTAAGTTGATGGCTCAAAAGATAAATGCCACATAAGTGTCTGGAATTGGGTAGGGTTAATATCTTTAAGAATATTGGACTATTAGAGGAAGTCATTTATTATTGTCATGTGAACTTCTAACATATGTAAGAGATTTAGGATAGAAATTTGCACAAATTTTTTTTACTTAGATGGTCTTGAATAGTATATGGCTTCTTAATGGTAGGACAAGAAGGTTTGGCCTTGGCTGGTACCATGTTTAGTTTAGGATCAGAAGGCTCAAATTTCACATATGGCTTAGTGTTGGAATAAGTCAAAGGGCCTTATAGGGTAACTCATTAGCATCTAGTTTCGATTATATAATTTTGATTCAACAAAGGGTCATTACAATTAGAAGTAAAAGGCATAGGGTTTAAATTAGGTTCAGTATTGGAATAAGGCAAAGGGACTTAAAGGGTAACTCACAAGTATCTAGTTGTGATTGTAGAATTTTGAGTCATCAAGAAGTCATTACAATTAGAATAATGGGTTGGTGGTTTATAAATAGTAACTTGTAAAAACTAAGGTGTAATGGAATTATTTGAACCTAGTCCAGTGTTACTTGAAGAAGAGGGTATCAACCCTAAAAGAAAGGGACCAACACTTCTAGAAGTGTTGGAAATTTCATGGGTTTTGATTATAATGGTGTCATTGTCATTACCATAAATATTCCCCACATGTTATTATAATCATATGACATAGTGTTATAGCCCAGATTATTAGCTTGGGTATTATGATTATGTTGATTTGATTTATAACCTTGTCCTTACTGACATTAGTCTTGACCAAAATTCTAATTATTCCTCTATTATTTTTTATTTTATTTTGGAAATGGGTCTTTGTAGATTCCTATATCTTTATTAGTGTTCTACGATGCTTGTTTCAATTCAATATCTCCACTTTCAATCAGGTCCTCAATAAGATGTCTCAATTGTATGCATCAATAAATGGCATGACCAATAACATGATTAAAATTGCAAAAAACATATTCCTGATACTAATTAGGTTTAGGTTTATCTTCAATAAATGTTTTTGGTATAGGCCATATAATCAAATTATCTACTACTAGCTTCCGTAATACTACCTCAATAGGTTCTCCTAATTTACTAAATGGTATATATTTGTTAAACCCTTTATGTGGAGGTGTTATTTGTAAATTTATTGGTGGATTGACTTGTATATTAAAAGCTATCAAATATTTCACTATTTTCACATGGCATAATTTTGTTACCCTATTACCCACTATGTTCTTATTCTTATTAAAAATATTAGGTTTTTTTGAAGTAGTAGCCTGAATAGGTGGTTGAGTCAGATTAGATGTTTGACCTTGAGAATAAATTTTCAAAAGGCTTTTGGTTATAAGTGTCTTCTCAATATGCACAACTTTCTCAATAATTTCCTTGAATGCATTACATAAGTGAGTCTTAGATTGTGAGCTATTTTAAGTTGTAGATTTTGTGTAAATATATCAACTAACTACCTATCTAGTAAGTTGTGTTGAAAGCATCCAACTAATGTTCTCCACCATTGTAGGTATGTTGTGAAGGTTTATCCATCTATTTATCTTGCCTTATATAATTCAACCAATTTTAACTCATGCTCAATGTTATAAGATAAATGGTTGATAATTTTTTTTGATAGATCATTTTGATCTATCATCGATCCCTTAGGCAATTTGAGGAGCCAATCTAATTCTTGTATAACCAAACTACATGGAAATAAGTAGAGAAAATAAACACTAGTGTAAGATACCTCTTATCACAACAAAAAAAGGATTGAATGTGTTCTCGAGGGTGACCCTTCACTTTGTATTTATAAAACTTGGTTGCCTTAAAATGAGGTGGGAAGGGACCTAAAAAATGCTTAATTTAAATGGATAAGGGTATATCTCATAAAACTTGTATTTATTAATTTGGTTCCTCTCTCAAACCTTGAGACTATTTCCTTCATTGAATTCCAATCTTGCATGTTTTGTGCATTTATTGGTGGAATATAATTTTTTTGGGTAGGAATATACCCCCTTGCATGGTTTTATTAGGAATATGAACCATTCATCCATAATTTTGGTTTTTGTTTACCCTTGGATTTGAGTAGGTTTGACATTGTTGGTTTAATGGATTTTATTGTGGATTCCTAGATGCTTGATATTGATTTTGAGCAATTTGTTATAACAAGTTATAAGAAATCTATTGATTTTGGGGTACATGTTATCAATTCGCTAATGGACATTATCATTACTGGTTTGCAATGGGAACTCAATACATTTGAGAATAACTTGCTAAAGTGTTTTAAAAAACACCCCCTATTTGTGATGAATATTTAGCAACTTACTATTAAGAATGGGAAAGAGTCTCATGATGGTTGAAGAAAGTATGCTTTATATCAAGTGTAACTTACTACAAAATATCTATAGGTTTTTTCTATCCAAGAAAAGCCACAAGCTTCACATCATATTTTGGATCAAATAAGTATTGATACATTTAGTATAAATTTTTTTCTTTCTCCCTAAAAAAGGTATTATCAATTGAATATATAGCTAAATAAGATGTTAGGTCTGCAATAAGTTGATCTACATACCATTGGCTAATTTTTTAGATCTTGGTATAAATATCTTGATTAGTTGGGGAGGACTCAATGAATGGTTCTTTCCCCTTGTTAGTAGAAGAAATGTTTGATTTTTTAACATGATTAATAGTTTTCTCTAGTTTTTTCTTCTCTACTTGAATAAGGATGTGTAATTATTCTATTATGAAATAAAGTGGCAATCTAGCTCCTGATTTTATTAACCTATAAAGAGATTCATATTTGTCCTTTATAGATTATTATTCAAAATAACCATGATCAAATCATACCATCATAGGAATATCATCAAACATGATGGAGTGTTTTTCTCCATCATAATAATGTTATTCCTCATAACTAGGGATGTAAGAGAAACCACTATGAGGATACCTTTACATGTTTGAAGATGGGTTTCTACATTTGCAAAGTTTTTTGGATTTTGGTTTGCAAATAATTTAAAAGGTATTTGGGCTCTTAAATAAAATAAATAAAAGGTGAATTTGGATAAAAAATTTTATAAAGGAATGGCATGATTCCACAAAATTATAATAAATAAGTTTCAAGAATATTCAACCTTGGTTGGTCGAAATCGATAAATTAGAAGAGGGTAGAATAACCTTAGAGATTAAGTTGTGAGATAGAATAAGAAAACCTAAGTTTGAAGTATGTTAATGCTATAAAAAGTTGAGCATGATTTGGATAGGTCATGATCATAAAAAATAGAAGAATACTTTTGGATCAAGAAGCTTAAGATGCAAACAAACAAACTTAGGATACAAATTAACACAAGAAATCCAAAGTATAAAACCCAAAATAAATTGGTATCACAATGGCACACCATGGAAAATAAATTTGAATGGTTGAGGAATTTATAGAATGATTGAACATAAGATGACCTAAATTCAAAATAAGAATAAAATAAGTGTCTAGACAATAACCTTCAAACCAAATGAAAAAATTTACCCAAGTTACTCAAACCAAGAACAAAAAGTGAACCACCCAAGCCCAAGTTTTAGGAAATACTCTAGCATAGACCAATCACATTTTGGATTAGAACTTAAAAAGGTGAAAAATTAAATATTGGGGTAAAAGGACATAATATTTTTCAAGTGATGAATAGTCTAAACTCAAATGAATAGTGTAATGACACTTTTTTGGAAATACAAACACAAATGATTTGATTTGTTTTTTAATAAGACAAATGTTTTGAATTGATTTGACCAGTGTAATACCTATATGTTCAAAATAAATGGTATCTAAATTTTTTTTTGTTTTTTATGTGTTTTGGGACACACAAATAATTTTTTAAACTCAAAAATCAATGTAAGTAAACAAGAACAAGAAAATCATCGAAGTGTATGTCCTATCCTAGAAACTGACAAGGTTGATTTTCACTCTTGGATTCCATCAATATACTCCTTCTTGAGAATAAATAAATTATTTAAACTAATAAGTTTAGATGCACATGAAAAGTAAGGTTTTAAGGCCCCTTATTCTCTTAAAATATTGTACGATGACATAGAACTTTGAGCTACTTACCTTACACCAATAGTACTCTATGGTAAATGAAATTTATCCAAAAATATAATTTTTACATGTTATAAATGGTCCTATATATGTGATTAACACTAGGTCATAACATGTCATTTGGATCCAAGTTAGTCAGCTTGTTGTAAAAAGGTCTTATCCCTATTACAACTACTACATTTATCAATTTCTCAATGTAGTGTGATGTCCAAATTAGGATATTATTTCAAGGGAAACAATCACTAATGAAGGTAGTTTAACTAATAAAACTACCATTCCAGATATTCACCAGCTCAATTTGTATACCCCACCATGGAGTGGGGTTCAAATGATGCCAAGAGATGAATTATCAGATTAACACTTCCCTAAAGAACTTATGAGGAGGTGATGAAATCTCACCAATAAGCCAAAATACAAAAATTAAAAATATAAAAGGACTTCAAAGGTCAGTTTGGGATCACCCAAGTCACTCAGATCTTAGGGAGTGCCTTTGCGACATTACTTTTATGTTTGGACTAAGTGAAAAAAATAATAAGCAAAGCACTTTTGGATAACCCAAGTTCCCTAAAGGGGATAAGGGGAGAGCATACATGTTAAGCTTGTTTTTCATAAATAAAAATCATGTCAAGGAAACTTGAAACTATTTTAACAAATAAACAAATGAAAAAAAGTAAAGACTTTTAAGAGTCCTAAGCTATGATGATTGTCTATTTTAAACACAAATTCAAATGTGATTGAAATTTGACTTTATTGTTATAAAAGGTAAACTAGTTAAGTCCATTAAACCTATAAAATAGAGGGTTAGTAGTCCAAAAAGGGTGTAGAATGTCAAAGGAAAATTTCAACTTGTTGCTTTAAATATCTAGATTTTTGACACAAGGTGATCTCGCCATTCTACAAAATATTCTCTCCATTCCATAGGGTGACCTCACTATCTATAGTTTAATTCTATCATTCCATAGGGTGATCCCAATGTTACTTCAGGTGATCTCATTTATAGACAAAGAATTAAATATATCATGTGGTGATCTCACCAATTAGAAGGATAATATCACCAATTAATAGGGCAATCTCACTGATTAGTAGGGAAATCTTGCTAATTAGTAGGGTGATCTCATCAATTAGTAGAGTGAATTCACTAAAATGATAAAAATAAAAAAAATAGTTACCTATAAATATGGTCTAGGATGATCTCATTGATATTTAGACAACCTCATTATTCTACAGGTCAATATCCCTAATCTTTAAGTCAATCTTATCGATATATAAAAACACATAGAGAACAAAAAAATAACAATAATTAATTTCACAATTTACATGCATAATCTCATTATTACATAGGGTGATCTCACCATTTTATAGGTGATCTCACTGATGTTAAGGACAAATTCACCATTTACAGGGTGATCTCATTATTTGGTCCAAAAGACATAAAACATGAAAATTAGAAGAAAACAAGATTAAAAGCCTAAAAAGAGGGTCTAAGTGCATAATTATAAGGATAAAATGATACATTAGATGTGTGGTCCCATCGATCTATGCCAAAATGTATAATATGATCATGAAGCAAGTTAGTCCATGCATTAGTAGAGAAAAACCCAAAATAAGCATAGAGGACACAACATGCTAAGCCTACTCCCTCGAAGGGGAATGTTAATGAAATCAAGAAAATAATTATGAAAGTAAGACAAGAAATACCCTCCAGGTAGTGACTCTCCTTTTAAAATGGTCAATAAGTGTGCTTATACCCAAATTTGGTGCTCCAAGTTTCCATCAATATGGTGTAGTGTTCTCCTCTATCATCTCTTAGTTCACCAAAGGATTTGGCTCCTAGATTTTTTAATTTTGGGGAATGATTAAATATTATCTAATAATATTTATGAATAATAAATTTTAAAAATTGAATCTTATTTGAATCTATTTCTGTAGGATAACCTTACACAATCAAGATTAAAATTTATGGCTTTGGCTCACTGATTTATAGATTTTTTAAAATGTTCAAAATCAACCATGACCATCCATATTAAGATAAATATATGTGTCCATGGATTAATTAAATTTTGGAGGGACAAGTAATAAATATGGTCATCAACATTTGGACGAATAGAGAATTAATAAGGCATGGGTAGCCTAAATCCATATATTTTATCTCCATTAATGCCTTGTGGATGACACCCCCATGATGATGTCATGGGTGATGCCAATTTGAGTAATGAATTTTTAGTAAATAGATTTTCAATAGCTTTCGTGGATTTTGTATTTAAGCTCCTAGTTTGGTTTTGATTCGCTTAAATGATTTTAATTAATTTTTTGTAATTTTTTAGAAAATAGTTGCATGTTTAATCAACCTAGTCGAAAATGTCAATTTACTAAGTCATAATTTGAATAGAGTATAATTAGAAGAAGATGTCATTTGTGTATAGGGTAATACTCTAGATAGGATATTATAGATGTGAATTAACACATTCACATAACATGTGTGGTTGAATTAGAAGATTTTAGTGGTCTAGGACATCATTTTGTGTGGTCATAATTTGACTCAAAGTAAATTAAGAAAATATAATGATTACATAAAATGTATTTCCCCAATTAGGGATTAATGAATAAGAATCAATACCTGTACATGATGAGTGTGAATGATTTAGAATGTTTTAGTGATTTTGGTATAGATTGTGCTTTGTTGTAGAATATCATTCAGATTTATAATTTTAGCACAACAATTATAAGAATTAGATGTTTACACTCACCAAGCTCATCCCAACTATGAATGGATCCTAGTATCAAACCATTATACCATAACAGAGTTTACCTTTGAATTATGAATTGAAGATATAGACAACCATGTAGTCTTCAACCACATGGTAGACAACACACACATGGGCTATGTCCCTTATGTGCTCAATGGTGGTGGTTTCATCTTTACCCATGAATAATGTAAGACTCTTGAGAGCTTCAATGGGGATGTCATCATAGTGAACCAGGGAAAAAGGGATAATTCTATTAAATGGATCAAATAGGTGGATCATTTTCCAAGTAACCATGAGATATATGGGAGTTAAACTCCCTCTCGATTACAACACATTTACTTGGTCTACTGCAACCCAAACTTAGAATCAGAGTGGATTTTCTAGGTGATTAGATCATTTAAAAATAAGGGAAAGATCAATAATATCACTTGAATCTTGATATTTGATAATATTTAAGCATTTAGACTATTTAAACTAGTAGACTTAATATTTGGATTCAATAGGTGCTATACAAAGTGTCTTAAACACTCGAATCACTAATATTAGCACCAATATCTCAACCAACTTTTGAATTTTGTCCTAATGGGCATGATAGAAACAATTGTCACTTGCACCATGTACTTGTTGAATTGGAATAATTGGTTTAGTGGAACACTGGGATCATCCCCCAAGGTGTGGGACACTTGCACTCTTGGGATGATTCTCTAGAGAAGGATGGATTATTTCTAATCTAAATGCATCTAATTTAAGATCAACATACAAGCCTAAAAGAGATGAATGGAAATCTACAACTAATCCTAAGTCTAAAATCTATTTTGGGGAAAAGAGAGGGGTGTCTACTAAAAAGGAAATAATGGTGATACACTAATACTGAATAGATCACCTCTACAAGCCTTGAATAACACACTATAACTGCAAAAAATAAGAAAATGTTACACAATATCTAACATAGACATATCACTCACATAAGTGATTCTTATGAAGGCATAAGACATAATATATCACTAATAAGGATAACAAATGGCCCACAGATATTGACTATATAGACCTGAATGTGTACAACATATAACCTATAAGAGAGAGCCAAGTTTTGCATAAAGGTGCAAAGGAATGGACAATAATGAAAGGGTCAAGAATTTCCCATAGGAAAAGATCAACAAACATAAAATACAAATAGAATTCAAAAATCATGAATAAAAGAAAACTCAATTCTCATTAGTTTCAAGGCTCAAGTGGTAAAGGGATCATGAAGGGAAAATTTTTGTAACATTATTATGCCTAGAAATGTTGACCATTTTACAATGTAATACCTAGGCTTTTATAAGTAATGAAAATCCCATGGGCCATTGATTACTTTTACCCACTATTTGGTCCATTTCAATGATTCAAGGTGATTGGAAGAGGATGGTTGAGAAAGTGTCTCAAAATATCTAGAAGTTTGAAGGTATGCCTAGAATTGGTGTAACTAAACTATGCCTCAATTGAATTCTAGGAGCAAAAAGTGGTTAGGCTTGTTTTGGGATCACTAGATACACACATCTTGCATAGTTAGAGCCATGCTTCTTTAAGGTTGATTTGTTTTTTATGTTCTATGTTTGATCCCAATGTGTACACCACATTTTGGTGGGTGTTACTACTTAGTCTTGCATTGAATTACACCACCCACTTGATCATTACTTTATGAGGCATTGATCTGTGACTTGATAATAAAAATCAAAATGAGTGCGTAATTGAAATTTATCCTCTGATGGTTTTGATAGCTAGATGGGTCATCAATATTTAAGCATGATCTTTGATGAAATCATCACTACCATGTGCCTCTCTTTTGGTGTCCTATTTCCTTTAGTTTTATTGCACTATTAGATCTATTATCATAGGCTCTTTTTTTACCACTTGGAAGCTCATCATCATATTTGGTCTTTAGCTCATTTACTTCATTTCTACCATGAATCACTCTCTTGGCACTTCTAGACTATTTATGTCTTTGACCTCAATCATCACCACATTTCATCTCCTCAAGAACTCATGGACTTAGGGCCTTAAGGCCATTTGTCTAATGTACCAAGTTTAATCTATTCGATTCCCTAGGGTTATGAGAAGCTACCACTCAACATCTTATTAGGGCCTTAGTACCATTGGGTTATTAACCTTTGCTTTAGATTTTACTACCCATGACCTTCCATGCTACGATTGGATATTGAGGATGCACATGTCCACATGATTACTTATGGTTTACCATGGGAACCTAGAGTCAGATCTAACATTTTTGATAGGTGACCATGCATCAGCCTTGAACTAGATCCAAGGGATGACACTATTGACTCCTAATAATCTAATAAGATCTAACAAATAACACCAAGAATCTATGATTGGTTCTTGGGTTGATGTTTATCACATGGTGATCTCTAGTTGGTTTTTACCTTCTAATAACTATGACAACTTTGACACCCTAGGAGCCTATTGTAGCATAGAATTACACCCTTGTGGGATATTTTTTCAAGCTCTCTCACTCCTAGCTACAATATTGGAGTAACCTCAAGCTGTGGGTATCCTGTAGTGAGGTTGAACCTTTGGTGAAGGCTGGCTTCATCTTGGATGATCACCTAAACTAATGTTTCTTCTTGGAAAAGAGGTATAAAGGGGGTACAAGGTAACTAAGAGATCTAAATATTTGATACACCATATTAATTAACACTCACATAATCATTAAATAAACACTAATTCAAAATAAGATAATTCTTTCTCACACAACCTCACAAACTAGTTAATTTGCACAAGTGTTTCATAACCTAGGCTCACCAAACAATACATGAAGCAAAGAGGAATTTCAAAATTCACACCAATCATCCATTAATTGTAGAAAGATATCAAGCTCAAACCTGAAACTAACTTGAAAACACCTAAAAATAGGCAATAAAGAAGGACAATGGACATGGAAGAACGTTTCTTCACAAGGCCGTCATGCACAAGCTTGCTAAGCACAATTTAGAGGCAAGATATAGGTAAAAATTGATCTTATTGATTCAAAAGGTCTTTCTTACAAATTTTGATAGGTTTTATCCTTGTCAAATGAGAATATCTTACAAAAATGGGAAAGAAATGAGAGATATAGGAGAAAACGGGAAGAGAGAGAGAAGAGACAAGCAAACAAAATTCAATAAATGAGATCCAAACACCCTCCATGGATTCTCACCCAAATTTGGGTTAATTATAACTAATCCTTCTTCAAAAAATTAACCTCCATTAGCTCCAATAATATTCAAACCCTCTCATTGGTTAAAAAACACACTAGAAGATAGAAACTTGTTGAAGATGATGATGTCATAATCCACGAAGAATGAAAAGTCTTCAAAGACTTTGAATATGTATTGAATGCTCCACTTTCACTCTCCAAGCTCCAAATCTCTCTCCCATAGACTTCTATTCTCCCCTCCACTTGCTCTTCTAGAAGATGTCAGGTAAAAGGTTAGCTAACTTGGCATTTTGTGATTAACTAACCATGGAGGTTATCTTTCATGTTTGATTTTTGAGGTTATTTTCTATTTTTAACTTGAATTTTCTCTTCCAACCTAAAATAAACTCCATGATACCTATAACTCCCATTGACCCTATTGATGGAGGTCACAAGCTTGAGCCACTCTCAACCAGCTACCCTAAAAACTACTCCCAAGGTCATCTAGCACCTTGAAGACCACTTTTAGACCTGTAGAAGACTTCTAGACATCCATGGTATGTGTATGATGAAGAAAGTGAATATTTGGAAAACCTTCAATACCTGAAACAATGTTGTAAATCACCATTAAACCTGCAACAATGCATAAATATATCAAAAACTTGGTTTTGACCCTTTTACTTAGTAAGACACCATGAAAACTCTTGTAAAGAGCTCTAAATTCCATATAATGATGTTTTATGTCCTATTATACCCATTCAATGGTTTTAAACCATTTATCTCTTTAAATACCTATAAAAATATGCAATTTTGAGCCATTGTGGGCTTCTTAAGCACCCAAACATGCCAAATTATTTAGAAATATAGGTTGGTCAAGAGTTGTATGGAGTCCTCTACACATTTCAAGTGGTTTCCAAGCAATTAAAAACTAGGACCTTAACCAAACTCAATCCAAAATTAGTTTCAATGACATATGGTTACTCAAAACATACTATAATCACTTATCCCAACTCTTCATATTATGAAAGAAATGAATATCTGAAGAAGGATTAAAATTGGGTGTCTTAAGCCTAAAAATCTTGAATTTATCCAAATGACCAATTTGACCTTTAACACTGATCTTCCTTTCTTTAAAACATCTTCATGAAATTTGAAACACCTCATAACACCTCTCTAAATTATCAAAACTCATCTTTGCCTTTTTTACCTATAAGACTACCTGTGGGGTTTTGAGCCTGCCTTCAAAGTTTTCATGAAGTTTAGAGTGTTAACACTATTAAAAGGTTTTTAATAGTATTAAATACATATTAAAATTATTATAAAACACTCCCCTAATCTTGGAAACCTCAAACACACCTTAAAACTCCAAAAAGTGTACTTGCATGAATAGTGACCATTATGAGACATAGCGGGGGCTGTGACAAAATAGTGATCACTTTCACATGACCATACCAAGATTATTTATGGATATAATAGGTCATTATGAATAATATTAACAATTTTAAAGTCATTTTGATGTGTAATTTTTCTTGTAGACCCTTTTTACTTTGAGTTACCTTCATGTTTCCTTCATGCCAAAAACTTGTCTTTCTTCAAATATTTGCATGAAACACTTGAATGTGATCACTAAAATAGGATAATAAAGGTTTAAAACATCATATTATACCATTTTAATACCTAGACAAGGCTTAAAATTCTTCTTGGCATCTAAAAATAATAAAACTTCATTTAGTCTCCAATGGCTACCTTCTTGAGTGCCTGTGGATTGTGTAAGAAAAATAGGAACATTAATTATTTATATGACATTTATGATAAAATTGGATTATTTGGTAGGTCATGAAGACCATATTTTATAAATTTTTTGCTTTGACTCAAACCTGTAGATGCCCCAAAATGGCCAATTCTTCTAAGGCATGCTCCAATGTTGACTATGATTTGACATAGAGTTGACTATACCAAAATATAAAATAGTTACCTTTTTTAAAAAACTAATAAATTATGTTTAATAGGTATAATAGGTCATAATGAGCCTCTCCACCAAATTTCATGATTAGATCCTGCATATTTTGCCCTGTAGGCCCATTCTGGCAAAAGCTAATGACACGTGCCTACATGGTCAAGTTTCACAAAAGAGTATTCCTAATTTTTGAATTTTTTTGATTCCTTATTATGATTAATTTGAATCTAATATGTCATATATACCTTCCCTTTCATTATTCCACCCTTTAATGGTTTGTGTTCAACCTCTCATGCCACCTTGTACCTTCTCAAAAGACCCCTCATGATTGTGTTCTTTGCTTGATGGTGATGATTTCATGGGAAAATGAAGCCTTAAATATCAATTTAATATTCAAATATCTCAATATTTCTCTTAAAATTATTTAAACTATCTTTCACCCTTCCTCTAACATGCTTAGATCTTGTACCAAGGCAATTAGGCTTCAAACAGACAACCTCCGTACAAAGGTTTATAGGTGCAAGTCTTTGAGGTGTATGATTATGTCTTATGTGTTTAAAATTTAATTTAACCCTTAATATATTCCTTTAAATCTATTACAATCTATACATTGATCTCAACATCCCATTTCACATATAAGGCTCATCTTGGGTTTCTAAGGCTTGTAGCCCTTATTTTGGACATTTCTCCTTGGTTTGACCATTATAAAACTTATATTATAAATATGAGATTATTTATAGCTACTATCCATCTCATTACATGTGTATGACAAGTTTTATGACCTGATTCCACTCCAAGATCACACTCCCTTTGGAAATCACCCTTCATTTAGGCTTAATTAGCCCTATTCCGAACCCTCAACCACCAAATTGGTACTGAACGGCCTCCAATCAATCCAAAACCTCTTGAATCACTTATATCACCTTTAAATACATCATATTACAAAATTTTGGAAAATTTTGAGGGTTAAACCTCTTGGAAACAATAAAACCCTAGTTTAGGCTTCTCACATGCTCTTTTTGAGACCTTGTTGTGGATTGGGGGAGTTAAAATGAGTTATAGGCCTCACATAGATATATTTATGTATTAATTTGATGTATATTAATGGGGAAGATGTGGGATATTTTTAAAAAGTCAGAAAAACATCACCAAGCTCTCAAACAAAAAATAATAAAAAAGTGCCAGCTTGCTGCCCTATTTTTGCTTTGACGATGGTTCTTGAGTTCTAGGGGTGAAATAGGGAAAATGAGAGAGGTTTTATTGGATAATCATTCCACCAGCTATCCTCAAAATTTTATGTCCTAAATTCCAAGGGAAGTACTACTATCACCCCCTTCTCTTCTGGCATTCTAGGCATCTCTTAGCTCTCTAGGCCTAGAAAACTAAAAAATGTATTTGTTGTCCTTTGCATGTATAAAAACTCTTAGGAAAAGTTTGATTAACCTTGGGTAAAATACCATGATGTTCCATGATATATTTGAGACCTTTAATTTCTATCTTGGGGTGTGAAGGTCATTTAACACTTAAATCCTATAAAATACACTGAATGATCATAGTGAACAAAAGTGAAACTTGGAGGCCCTCAAACAATACTCTCCTCTATTCACACACAATTTTAATTTTTCAAGGCTCTTCCCATATTATATGGATAAAATATTGGAACATTTTGATGCATCAAATATCCTTGAAACATTGTTTCATGGCATCAACAAAAGTGTCTGGGACCTCTATTTTTGTGTTTTAGGGAAATTGTCCTTAACATAGTCATTCAAATTTGAAGATGGTTTCTTCAAACTTGATTGGAAATTTCAGACTCAAACATGATTATCATGGTATTATATAGGTGAAAAAATAATATCCTCTTTATTTTCAACCCACTATAGGAAAGGAAAACTTTTGTAGTTAACAAACTTGTCTGCAACTCTATTAGAGCTCCAACTAGCAACTTGACTGTTTGAACTATAAAGGCTTAAATGAGATACTAAGGATTTATGAAAAAGAAAATTTTTTTATGTTTAATTTTCATAAGGAGGATGAGGTAAATTATCCCTCTTACACATGTTCTACTCTAAAACTGATCAAATGACCATTTCATAAGGATAGCAAAGAAGACTTGTTTTATGCCATAAGTACCTTCTGAGAATGAACTAGCTAATGAAACAAATTTTAATAGGTCTTATTCTACCCTTAAATTACTCATATAAAACAATTATTTCTCATTTAATTTTTAAGTGAATAAAAAAGGGAAAACCTGGGCCCTATTTGGATGAGTAGGCCATCTAGACACCCCTAAACTATTAGCAATTGTTCATAAATATGGGGAGATGAACTAGACCACCAATGAAACAAAGTGGAAGGAAATTAGGGTCCATATTAATTCCAAAAATATTGTGTCCCAAATATCTCTCTCCTAGCTTTATCGAGTGAAAATTTGAGGCTCTCCTAGAGCAGTCTCAAACTGCTGAAAATGGTTTTTTCCCTAGCATGAAGAACTAGAAGTCTGCCTATGAAATGTAACACTAGGAAAATATTTTTTAGGATATTGATTACCTTTCATTCCTTTTTTAAATCTTATAAAATACCTATAAACCCATTAATGTCAAAAAACTTTCTTCATGCCTAATTTGTAAATAATATATTTTCCTTACCTCTCGTGGATCCTATGTTATAATATGATTTTAGGGGAATATGAGGGGATATTATGGAAATCATGGATGCCTACATATGATATTTAATCCCTTTCATAAATCACATCCTTCAAAAATATGTTTTGTCAAAGCTCTAAAAGGCTCCAAACTGCATCCTTTTGCTTTCAAACTCCTTCCTTCCATTCCAAATGATCTCAAATGAACTTAAACATGTATGTATTAGGAAGTCAAAACCAATTTGACTTCCTCAAAAAGTAACTTTTTCACTTGAAATTTCTATTTTGAGGACACTTAAGTACTCTAATGCACTTTTGGGGTTCTTTTGGGCATAATAGCTTCTTTAGGCCTCATTTTTGGCTTGTTAGAATCTATGAGACTTTTTTAAAACCTCTTTCATGCCCCTAGATGCTTGAACACCATGGAAACCTATTAGATCTTTCACTTGCAGTTCTAGACTTGTTTCTAGGCCTTTTCCTCAAAATCACCAAAATCACCTTAAAACTTGCTTAAAGTGTTTCAAAATCTTGCAAGTGACATGTGGTAGGGTCATGAGGTTCATATCCTTCTTCCACCATTGGACCACTCAACCAAAACTTTGCTCAGCTTCTCATAACACACTGGGACCTCCTAGAATACTACATTACATCAATTCAGAACCACAAAGTGACTAGTCATGGGGGTAGAAGGTTATTGAAAGGTCCAAGAGAGTTGCCTAATCCATTTAGGCAAAAGTTTTGTATGTATGCAAATTTTGTCCAATAGATCCTAACACCAAGAATTCACAAAAATCTAAGTATATAAACCCTTTTACATGTGTTGAGATTCTCTGGGAAGCTTTTGCATGTCACTATTTGATTAGATCAGGTATGGGAAATCTCTAAAAACCTTGAGAAGGTTTGGGGAGGGTTAGAAATGACAAAAATATTTTAAGTACCAAACTTCCCTTTAGGCATCCTTCAACACAACCCATTATTTTGCTTTTTTCACCTTAACCATGGATCCCAATATTTAAATAAGGGTCCCTGACATGTAGCTTCTCCTCACACTTACACTACTAGACTGAGGCTTCAAGTGTAACATTGACTATTCTTTCTATAGTGAAGCAATATTTCACCACGTGGCATCATCCCACTCACCTACTAATTTGACACACTATAGGACCTACACGATGTTGAAAAAAGTGTTTTCATTAATGTCCAAGGTAATGACAAATTGGTGATGTCATTGATGAATGACGATATCATGAAGTGATAAGAAAGCTTTGAGTATGGAATGTCTATTTTGGTGCAAGAAAGAAAAATCTTGGTATCTTATAGAGACAAGAAGCATATGACATATGTGAACATGGATGGAAGCTTGAGAAGCATGGCATAAGTGCATTTGAGATGTGGATGAGGTGTTGATAACATATACAATGGTGATAAGGTTATACTCTAGACCTAAGATGACTTATAGCTGAAGGCTTAAGGTTCAAATAAAGTGTTAAAGTGAGTTGTCAAGATGGTAGAGCACATGTAATTATTGAATGAGGTTTGAATAGGTGATTCAAAGGTGTAGACCAATTTTTAGGTCCTAAGGACAAATAGAAAGAAATATATCATGTTGGAAGGTCTCATATGCATGTAGATGAAGGTTTCTAAGCTGAGAAGGAAGTTGAGATGCTCATTGGCACAAGTAGAGTTTGCATGCTAACCTGATATATTTGGAGTAGTTGGGCAAGGGTCTTAATAATCTTCCAAAAGTATTATGTAGAGAAACCAATGTAATGAAATTACTTCAATAATAAAGTAGAATAGCAGAAATAGATCCAAATATGACTGAAATATATCAGAATATATGATAATAGACAAGCCACTTTGAGGGGGCAACCTCCACAAGCTTCAATAAGAGCAAAATTCATAATATGATGATAAAAAATTACCCACTACCTCTTATATATAGTCTATTTAGGCCATGGTTACTCCATAGGCTGACCTACTAACCAAATGAATGCATAGAGAAATATGATATAGCATCAAAGAGGGATAAGTAATCCACAAGTCAATTATTCTTATCCTAATACATGTGATAGGTTAGGGGCATAGCATTCCCTTCCCCTTCAAACCAATGTTGTCCTCAATGTTGAACAACTCTAGATGTTGTTGCAAAAAAATTTCACCTTCCCAAGTTGCATCTTCACTACTCAAGTTCTTCCACTTGATCAGATATTCCCTAATCTCTCTAGTTCTCAACCTCTTAGTACGTATTTGGAGGATCTTCTCTAGTTCCAAAATGACTCATCCTTATTCATCTAATTTTGGGAGCTCTATCTAGGATGAAACTTTCTATCCAATGACCTTATTCAAATAGGAAACATGAAATACTGGGTGTATACGAGATGAATGAGGTAACTCGAGCTTGTAATCCATACTTCCAATTTTTTGCAAAACCTGATAAGGGCCATAATACTTAAGATAAAGATTTTTTTCCTTTTTCTATTGCTTCAAGGACATCTACTTGTAAGGTTGCAAACATACAAATACCCAGTCAACCACCTTCAAATTTCACTCAATACGGTGTTGATCTTCTTGTTACTTCATCTTATTTTGTGCCAAGGCCAAATTCTCTCACAAACTAGCCAAAACCTCTTATTGATGTTGAATGTGCTCCTCCACATCTCAAACCTTGGTTTTCACCTTTAATGAAGAAGTGATGGAAGGTGGATGGAAATTGTATAGTGCTAGAAATGGAGACATTATAGAAGAGGTATGGAAAGATGTGTTATACCACCATTATACAATTAGTAGCTATTTAACCCATCATTCCTCTTTATCTGATACAAAATAATGGAGATACCCCTCTAAACATTTGTTAACCACCTCTGTTTGTCTGTCAGATTGGGGGTGGTTAGATAAACTATGAGCTAGTTGACTACCCAGAAAGGAAAATAGTTGTCTATAAATTACTAGTGAAAATAGGATCATGATCACTTACAATTATTTTTGGGGTTCCATGTAATTTTATAACTACCTCCAAAAAAATAGATTCTACTATACTTGCTAAAAATGGGTGTGAGAGAGCAAAAAAATGGTCATATTTTATAAGCTTATCCACAATGACCAAGATAACAGTCTTACCTTTAGAACCAAGGAACCTTGTGATGAAATCCATGAAAACCTCCTCCCACCTTTGACTAGGAATTTCTAATATTTGTAATAGACCTGGGTTCTTAACTATCTCACCTTTATTCTGTTGGCATATCAAGCATTCTACCACAAACTTTTGTACATCTCCCTTGATTCCTTCCCAAAATAATTCTTTCTTAATTTTGTGATAAGTTTTCAAGAACCCTAAGTGTCCACCAATTAGAGATGCATGCAACTCCACAAGAGTCTTATGCTTAAGCTCTGAATATTTGCATAAGTATAACCTACCCTTATACCATAGGACATTACCTTTCCATTCAATTTTTTTAGAGGCTAAAGTACCTTGTTAGAGATTATAAATCAAAACTTGTGTATCCTTGTCTTGCTCACATTCTAACCTAGCTTCATCCACCCAATCTACTTGCAACATGGACATTACACAAAGTAATGCTTCTATGGATGTATCCCATCTAGATAGTGTATCTGCTACTACATTATATTTACCCTTCTTTGAGATGATTTCAAAATCATAACCCAACATTTTGGTTACCCACTTTTGTTGTTCCTCAGATGATAATATTTTCTCCAAAAAGTATTTGAGACTATCATGATCTATTTTCACCTTAAAGTGTCTACCCATCAGATAGATCCTCCATTATTTAATTGCATGAAGAATAGCCATCATTTATTTCTCATAGATATCTTTTTATAGATTCTTACCTTTGAATTGATGACTCTCAAATGTAATGGGTCTTCCTTCTTGCATTAATACTACTCCCAACCCAGATCCAGAAGCATCACATTCAACAGTGAATGTCTTTAAGAAGTCTGGAGTATCCAAAAATAGAGTGGTGTACATAGCTACTTTTAGTTTCTCAAATTCTTTTGTGGCAACATCATTCCAATGGAAGGCATCCTTCTTTAGCAATGTAGTGAGTGGAGATGTTATGTTGCCATAACCTTTCACAAATCTTCAATAGTAACCTATTAGTCCTAGGAACCCTCAAAGGTTTTTGAGAGTTTTAGGCATGGGTCATTCCATCTAAGCTTTGATCTTCTGAGAATCAACTTTGACACCTTCATGGGAAATAATGTGACCTAGGTAATCTACCTCTTGTACTCCAAGGGCACATTTGGATGGCTTTGCATAAAGTTGATGCTTCTCCAAAACTATCAACACCTATTTCACATGTTGTAGATGTGCTTCCCATGTCTGACTATAAATCAATATGTCATCAAAGAAAACCAACACAAAATTCCTTAAAAAAGGCCTAAAAATAGTGTTCATCAAGCTCTAAAAAGTAGATGGTGCATTTGTAAGACCAAAGGGCATTACCAAAAACTCATAATGGCCCTCATGTATTATAAAAGTAGTTTTATAAACATCTTCATCTTTGATTCTAATTTGATGGTACCCCGAGCGAAGATCCAATTTTGTGAAATAATTAGCACCATGTAACTCATCAAGTAAATCATCAATTACTGGAATAGGAAACTTATCTTTGATGGTGTACTTGTTGAGTTCCATTTAATTTGGGCACATCCTCCATGTGTCATCCTTCTTCTCCACCATGACCATTAGTGATGAATATGCACTTTGGCTGTGCTTGATGATCCCTACCTCCAGCATCTCATGGACCATATTTTTTATTTCACTCTTCTATGAATATGGATATCTATATGGTCTGATATTTGGTGGTTGACTCCCTGGAAGTAGTTGAATGGCATGATCATGTTCTCTTTTTGGTGGTAGTCCTTTTGGAATGGCCCCAAAAATAGATGGGTGGTCATCAAGAATCATCTATAGATCAAGATGTGTAGATTCATGTGTGGGTTGAACTTTTATGGAACATAATCATGCAATAATTCCCTCTACCCCCTTTTTTAGCATCTTGGTCATCTGATGTGAACTAATCAATTGTAGATATTTTGCCTGTAATCCACATAGGTCAATTTTCCTACCTTCAGAATGAAAGTGCATGAATAGTTCTTGGAAGTTCATCTCAATGGTACCCAAGGTTGTGAGCCATTAGAATCCCAAAATAATGTCTGTGTTCCCCATGGAAATAGAAAACATAGGAGAATCAAGATTGTACTCACCCATAACAAGCTTAATACTATGGCATTTACCTGAATAATTAATTATACCACCATCTACAATCATGACCTAAAATTTTGGTGCTGGGTAGATGAGATAGTTCAATCGAGTGGCCAACTTATGGTTGATGAAGTTATGTGTGCTCCCTAAATCAATCAACATTGTCACCTTCTATTTCTTGAGAAAAGCCACCACCTTAAGAGTTTGTGGAGTGATAATACCTAAAATTTCATGACAATATATTTTAGGTTGGGAATCTTTAGGTACCTCCTCTATCCCTTCCTCATCATCATTAGAGGCATCATCTTCTTCTTCATCTTCATTGGATCCCTCAATGTAGAATAACTTCTTCTCAACACATTTATGTCCTTTTCTCCACTTGCTGTCACAATTGAAACATAATCATTTTGCATGCTTCTCTTTAATTTGTTGAGGGGTCAATCTAGTTGGTGGAAGAAATGTTGGTGTCGATATGCTATGATATTTAAAGTGAGTGAATGGTTGCTTCTTTTTAGCCATGAATTTTTTCTTAGCTTTTCATGCCATGATAATAGAATCAAAAATCTTAAGTGGATTAAACATGTATACCTCATGTTGAATGTGGTCCTTGAGTCTACCCAAAAATAGGTCATTTAAGTTCTCAAAAATTGTCTCCACACATAAGGATAGGTTCTAAAAATGATTAATATAATCCTTGATAGAGCCATTATGTCACAATTTTTCTAGTTGGTTGAAGTAATTCTCTATCACACTATTGCTATAGTGTAATTGTAGCTCCTCTGTAAAAACTTACCAGGTGACACTAAGATTCATCTTTTTCTTTTGAGAAGACAACTATTGATACCAAATGAATTGATCAGGTTCAAGATATAAGGATGCCATGTTAACCTTCTATCCACCTGGGATCTGATGTAGATCAAAAAAATTCTCCATTTTTTTTATCGAATTGAGTGGATCTTTTCCATCAAATTTCTGCATATCCACCTTTGGTAACAGATTCCTCTGTGGTAATGTAGTTGGATTTGAAGTAGACTGGTTGGGAAAACCACCCTGGTGGGGTTATGAGATAGTGATAGCTAGATGATTTGACTAATTATTTTTCAAATTCATCATGATATCTACCAAACTATCTTGTATGGACTTCATATTAGATTGTATGCCTTGCACCTCACTTTGAATGCCTTGCACACTATAGTCAAGTTGGCTCACTTTGTGATCTATGTCAGAGAACCCTGGTATAAAGGATCTAGTACATCCCCCTTATGAGTCCATCTCTTCCTTTTTAGGAGTTTTACCTAGAGTTTCAGCACCCTTTCTTTGGCCCCAAGTTTGTGGACCTACCATAAAAGGGATTTACGATGTTGACCCTGATTGACATTTTTGACCCAACTTTGACCAAGAAATTTTGGACTTATGTCAGCCTCAAATCAAAACATACAAAGAACATACACTATCCAAATTTTTATAAAATTTCCAAAAATGTAAATAACTCATAAAAATTCTTTAAATTGCGCACTATAGAGCAATTTTATGAAAAACCCTAAAATGGTAATAAATTTTGTAAACAGATCCAAATGATTGAAATTTTAATTGAATCTTAATTTAATTATTTATCACCTCCATTAAAAAAAAATCAAAGAAATTTACAAACTTTTTTTGGATATATCCAAATTTAAAAAATTAGGGTTTCACCCACAAGATTGCCCAAATTGCAGCTCTGATACCACTTGTAATGAAATTACTTCAAAAATAAAGTAGAATAGCATAAATAGATCTAAATATGACTGAAATATATCACAATATATTATAATATTTAAGCCACTTTGAGGGGGAAACCTCCACAAGCTTCAATAAGAGTAAAATTCACAATATGATGATAAACAATTACCCACTACCTCCTATATATAGTCTATCTAGGCCATGGTTACTCCATAGGCTGACCTACTAACCAAATGAATGCATAGATAATGTGATATAGCATAAAAGAGGGATAATTAATCCACAAGTCAGCTATTCCTATCCTAATACATGCGATAGGTTAGGGGCATAACAAACAAACCCTCAACTTTATGAACAAATGTTAAGAAGGTAAGGAGGTTTTTGTGCTTGCAAAACCTCATAGTGGAGTGACTAGAAATATGTGAATGTTTTTGGCCTATAATGTATTTTTTTATTATTTTATGTTGTATAGGACTCCTCCAGGCACCTCCAAGTGGTAATGGTGTGTTAGGGTAGTGAGTAGAAGGTACAGGAAACTACTTGTTTTTAAAGAGTTTGGTGATACAAGTAGGGTTAAGTAAATGCATATAAATAATTATAGGTTGAAAATAAATAATTTTTACTAAGTCCTATGGAGTTATTTTTTTAATATATATTATTTGTGTCAATCATTTTGGTCAATCAAGTTGACCTATCACTTATATACCAAATAGTGAAAATAGTGACAGAAACCAAGCATAATGAGAACCTATTTAGGGATGAGTTATAAGTGACTAGGGATGGATAAAATTATTTTAGTTATTTTTTTAATACCTATTCCTCAGTTTTCCCTAGTTTTTAATTTTTTATGGTTCTTATACACAGGCTAAAAGGTTCTCTCAAAGTGACTTATCTCAGTAAGATGAATTGTGAAGGTGTGTGTTCCAGAAGTTGATCCATATGTTCCATATTTTATATTATACATCTAATTTATTAGTGTTTATATATGTTATAAGGGTGTTTAAGGAAATTTTAAATACATTTATAGGTCAAGGAAGTGATCCTACAGGTGTTAGGATTCATGTTCACTATGATTGTGTTTTTGAGCCAATTTGATTACTTCAAGTATGATAGGTGAGATGAAGTGTTTGATGTCCCTTGAAAAGAGGTTATACATAAAATCAACATAATATTTTAGTTTAATACATAAATATAACATAAAATATTTATATGATCTTAATATATAGGTTAAGTGATTGAACCATGAAATCCAAAAGGGCTTGTCTAATTGTGTATGCATAGTGTGAGAATGGTTTGTTAAACCAATTATTGATGTCAAGAAAATAGATCTAACTAATGGATAATTATCTATAAACCTCATAGTAACCATGTATATTTATTATAGTTTATTAAATTTTTATTTCAATGGCTAAACATGAACTTATTCATGACTATGATTTTGTGTTACAATTAATTTCTGAGTGATCACTTTACATAAGTGAGTTGGAAGTGTTCTTGGAAATTTTGAAAAATCCAATGAGTATGTATACATTGTATAAGTCTCAAAGGTTCATAATAATTAATTGTAAGTCATATTTTTTCCCTAATCAAGTATGAAAAATTCAAGATGCTTAATTGTACTTTGACTGTGTTTTACCGAAACTAAGTGAGCCTATTATAGAGGTGATTTTGGATGATTAGAGCTTGAGTGAAGGATTAAAATGGACATGGAAAGGTTTATTAAGTAATTAATGATATATTAATTTGTTTTTTTAAGTGGTTTATTTTATAAAAATGATTGTATTATTTAATTATAAGAGATAAAATTTTCCTTGTGTGAAGGCCTAAAAGGTGAGTAGACCTAATTGATAGGTTCAAGATGTGAAATGGAGTTCTAGGTAGTAATGACCCAAGGTGAAGATTTCAAAAGCATTATGTTAACAAGGTAAGCATGTTTTTGTGCTTGAAAACACTCATTGTGGAGTGATTAGAAATATGTGAATGGTTTTGGTCAAAATTGGATTGTTTTATAAAGTTTTATGATTATATGTTGTACAGGACTTCTCTAGCCACCTCTAAGTGGAAATGGTGTGTTAGGGTAGTGAATATAAGGTATAGTAAACTACATGTTTTTAAGGAATTTGGTACTACAGGTAGGATTGAATGAGTCAATGCATACAAATTATTATAGGTTGAAGATAAATACTTTTTATTTAATCATATGGAGTTAGTTTTTAAATATATGTTCTATACGTCAATCATTTTGGTCAATCAATTTGACCTATCACTAATATACCAGATAGTGAAAATAGTGAAAAAAATAAGGCAAAGTGAGAACATGTTTAGGGATGAGTTGTAGTTGACTAGGTATGGATCAAATGATTTTGGGTATTTTATTAATACCTAGGCCTCATTTTTACCTAGTTGGTAAGTGTTGATGGTGTATATACACAGGCTAAAAAAGTGCTTTCAAAGTGATTTATTTGAGTAAGATGAACTGTGAAGGTGTGTGTTCCATATGTTCCATATTTTATATTAGACATCTAATGTAATTTTGTTTGGAGATGTGATAATGGTGTTTAATTAAATTTAAAAAAAAAATTGAGCTCAAGGAAGTTATCCTACAAGTTTTAGGAGTCATGTTCTCTGTGATTGTGTTTTTGATCCGGTTTGATTGCTTCAAATATGTTAGGTGAGATGAAGTGTTTGAGTTCCCTTGACAAGAGGTGATGCATAAAATGGAAATATTGTTGTGTTTTAAGACCTAAATGTAAAATATAAGCTTTATGAGTGTTTAAGATATAGTTTAATATATTTAACCATGAAATCCAAAAGGGCTTGTCTAGCTGTGTATACACAATGTGAGAGTGGTCTGAGAGATTGGTTTATTATACCAATGATTGATTCCAAGATTGTTAATTATATAAATACCTAATAAGAACCATGTATGTGTATTATATGTTATGAAAGTGTTCTTTAAATTTTTTAACATGAAATTGTTCATGACTGCATTTTTATGCTATAGGAAGTTTCTGAGTGATCACTTTGCGTAAGTGAGTTGGAAGTGTTCTTGGAAGAGTTGAATAATAAAATGAGTATGGATATGTTTTATAAATATAAAAGTTTAATAATAAGGAATTTTAATTCATATTTTTTCCCTGATCAAGTATGAAAAATTCAAGATTCTTAATTTTACTTTGACTGTGTTTTACCAGAACTGAGTGAGCCTATTACAAAGGTGATTTTGGATGATTGGAGCCTAAGTGAAGGATTCAAATGGAAATGGAAAGGTTTATAAAGTCATTAATGATATATTAATGTGTTTTTTCAATTTTTTTGTTTGATAAAAGTGATTGTATGCTTCAGTTCTAAGAGATAGACTTTTCTATGTGTGAAGGCCGAAAAGGCGAGTAGACCTAATTGACAGGTTCAAGATGTGAAATGGAGTTCTAGGTAGTAAGGATCCAAGTTTATATTACAGTGTATCTATTAAATTAATATTAAAATTGTTTCAAGAATTTTTTAAATCTAAATATGGGCCAAGGAGTTCAAGGGTAACGTGTACCTTGAAGAAGGGCTAATTCCATTAGGTCTCTATTAGTCCTAATTGAGTTTTATCCTCTATAGGTTATAACTGACCTACAGAGTGTTTGGTTATCATATGTAATGTATGTATGGACCTATTTCAAGTGTGATCAAATTTATTTAATGATCTTATCTGACCAAGATGTCTTAGATTAAGATTATGGTATAAAGTCAAGGCCTAATTAGACTATTTAGACTAGTTGAGCATGTGTAAAATTAAGTGAAGAAAATAACTCATTGAAGGATCAAAGGAAGGTCATTGAGTAAATAAAATGGTCAAGAGTGTCATTAATTAATATATTATCAAGTTTTTTCATGTGGATACATAGGTCATTGGACATAATGAGCCTAGAAGATGCATATTGAGCGAGTGAGCTCTAAAGGCTATTTGAGTGAGAGTGAAGGGGAAAGAGTGAAAACAAAGGAGGGCATAATCAGTTGAAGAGTTATAAAAATGTGTTAAATATGATCAGAGAGTCAAGTTATATTATTTATTTCCTCATTTCCTAATGGTTTGGAGCCTCCTTATAAGTTAGATCTTGCAAAAGACTAGTTGGGTGGGTGTTCAACTAGGTAGGGGTTAGAGATCCTTATGAAGTGGGTGCTATACTAAATGTTGAATATTATCATTATAGGATAGTATTCCATTTGCATGGTTTAGTGGGTTTTATCCCCCAAGAGGGTTTCCCATATAATATCTTGTGTTGTCTTGTGATGTACTTGTGTAATTGTTTGTTTATGCATTGATCTCTTATGTATGCTTCATGGAATGGTGTTTGGAATTTAATATGCATTTGTGTGCAACTAATTCACCCCACCCACCCTCTTAGTAGCTAATTCCAACACATGGACCATCCTAGGGTTATGGAGTAGGGATATTTTACCACATGGAATCATCCCTCTCACCCACTAACACATGGAAACATCCCACTAACCCTATTGCCTGCTACTTTACAAATGTGGAGATCCTTCAAACAATTTTGATTAAATTTGACTAAGTGTCAAAAATAATTTTAAAGGGGCTTGTAACCATCAAGAGATCAACACGTGGTATTAGGCAAAGATATAAAAACCTTCAAAACTTTTCATCTGACTCATCTATTGGCTATTTTTCTTCTTTTTAAGATTTGTCTCTACAAAATTCATCCTGACTAGTCTTCCTATTCAGAACTTTTATTTGGAATAAAAGTTTTAACTTTCTCAATAATTTTTTCAAAGGAAAAGACTTAGCTAATTCTTTATAAAGTGGTCATAAAATTTTTTTAAAATAAAAGTTCCAAATTCATTTGAAACAATTTTTTTGACTACTTTGATGTAAAAGATGTGAAGACCAAACCTTTCACAAAACTTGTAAAGCAAAACTTGTGAAGTATTGATTTCTACTTTTAAGACTTAGCCATTTCCATGAATATGGACCAAACCTCAAAACCTTCATGACTACTAAAGCCTTGAATTGAATTAGATGTGACTCTCCTATGGTGACCAAAAAAGTCAAAAATTGATTTTGATTTTAAGCTTTTTATCTACATCAAAATCTTGCTCTAGGTAAACCATCCTTAGAAGGATGCAATTTAGCTATAAGACACCATCCTCTCCCAGATCTTCAATATGCATGGGATCAACATCTTTATCATATATTAATTAAGATTTGAAGATCTTAGAACTACTTGTGAATTGGATAATGGTTGATCATCCTCAAGTACTTAGATGTATTCCACACTGTCTTGAATAAAGGGGCAAAAAACTAACTCCATAGAGAATTTATGCATTTTGGCTTCTTAGAATAGTGCTAGATTTGAAATTAAAGTTACTAGTGAATTTGTCACCTAGTTTTCTCCCTTGGGATGGATATGATGTTGAATGATTCAAAGGAATCAATCAATTCCCATGTTTGGTTTTTGCATTTATTTAATTAAGTGAGCTTACACTGATTTTTCTTTTTGATCTAGTTAATAACCAACTTAGAATCATCTAAGATTTGTAATTGTTTGATGTTATGCTTTAGCATGAATTATAATTTGAGGATTAAAGCTTCATACTGAGATCTATTATTGGTTTAAATAAATTACAACTTGTAGGTAGCCAGGTACTACTTACCATTTGGGACTGTCAGGGCTATGCCAACACCAGAACCTTGTTTTAATATGGATCCTCAAAATGGAGAGTCCATAACTAATAATGACCTTCAAATTCTTATTTATGAAGATCCTTTTTGGTCGTGAATGTGTACACTCTAGCATGTAAAGATGTAAAGTTAACCTTATCATTATTATCATTTTACTTAGTGATCAGGAACTTCATCTTCATTTCTCTTTCTACTAAGATCTAATTGGCTACTCCTTTTCAAGGTAGCCACATGTGTGAGAAATATGTGGCCATATACCCATTAAATGATTTGACTAATCATGACTCAAAAATAAACCATAATCTTATGTAATTTCAATGAATAGAATATATATGTATTATTGTACATGTGGTTCAAATGCAAGTTGGTATTAGAATCTGAAAAGATGAATAACCCAAAAAAATAATGCAAATGACTAGATATTAAACTATGAAAGCAAATGATACAAGATCAAAATAACAACATAGAGTTATTCTCCATGAGAGTAATGAAAATGCTCCAAAATCAAAATAGCATTATGAGGATACAAAAGCAAAATACAAAATATAAACTAGGTAGCATATTTAAATAGAAAAGAGAGAGGGAAGAGGTGGAAACTATTAGTGTAGGTTTTTATTTTTCCCTATTTATTAATTAGGGAAATTGTATTTCTTGTGCATATATGGAGTTTTCCTACATTTGTGGGATAGGCTAGCTTATGTGGAGGTGTGTGTCATAGATGTGTCATAAGAATGTCATAAGTAACTCCCTTGATGGGAGTTACTTCTCTATTCTTAGCACCTTGTCACCACCTTTCATGGAGGAGTTACAGTCTATTCTTGGGGTGCTTTATCCACCTTTTGTGGAGGAGTTACTTACGTACTCTCCTATTTGTAGTCCTCACTTTGGCCATCTCATGTTAATTAGATTGTGGTTTTCTCCATTTTGTCTTGTGCAATTTAGCTTATTGCATAATTTCAAATTGCTTTAGCATCTATGTGGTGTGCAATTGCTTCATCTCATGTGATCACGTCTCCATTGCATTCACATTATCCAAATTCTAGCAACAACTCCGATATGGTATCAGAGCAAGAACGGTAATCGTGTGTCTGGTTATGCTTTTAGTTCATTTTGAAATCAAGAGGAGTGGAGTTCTCTTTGTTTTTTTATTTTCTAGATCTGACCTTAAAAAAATCTTTCAATATCATTTCTGGTATCATTTCTTGCATCTTGGAATCCTTGGACTTTGGGTGTCTTGGTTGTCTTCACTTCAGGGGCTGGTTCAGTAGTTTGTTTGGGTGCCATTTTTGCACTCAGCAATAGAGGAAGGAGCAGTACAGGGAGCAGAGGGAGGAGCAAGAACTCCAAACATCAAGGCGCCTTCAGCATGCTAACTTCTGCAATTCCCAGCATCCTTCACTTCTGCCACACCATCCTTTGTACGGCATCCAAAACAGGTCATACGGCGTGCACTTTTGCGCCTAACTTCAGGTTTGCACCAAAGTCTACTATTCATTTGCTTATTTTCTCTGCCAAGCAAGGCACCAAGTATGTCGTACGACGTTTCCAGCAGGTCTGTCTTTTTTTTTTGTGTTTTCTACCAGCAGTCTTGTTTGGAAAATGGCGCTCTTTTCATGCTTGGCGTCCCATGTGGACCCTTAGATGCTTGGTCAACAGTTCAATTCTGTCTTTGCTTTAATATTTTTAGTTAAAATTGACTTGTTAAAATAAAAATTAGTCAATTTGACTGAATATTCAGGTTTATAGATAGTTTTGCAATTTTGGGGTTTTTATTTTAAACTTGTATCTTCGCCTGTCGAAGATGAAGGGTGAGGCTCAGGTTGGTGAGAGGCCAATTCCCCCTCACAAAAACCTCCTTTAGATTCCTAATTCTTTGTTGAATCCAATGAGTGATTGGAAGGCCACTTTCTCTCTCAAAATAGGCATTTTTTTAATGTTTTAGTGTTTTTTTTGTAAAAACACTAGTTTACGAGAAAATTAAACCTTTAATATCTTACAAACGGTAGCTCAGATTTGGGTGCAATTTGTGTTTTTAATTAAATTCTCTACATCTTAAACTTGTTATTTGTTAAAAATTCACTATTTTATAAAGTGCCAAAAATTTGGGTCTCTCAGGACGCATTTTCGGCTGAGTCTGACGTCCTGTTTGCTTTAGTCTTGCACTGATTGCTCTAAGATGCATTATCAGCTGAGTTCAACATCTTTTGAGCATGTAGTTGCATATTTGGGGGGGGGGGATCAATATTTCAAGGGGGTGTGATTTCTTTTCACAACTTGCAAATCTTTGCTTTCATTCTCCTTTCTGCATAATTTCTCAACTTGCAATCAACACAACTTCACCTAAATTAATCTAAAAATGGATTCTTATCAACTTAAACACATAACACCCTTCAAATATCATGAATGGAAGGTTAAAATGTAAATCATTCTTAGAAGCAAAGGGTTGTATAGGATCACCATGGGTACTGAAGTAGAACCCAACACTGATGTTGAAAAGGTCAAGTAGTACAACCGTAGTGATGAAGCCTATAGATTACTGAGCTTGTCTATGTCTCCAAAACTTCTCTTCCATTTAGAATCCTTCCAGACTCCCAATGACATATGGGACACCTTAGAAAAGTTATTTGGGAAGCTTTATGAGATGAGAGGTCATGAGCTCGAAAACAAACTCATAAGTCTAAGTCCTATCAAATTGGACACCCTAAAGGACTTCTTCACTAAGTTTAAGGCCCTTAGATTGCAATTGAAAGAATGTGGGATAGAGAAGAAAGATGATCAACTCATACTTTCTATTCTCGCAAAGTTAGGTCCAAGCTATTCAGTTTTTGTCTCCACTTTCCATGCCACAAAAAGTGCCCTTGGCACTACATGGAAAATGCCTTCTTTGGATTCATTCATTGCCGACTTGAATAGGGAGAAATATAAGTTAATTCAAATGGACACAATGAAGTCTACTCAACCCCAAGCTTTGATATCTGGAAATGGTAAGGATAAGACTTTAACAAATGAGAAGAAGAAAAAGAACAAGGACCAAGAGAAGAAGAAAGAAAACACCAATCCTGCCAAAAACAACACTGAGACTTCCTCTTCCAATGCTAAACCTAAGAAGGAGAAGGTTAAGTGTGTCTATTGTAAAAAGATAGGGCATGATGAACACAAATGCATGAAGAAACAAATAGATCACCTAACTCATCTTCTAGAGAAGAACAACATAGGTGTTCCTGAGTCTATCAAACAAAATTCATCTACCCAAGATTCTATAAAGGCAAAAGGCAAGGGTAAGGAGAAAGAAAAGGGTAAGGCCCTTGTAGCTATAACAGCTTCTACATCTTCATGGGTCATCGACTCGGGTTCTTCTCACCACATGGGCTCTTCACTAGTTGAGTTTTCATCTTTAGAGCCTTGTAGCATGACTTCAATTAGTTTGGGTGATGACACATCAGTTTCTATTGCAAGGAGAGGGTCAGTTGAAATGGAAGGAGGAACATTCAATAATGTTTTAAGTGTTCCTTCTCTTTCAAAAAATCTCCTATCAGTGTACCAAATCACTCACATTGGTTGGGGCATGAGAGTTGAGTTTTCACCAAATTCAGTGGCTATCAGGGAGTTGTATAGTGATACTACAGTGGCAGTGGGTAGGGAAAATCACCAAGAAAGGTTATACACCTTCTCACATTTTCCATCAGATTATTCTCCAACAACATTATTGACTCATTCAGATGGAGTTAGCAAATTATGGCATGAGCGGTTTGACCACCTTAACTACCACTACCTTGAACAACTTTGCAAAAATGACATCGTCATTGGCTTGCGTTGTGTCCAATTCTCAAAAGGACTTTACGAGGGGTGTTCCCTTAAGAAGCATCCCGAAGCAAAATTTGACAAAGGCAAAGCTTGGAGGGCTTCACAATCTTTGGAGTTAGTCCACAGTGATGTATCAGGACCCTTTCCCAAACCATCTTTCACAAGGGCCAAGTACATCCTCACTTTCATTGATGATTTCTCTAGGTACACTTAGATATATTTTCTCAAACAAAAGTCTGAAGTGTTTGAAAATTTTCTAGACTTTAAGGCTCTTGTTGAGAAACAGAGTGAGAAATCCATCAAGGTTCTTCAAACTGATAATGGAGGGGAGTATGTCAGCATCAAGTTTGAGTAGTTTTGCACCACAGAGGGGATTGATTTTTAGCGCATAGTCACTTACAGTCCTTCATAGAATGGGTTTGAAAAAAGCAAGAATAGGTTCTTGAAAAAGATGGGTAGCTGTATGATTCACTCCAAGTCTTTAGCAACACAGTACTGGGTTGAAGCCATCAATTGTGCTTGCTACATTCAAAATAGGGTTCCTCATAAAGCTTTGAAAGGGATAAAACCTTTTAAAGCTTGGCATAAAAGGAAACTTGATGTTGAGCACCTTAGAGTTTTTGGATCCCCAGCCATGGCCTACATTCTGAAGAAGAAACACAAAACTATGGAATGTCAATCCAAGCCTTGCATCTTTGTAGGATATTTGGATGGTATTAAGGGATATCACCTTCTAGATCTAGTCACTCATGAGTTGTTTATCGAGAGAAGTGTCCAGTTTTATGAGAGTCCTAGAGACTCAACACTTGACACTTCTTCTCCCTCATTGGATCTACTTTTTCATGATGATTCCTCATCAGATTCAAATTAGCCACAGCAGGTTCTTGAGCTAGAGACATCTTCTTCTTCTTTGAGTTCAGACAATGAGGATAGTGATGCAGAGTCATCTACCTCTAATCAGTCAGAGGACGAGGAGTTAGCACCTGACTCACCCACTTTTAGGCCACTTTGGGCCAGACAAACACTTGAGAGTGCTGGCACTTGGGCAGGATATCTCGTAGGTGATAGATGTACTAGGAGGGATTTTCAGAGAGATCCACATGCCTTCTTTGCTTCAATTTTAGATCCACAAACTTTTAGAGAGGCATCATGGGTACCTGAGTGGGATAATGCTATGGAGGAATAATATTCTTCCTTAATCAAAAATCACACTTGGGATTTGACTTCACTTCCTAAGGGAAGAAAGATGGTTCGATGCAAGTGGATATATCGGACCAAGTTTATAGCAGATGGGTCAGTTGATAAGTACAAGGTGTGATTGGTCACCAAGGGTTTCTCACAGGTGGCAGGCATTGACTACTCAAAGACCTTTTCACCCATTGTAAAGATGACTTCTATCTGACTCACCTTGGATATTGCTGCAACACATGGTTGGGATGTGCATCAGATGGATGTGAAGAGTGCCTTTCTTCATGGAGACCTAGAGGAGGAGATCTACATGGAGCAGCCTCCAAGATTTGTTCAAGATTCATCCTTAGTATGTAGACTTAGGAAATCTATCTATGGCCTCAAACAAGCCCCTCAGGCTTGGTATGCCAAGATGGATTCCTTCCTTCTCACAGTGGGTTTCACTAGGTGCCATTCTGATCCCAATGTCTACTTCTTGTGGCAGGATGATTCGCTCTTGATTTTGGTTTTATATGTTGATGACCTTTTGATCACCAGGAGTTCTTCATCGGCTATTGCAGCGGTGAAGGCATCTCTTCAGGATATATTTGACATTACAAACTTGGGTTTGTTGCACTAATTCCTTGGCATCGAGATCTCACAGTCAGATTCAAGGATTTCTATTGCATAGCCCAAGTATGCTCTTGACTTATTGGCTCGGCTTCACATGGCTAATTACAAGTCATCTCTGACTCCCTTTCTATTAGGAGTTAAGGTTGAGGCTAATTGTTCTTCACCATTGGTTGATGCCACTTGGTATCGACAACTTGTTGGTAGTCTCATCTACTTGACTCACACCAGGCCCGACATATCATATATAGTGGGACTTGTTTCCAGATTCATGCAAGAACCTCATGAGCTGCATTAAAAAGTAGCTAAGAGGATCTTCCATTACATATAGGGTTCACATAGATATGAGATTCATTATAGATTTGGCATAGAGGTTGACTTGGTTAGATATACAGATTCAGACTAGGCTAGCGATTCTCAGACTTGCAAGTCCACTTCTAGTTACAATTTCTCTCTAGGTTTTGGTCCTATCAGTTAGTCTAGCAAGAAGCAGAATGTTATTGCTATATCATCCATAGAGGTAGAGTATATTGGAGTTATTAATGTAGCTATTGAGGATATTTGGCTTTAGGGGATTCTTTCTGAGTTTAAAATTCCTATCAGGTAACCCACCATCATTTATTGTGACAACTGGAGTACCATTCAGATTTGCAAGAATCCAGTTCAGCACCAATGGACCAAGCACATAGAGATTCACATGCATTTCATTCAGGAGCTTATTCATAGTCAAGTCATTGACTTGATATTTTGCCATTTTTTAGAGCAGGTTGTAGACATCTTCACCAAACCTTTCACCGAGAGCAAGTTCATTCATCTACGAGCTCTTCTTGGGGTGCGGTCTACATTTATAACAGCATCATCTTTAGGGGGGCCTTCTAGCCTCTTCTTTTCTTTTCTTTTATGTCTCTCTTTTGGGGGGGAGTTTTTTCATACGAGTTTTCTCCTTTTCTCTATATTATGGGAGATTGCATTTGTACATGGGTACCTCATCAGGCCTAGTTGTCGAGACCCATCTTTTATTTCCACACTGCCCACCTAAGCTGTGCTTATGGGGGGTATTAGTGTAGATTTTTATTTTTCCCTATTTATTAATTAGGGAAATTATATTTCTTGTGCATACATGGAGTTTTCCTACATTTGTGGGATAGGCTAGCTTAAGTGGAGGTGTGTGTCATAGATGTGTCATAGGTGTCATAAGAATGTCATAAGTAACTCCCTTGATGGGAGTTACTTCTCTATTCTTAGCACCTTGTCACCACCTTTCATGGAGGAGTTACATTCTATTCTTGGGGTGCCTTGTCCACCTTTTGTGGAGGAGTTACTTACGTACTCTCCTATTTTTAGTCCTCACTTTGGCCATCTCATGTTAATTAGATTTTAGTTTTCTCTATTTTGTCTTGTGCAATTTAGCTTATTGTAAAATTTCAAATTGCTTTAGCATCTATGTGGTGTGCACTTGCTTCATCTCGTGTGATCACGTCTCCATTGCATTCACTTTATCCAAATTCTAGCAACAACTCCGATAGAAACACCAACCAATAGGAAGGTGACACCTCATAACCTACTCACCTAATTAAACATGTTTTATTAACCTAGGAAATATTAATAAAAGGTGTAGGCAAAATCCAATGGGAAAAATGCCTACACCAACACCCCCCATAAGCGCAGCTTCAGTAGGTGATGATACCAAAAATGGGTCCCAATAACAAAGCCTGATGACGTACACATGTACAATGTAATCTCTCATAAAGTGGAGAAAAGGATAAAACCTATAGAAAAATTCCCCCCCAAAAAGAGAAACATAGAAGAAGAGAATAGGCTAAAACACCCCACAAATGATGATGTTGAAGCAATCAGTACTCCAAGTATAGCTTACAAGATGATGAAGGTTGATGACAAGATCCTCTGGTTGAAGACTGTAGATCTCCATCCATATCAAGCAATATTTTTTCTCTTTAGCAAAGGAATAACCTACTGTGTGTATTGAAATTATTCCCATTCAATAATGGAAGGTGAAGGTAGCAATATGAAGATCTCTAAATGTGGTCCAAATTGTATTTATGGCATACGTTTAGAAAGAATGTGCATAGAATTTGAAAGTAATACCACTAAAGTAAACCAATTAGAAGAATGGCATGGGACATTCACTAAAAGAATGTCCATGTGAAGAGTGGAGCATGACTCACCAACTAAAGAAATAAAGTCCATAGAAAGAGATGAGTCGTTGATGCTCATAATAGGTGTACTCATACTATAAATAGTGGAGTCCTCTGAAGTATAAAGCTTTGAAGGCTTTAAAAGATCAATAATCATCACAAGAATGGAAGTAGAATCTATAATTGGTCAACTAGGGTCGAGCAGAATCTCATCCTAAAGTGGGGACCCAATAGAAGGAAGAACACTTTCTACCATGGATATATCATCATAGGAAATGAAAATAAGAGGTGAGAATACAATAGTCTTGGAAGAGACAATAGGAAATAGAGGAGGAGAAGTGATGTAAGTCTCAATAGGATCTTTGAAAAGAGACTATAGAATGCTCCAAACAGTGTATGGACACTCTATGTATTCCACATATCAATGGAGATCCATGGAAACATGTAGTGATAGAGTGGAAAAACATTATCATAAGTGTTAGCACACTTATTAAAGAAAATAAGATCAGTGGGTGCAAGAATCTATCCACATAAAAATGGAATGTGATTCTTGCATGTGAGAAAGTGTTCCATATAAGCATGTCATAAAGCATAATTATACTTCCCAAGAAGGATCACTAGATATGAAAAAAATCTCCTCATTTGGAGTAATAGTGCATGCTCTAGAGATGGACTTTGGACTACGCCAAAAATGAGTCAAATCAAATAAGAGTAATATGTGCACAAGTGACAATGCATGCTTAAATGGACATCAAGATCTACTAATTATGTGTCTAAGAATACAATATCAATCTATTCAAGTAGTCACTAAATGGGCATAGGTAACAGTTATGAAAATTGAATGTGTGCACGAGAGAATGTAGAGCCCATAAAAATTTCCCCAAGATAATTAGCAGTGACCCCCCCCCCACAAATTTTGGCACTTTATAAAGTAGTATGTTTTACAAGTAAAATTAGCCCAATGCATGGTAAATAATAAAATAAACACTTTTTCAAAATATGGTACTCAATTTTTTGTTACCATTTGCAAGATTTTAACAATACAATTTCTTGTAAATAGGCCTATTTACTTAAAAATTGCACTTAACACTTTAAAAAGTACACTTGGAAGAGATAAAATATGTCTTCCAACCACTCATTAGAATCAACATTGAACCACAAATCTCCTCAAATAATCAAATTTCATAAATAACCCAACCCATGTACCTTTATATGCTTTTACAAGAAAAGGCTTATATGAAGGTGTTTTAATTAAAAAATTACATAAACATATTTTAAATAAAATTGAAAGTCTTTAATTTTTTAATCTTTTTTTAGGGAATTAATTTTTTTTAGCTTTGACTCAGCTATGAGAAAAATAAATGCCACATTAGGTTTAGATTATTTATCAAAGTAAAGAGAGGACTCAACTATATGCAGTGATGCACCACCATTGTATGTGCTCAAGTCTGTCAGTCATTCAATCCAAAATTGTATAGTATTTGGATAGAAACATGCATCAAAGAGTAGGTTGATGGTTCCAACACCCCCCCCCCCTTTAAAATCATATTTTATCCTCTAACTAGTGTATTGAAGTAGCACCAAAACAGATCACAAAACCTTTAATGCAACCTAAAAAATAAACTCCAGCTCACTTGTTTACCAGTAGATCCAAACAACCCAATACACTAATTAAAGGAGAATGGAGATCAAGGTTTGAGCTACATGCAAATAACATCAAATACATGGTATTCACCCACCCACACAACCAAAAACATTCCTTTAAAGTGTGTGCAACAACCAAATGCTTGGATTTTACCATAGATCAAGTAGACTTTAATCTCAATGCCATTTAGAGGGCCAAAAAAATGTGTCAATGGAAAGAGCATCAACACTATCCAAGCCTAATCTAACTATGCATAGACTAGTATATAAACCAAGAAAATAAGAGTGGTAGTAGGCTAGGCGAGTGGAGAGACTGTTGGAAGTATACCTCTCACTTATTCACTAAGCTCAACTAGTAAGGAGACATGAAGGTGCCATATTTGGTTGAAAAATGTCAAAATGGCAAGGGAGTGCAAGGTTTGAGCAAGATCCAAGATAGGGTTTACAAGTCTAATCAAAATCTGCAATTCATTCAATCTCTACCAAAAGAAAACTTTGTTTTTGATGACAGATGCAAATAGAAGAATACAAAGATATATTCTAATGCTAGATATTGACCACATGAAGATATGCTTCCAATGTAGATATTCACCACCCTCCAATGCCTTCTTTGTAGATCTAGCCTTTTCAAACTACAACACCAATATAAAACTTGCCAAACTCTACCACAAAGTGCTAATGGCAATTCAGAGAGGAGATCTTGATCCAAGAATAGACCATGTGCAAGCTAAACAGGTTTAAAATAATAGATTTTTATAAAAAATAGGCTTATGAAGAAAACAACTAGGCCTTACTTTTAATCTATCAACAATATCTATAACTAAACTCATACAACCAATGTAAAAAGCCAACATACTAGAAATACCTTGGATTTTGCAAAAAAATGACCCCTAGAATTTTTTTCAATCACTTTGGCTGACCAAAATCCCAAGGTTTTTGAGATTTTTATTTCAAAACCAACCCAAAAATTTTATAAACCCTCTAAAAAATTGCCTCACAAATATGCAAATAAACTCTAGATTTCAAAACAAATCTTATAACATAACAAATTAGACAATCATGAACATGGATTGATACTCTAATACCATAAAAGATTTGCAGCCAAGATCACCGGATCAATGAATACACATGATGGAGTGATCTCATGAGTCGAGTAAGTGCACATCATAATGAAGCTGCTAGTAAATGAAATCATGCATAGAATATTGCAAAATAATGAAATACTTTATATCATGTTGAATGAATAATACAAAGGGATAGAGGTCTATATATAGGTTGGAGAGAGAAAGATACCACACATTCCAATGAATGTGGTACTAATCTTTTCAAGTAACCCAAGTGACCTCTAGAACCCTAACCAAGCTAATACAACCATGTAGGATAACCTAGTGAAAAAAGGCCTACACTAACACCCCCCCCCCCAAATCTCTCAAATATGGAAACTAAAATCTATTCTTGCACATAGAACCGCTCTGATACCATGTTAGAATCTAAAAAGATGAATAACCCAAAAAACTAGTGCAAATGAATAGATATTAAATTATGAAATCAAATGATACAAGATCAAAATAACAACATAAAGTTAGTCTCCATGAGAGTAATTGGAATTCTCCTAAATCAAAATAGCATTATGAGAATGTGAAAGCAAGATACAAAATACAAGCTAGGTAGCATGTTTAAATAGAAAAGAGAGAAGGAGGAGGTGGAAAAACCAACCAATAGGAAGGTGACACCTCAAACCTACTCACTTAATTAAACATGTTTTATTAACCAAAGCAAGATTAATAAAAGTTGTAGGTAAGACCCAAAAAATGCCTACACCAACAGTTGGATGTGCACATTAGTTAACTCTGTGACACATGGGATAGAATATTTGTCCAACTATAGGACCACTCTTTTTGACTTATATTAGGTAAAACCTAGTTTCTTGCACATATTTGTCAACATTACATTAGCAGAGGCACTTGAGTCATCCAATAAATTGTGCACATTCTTTTCAAACATTTTTATAGTCAATAAAAATAATGGTACTTCAATTATTTATTTATATAACATCATGTTGGCATGGTAAGCTTTGGACTTGTTATATGTAGAGGATCTCCTAATTAAGGCCTTGAGTAATAAGTCCCTCTATTATATGATCTGATCTAGTTCATGTAGGGTGATATTATCTTTGATCTTCTTCATATCCTTAACAATGTTGTACCTAGATATGCTTTGTGGTTCTGTATTTTGGTTTTGATCACTTCCATTTATAAGAGGTGGATTGTTATTTGCCTTCAGATCTAGAGGAATAGTAAAATTATTGTCTAGAGGAGTGGAGGTAGTAATAGGGTACTTATTCCTTATATTATAATTTTTTATCTAGAACTATTAGAATTCATGGATCTCATCTATATTATCCTTTGTTTCATTCTTGTCCTCCACTGGGATTGGGAAGTCATAGGTCTTAAATACAATTGTTGTATTGGGGTTCCCAGATGCAGTAGAGGAAGATAGCTCTGATTGGTTCACAAAACTCTCTTATCTTTCCATTTATTTTTGAAATATTTTAAAAGGTTCTCCATGTAATAGGATGGTCTGGGTTTTGATAGAATATCAAAATCAAAGATTGGGCTTGTGTAACATATACGCCCCCAATGACTATAGGGAGCATTCTGACTTATGTAATTGGTTATCTACTAATATTTAAAATATCCCTTGGATTTTTGGTGGTGACTTCAACATGGTGGAGGATAAAGAGGACAAAATTAGAGTGGAACACCTTGCATGGAAAGGAAATGAGATTTTCTTCTATTCTAATTTCAAACAAATTCATAGAATTGAAGATCCTCTCTTGAAGGGAAAGAGCCTCAATAGATGAATATGGTATACTTGGTGCAATAATTAGAGTACTAATAAGAGATAATACTCAAGGCTAGATAGATTCTATTTGAACATAGAGACCCTAGGGGTTGATGCAGTCATGAGTGGCAATGTGGGACTGTGTTACCCTACACTATGTTAGATCACCACCCTATTGAAATTAATTTATCACTAGTTGGAGATGATAAGAAAGACTCAATAGAGTTTAAAGGGCTATATAAATTCAATGTCTCATACCTTTCAGATAAGGTATGTGTGGAGGGACTTCAAGCTTCATAGAACATTGGTAAAGCTGTCAATAATTCTAATTCTAAAATTGACCATTGGAACTCCAATATGAAAACTACTAAAAACTTTGAAAGAACCTATGGATAGATCAAAGCTAGAAAGCACAAAAAATACAAGGGATACTCAACAGAAGCTTATTCAAGTAGAAGGCCTACTATAGCTTGACCTAACCAATGGGGTTATTCTTGAAGAACTTAACTTATTGAAGCACCAAGCTCATCAAACATAGAAGTACATTGCTAAAGGGGTGTAGGTCTAGTCCAAGATTACCTAGCTTAATCTTAGTGATAGAGGGTCCAAATTCTTCTTCAAATTATTACGAATTAAAGATACTAAAAGCAAGATTAAATAAATTGAAGTCAAGGGATAGATTGTATATGATGTTGTTAGTATAAAAGGAACCTTCTTTGAGTTCTATTCTAACCTTTTCTGCTCTAATGGATCAAGTGAATGTATTGAACATAATAGATCCCTATGTGAGGCATGTATTCCCAAGAAGGCTTCACAAAATCAAGCCTATTTTCTAGAGGCCATCATATCACTTGATGAATTTAGAAACACTATTGACTCACTAAAATATGATAAGGCTCTAGGGCTAGATGGATTCCCTATATAATTCTATAAAGTCAACAAGGAATGGATTGCCAAGGAATGTTTAGAGGTATTCAATGAGGCAATTGCCTCTGGTACTCTTGGCCTAGACATAAATAGAGGGGTGATCAAGCTTATACCAAAGGATGTCAACTTGTCATTAGTTAAGATTTGGAAACTAATTACCCTCCTTAATGTCTCCTATAAGATACTAGCAAAAATACTTACAAACAGAGTGTCCTCTCTTTTTCCATCTATTATCTCAAAAACTCAAACTAGATTTGTTGAAGGAAGATACATTTTTTATAATCTAATCACCAGTTAAGAAGGTATGTATTGGGAAAGAGATTCAAACCAAGATTTTTGAATGATCTTCCTTGATTTTTATAAAGACTATGATATATTGAGTGGCCACTCGTCGAGAAAATGTCATGAGATTTTGGGTTTCAAGATAGATTCTACAATATGGTTAATGTTCTCTTCAAGGATGCTTCAGTAGTCATTGAAATAAATGGTAAACTAACAAGATCCCTTGCACCTCAATGATCCATAAGACAAGGTTGTTTGTTTTCCCCATCACTCTTTTTATTGGCTATAGAGGTATTGCATTACCTCCTCAGGTTCTTAGACATTAGGCCTCTGTTTAAAGGTATATCTCTCTTGAATAATAAATCTCTTCTTGACATCTTGTTTGCTAATGATACTTCAATATTTAATACCTTAGACCAAAATAATATGGAGAAAGTTACAAAAAGTATTAATATCTACTGCTCTACCTTGGGTTCTAAAGTTATAATGTATAAATCATACATTCTGGGGAGGAAAGATCAACCACCTAATTGGTTGACAACATTTGGATAGAATTAGAGAGGACCAAATGAGATGGTCAAATATCTAGGGATTCCATTTGCCTTAACCCCATCCTTTAAAAACATGTGGGAATGGGTTTTTGATAAAATCAATAAGAAAATTAGAAAATAGTAGGGCTACCTATTATCACTACTAGGCAGAATCCAAATTTATAGAAAGTCTTTTCTTCATATATCATATACTATGCTTCCTGTTGGTTATTTGGAAAAATACAAGTCAACATGCTACATAGAATTATAAGATATTTCCTTTGTTTAGATGGAAAAGGGGGAAAGAAAAGGCATGAAATCTCATGGCAATTCTACTCAAAACCTAAGAGCATTGGTGGATTAGGTTTAAAGGACCTTTAGTTATAGGGGATAACCTTGGCAGTTAAATCAATTATCAGAGATTCTATTGGTAATGAGCCATGGAAATTACTGGTTAGGCATAATATCATATGAGGCTTTCCAAAAGGGAAGCTAAATTAGAAAGGATTGAATATTATTGACCTGCTCATAAGACCTTTCATATTCAAAATTGCTAGTTCTCCTATATTTACATCTATTTGGTCTGCTTGGGATTTAGCCAAGCCCTTCATTTCTTTAAAATAGATCTTCAATTGGCATGGGATTGTGTGTGTTGACACACAAGTTCCACCAAATATATATATATATATATATATATATATATATATATATATATATATATGTATATGTATATATATATATGTATGTATATATATATATATATATATATATATATATATATATATATATATATATATATATATATATATATATATATATATATATATATGTATGTATATATGTATATATATATATGTATGTATATATGTATATATATATATATATATGTATGTATATATATATACATATATACATACATATATATATATATATATATATATATGTATGTATATATATATATATATGTATGTATATATATATATATATATATGTATGTATATATGTATATATATGTATATGTATGTATATATATATAAATACATATATGTATATATATATATATATACACACATATATACATACATATATATATATATATATACACATATATACATATATAATATATATGTGTGTGTATATATATATATATATATATATATATGTATATATATATATATGTATATATATATATATATATATATATATATATATATATATATATATATATATATATATATATATATATTTGGTGGAACTTGTGTGTCAACAGGATTCTTTTGGCCCTCACTAGGGGATGTTTTGCCTTTCATTGGTACACTAAAGGATTTAAAATATTTAAGGATCTCTTCTTCATGGGCATTGGGCATTGGGCTTCATGGTCTAAACTTAAATATAGATTTTATCTCTTGGATTTTCAACAAAGAACGTTCACCTTGCTCTAAGCAGCTCTCAAAGGGAATAATAAGGTGGTTTTTATGAAAGATGAGGATGAGTTCTGGGATAGTGTGAAGTGGAAGAAAGGCTTGCCTCTACTCATGTACTTGATGCAAATTCTCTATAATAAAATTTATTATTCTAATGTCCCCTACCTTACCCTTAATTGTATTTGGTCTATGCTTGATCCTTTACATGCTTGGTTTTTTAGGTTTATGGTAAGTTGGTCTTCTTATCTTGAACCTACGAAGTCATATTTTTGGTGATTACTAATGTACAAAAATTTAGTTGTGGGTACTATTTTGAATAATTATGGTCTTGTTAATCTCCTGTGTGCCTTTTGTAGTGATTTTGAAACTATTGAACATGTGTTTTATTCCTACCTGTTTGCTACTAACCTATGTCAAAAATGTCTTAAAACTTGGAACATTGTATGCAGGTTACATATTGCTTATGGATATGCTTGTCCCAAAATTAAAGTTCATCCTTTTTTCCATAAATTATAGCTTATTTTCTCTACTAGAATTCTTTGGTTTTTGTGGAAACAAAGGAACTTGGAGGTGTTTCAAGGTAAGGCTAGATTTCTTACTAACTTTACAATTGAAGTCATTCTTCAATTTTTTTCATTAAAGATTTTCCTTCATTTGAAGATTCCACAGGACCAACTTGAAAATTTTTTAAGGAAAAGGTTACTGAAGGTGACTTCAAATTAGTTTCTAGACTCAGGAGGATACCCAAGATTGAGCCCAATCTAGACTAGGTTGTGTCTTACCTGAAAGCTACAGAGGTACAAATTTTTGAATTTGAGTGGGAATATATTAAGGATGTCTATTTTGACTAGGTTGAAAATCTAGTGAAGGATTTGATCACCCCATCCGATTATGAAAATAATGTTATTGGTGAGTGGGTGGGTACAAATGACAGTGTTTTTTAGGATCTCTATAATGAGTAACATAGTGGGTACATTATCAAGGAGGCCAAGAAAAAATTCACACCATTTAACCTAAACCTTTGTTTGGAAATAGGTGATGAGAATGTAATAATAGGCCCCTCATTTTGGACTCCCTTTATTGATGTTTCTATCTAGTGAGTGTAGGTAAAAAGTTGGCAGTAGATTAATGAGAACATAAACACCTTCTCTAGAAAACTGGAGAAGTTGATTGAGGGTGGTGGTTAAATAGATGTGGAATATGTACTCGAGTATGTAAGGTAGAACAATATGAAAGGCCTCTTGGACAAATTTGATCATTACCCTACCAAGTTACTTCCTAGACATCAACTGACTAGAAATGCTAGTGATTAAATCTTCTCAGAGGGGAAAGCCTTGTTAGGTTCAGATGGTGGCCATGATGGGGAAGGGATTACTTCTAATAGGGCACTAGACCTATACCTATGATTTTTCCACCTTTGGGTGGCCTCTAATTACCTAGTGTTTGCTCTTGTTGTAGTAATGTGACTTTTCTTCTTTAAATTGACTATTTGGTGTCGTTGTCTAATAAAATGATGACTCTTTTTTAATTAGCTACCTGGTTAGTGCCTTTTCCTTTGATATTGTTCATTTTATTCTTTTTAGGGCTGCCTATTTGGATCTGATTTTATATTTAATTATCTATTATTAGGACTGTAGGTGGGGGATGCCCCACCTTTGCTCTTTGTTTTAATTGATACTATGTATATTTTGGCATCTAGGATGCATATATTAGTAATAAATTATATATATATATATATATATATATATATATATATATATATATATATATATATTAAAATTAGTGTATAACTCTCTCTGCAATCTAATTCTCTATGTTGTGGTCTATTGTGAATTTGGCACCAATTGGGTAGAATTGCTTCTAAGATATTTATTTTAGGTGACTTTTCTAGTGGTTATTATTTTATAATATTTATAGATCTATTGAAAGGCTTGTTATATCTTTAGAATTTGAAGCCTTGATTTTTATTTTGTCTACCAATACTCCCCATTCTTTTTTGCATACTCAAGAATTCATTACTTAGCTTTTACACCATCCTTTGGATAGTATATAATTTAAATTTTTTTGAGTCTATAGTTATACCCTGAGTGGTAGAATTATTATCTAGAATTAAAGTCTATTTTTTTTGTTGATGGGACGTATGAACAGGGTTATTCAAAAAGCTCAGGTTTTGATGTGGTACAGTATGAGATAAGGGCAACTGCATGTATGCTTGATTCTAAATGTAAGACACAATGTTCTTATTAGCATTTAGAATATAATTTAACATTTAATAATTTTGGTATGTATTGGGTCTAGTTAGGCTCTATAATTTTGTATTTATTTGCCTATTAATGTTAATAGATTCAACTTATGTTATTGTTAAGTTTGTGACACCTACTCCTCTATTTAATAACAATGATGTTCTAGGATCCAAGGAGTTATTACACATCTCAAGGGTTAGCATAGTGTTTAGTTTATATGCATCATTTAATCGACTAAATAGTTCTTAGAATCTAGCATTGAAGGATATGATGGGTTCATTGGGCTCTCTCCTCACACTATCAAAATGTTGGTATATGACACTTTGACTACTAACCTATCCAAATTGACTTAGGAAAGTTCTTTCACATTGATATTAAGAGTTAATTAAAGCCTATGGGATTTTTAAAAACTAATCATAAGTAGCATAATATAGTGTGAAGGGGAAATCCTACATGGCACATCCTCATTAACCACAATGATTATACCTAGAGTTATCTTGAAAGACATTAAGTGTTCTTCAGTAGTCCTTCCTATAGAAATGGAGAAGGAGGGAAGATATTTTTTAGTGTTTCTAGGTAAATCATAGGCATTACCAACAATAATAATAGTAAAACCAACTAACCAAGCTAGGGCCATTAGGTGTAATAGAATATGGGGTTGTCTAATTGGAGAGTATGATTGATCCTGGGGTATCCTCTTAATACCTTTATTAGACCTAAATTTTATATGGATTTACAAAGGTAGGTATAACAAGTTAGTGTCTAAAGTATATTTTGTTAATATTTTGAGTATATCTAGTGAAACTCAAGTGGTTTTTATCAAATAAGTAAAGGCAAAGGTTTCAGTTCCTTCTTCTAGTACCAAATAAATTCTTATTGATGTGGGTTTTATGCACATGAGGTAACCTTACAAGATAGCCTCTAACATTTTAGGATATATGAATAAAGATTCACTCTAAGGCATGAGTTATGGGGTATTAGGTTTTATAAACAACCTATTTTTGGACTAGTGGTGAGTGGAGCAATTTGTTTACCATAGATAGGTTCGGATATATATGAATCTAAACCTAATTAAGATGGGTGGATTGTCTATGGATATAGCCAAAGGTAGTTTTGGTAAAAACAAACTAAAAAAATAGAAAGGTAAGGTAGAAAAGAAGGCCTATGGACCAAATAAGATGAAACCTTTCTAAGCCAACTCTTAAAATATGGATTGGAAAAGCAATCAAGAACCAATGTTTGCTATAATTTTTTATAAGCGCACGATTAAGCAATCACAATTAAGATGCCAAGAAAACAACAATACAATAAACTTAAGCATTTATAATTAAAGGTTACCACATTTTTAAGATTGTGTTTGCACATATACAAGGTGGATTATGATTAATAAACAAAAATCATTCAAATTAAAAATAACACAATATGAATAAATGTATTTAAAAGACAAATCATGCACAACCAAGAGACTAAGATACCAGAATGATATAACTTATTACAAGATTCATAGGTTTTGATAAGAATTATATTTGCACATCAAGAATAATTACAAAACAATTTGTAGAATTTCCTATTAATTTTAATAGCCAAAATTATTCTCCCTTTAGGATAGGGAGGATACAAATATATATAAGCTTGGGATGGGGATGCTTTATCTCTCAATAAAATTATAAAATTACATGTCCAAAAATAGAATGGTGTGTCAATTCTCATGTAAATCATGCATGTACAATTGTTTTTACCAGAATAAAATTCCTTGACTAAAATATAATACATATATGCTAAATAAATTAGGAACTAATAGTTCCAACTTAACTGTATCATGTAAATACGTACATATTTAAAGGGGCGATAATGTGAAACCACTAGAAGAAGAAAATGATGGGGTAACAATTGTAGAAACTAAAGTGGATAAAACTACTATAGTAATGTGAGTTACATCTAGAACAAACACTGACACTATATATATGCCAAAAGTTATCATTGAAATAGTTGTATCAGTGATTACTATAAGTGGAACATATGTTGGCCCTACCTATGTTTGAACTAGTGTATATCTTAGAGATGGAGTACCTTGAGGAGGTGTTAGTGGTGCCCTTGTTATTGAAGTTAATTGATTTTTTGCCTTCATTTTTAAATATAACGTATGGCTAGGCTAGAAGTTGATTTCAATAGCATCAAATTCAATCAAATAATTATTGAAAAATTGTGGTATCTTGTCCATCAACTTATTTTGTATGAACAATACAACTTTGACCTCCACATGAAGTGTCTCATTTCTTGAAGTTGTTTGACTTGTTGCCTCCATTTGTAAATATAATGAATGGTTAGCCTAGAAGTTGATCTCAAAAGTATCAAATTCAAGCAAATATTTATTGAATAATTGTAGGAGCTTGTCCATAAGCTTATTATGTGTGACCAATACAAATTTTACCTCTAACATAAACTATCATAGTTCTTATAATTTTATCCCTATCAAAATTCACTAGTTGCATAATTTACTCATTGATTCTATAGACTGTGCTTTCAATTTTAGCTTGAAATATGTTAGATATAACTTAAAGGAGATTCTCAAAAATAGGCTTTAGAACTAATTTTCCAAGAGGAATTATTACCTAGGTGACTTCCATATCTTTCAAAATGGATAAATCCTCCCTTTCTTGACTTATGCATTGCATCACTAAGGTCTACATCTCTTGATGCCAATCAAATAAGTGATCCCTCTTAGTGGCCACATAATTCTATGCCCATGAAACCTCTATTTTTGTTATTAGGTTTAAATTGGTGTATTCATTATTACTCATTTATTGGCTAAATAAATGAAGCTTTCTATCCATGTCCTTCATTTTATTGAATAATTGAATTATGTCCCCCAACTTAGGCTAAGATGTAGTCTTAGTAGATATTATTAAATGAATGTTGTCATACAACTTTTTATCTATCCCTTGAAATTTATTTATTATCTCCTTAGGAGCTTGAATAGTGATCTTGTCTAGTGATCTCTGAACATATTGGTCATAGATTTTGAAATTTTATTTGAATAGCCCTCCAATAGTGTCCACAAAGTTGTAAGAATCCTCCTTATATCTATCTAGGTCTGAGGGATTTAATTTTATTATCTTCATTAGAGATAATATATCTTCTCTCTATTCCAACTCAACATGTTTTCCTTATACGACCACATTTTTTATTTTAACCTTCTTCAAGGTATTCATTTATCTATCAAAGTATAAAATGATTGTTGGTTGCTTATCAATTACTAGGTCTTTCCTTCCTACTTCCTCTTATTATAGTTACTTAGTCCATGACATAATGCTCAATGAAAATTAATGCTCTTTTTAATCTATAACTATAGGAATAGAAAGAGACTACCCTAGAGGATGCATCATTATAGGGGAAGATGTCCCTAATGAAGGTAAAGGAAGTATAGCCTTCTTCCATCTGTGACCTACTTTTGTGTTGGTGTATAAATGATGTATTTAGTCTTCCTATATTTACTATGCCCTGAAAATATGAGGGAATATTTCTAAACAACTTGGCCAATGGGCATTCCCAATTGTGTAGGCAACTTAGGGGGTGTGGCTTATATAGCAAAAATGGAGTTGGACATCAGGTTTTTAAAATATACTCCTATTAATGTCTCAAGGGACTAGGGACTAACTCCAATAAAGAATGAATATGTCATTGGGGTGATAAGTATATTTTGTAAGTAATTTTTTATTGATATATATGTAACCCTGGTATTAATATCAATAGTAAGAGGACCCATAGTAAAAAACTAGGCTATATAGATAAAGTTGGCATTGTAACTATCTGAAGATTATTTTTTGGCTCAAATAATGATTAATATTTGACACACTAATTTTAGTAGTAGTAATTAAGGAAGTTATGAAAGAATGAGGGATTATTGTACTTATCATATGAGAGGGGATAGTTGGGGTAATGGTTGTTTAAATTATCACCATTATAACCTAAGATGGAGAGCATGGGGTTGTAGTTGATGAGGGCCCATGTATTAAGGTTTATATTTTTGGCTTTGCATCCCCTTATACATCTCCTTATTTATTTAAAAATAACTCTATGGACACTGATCTAACATCTCCTTGGTCAACCTCATCAAATTCTTCCAATATCTCAGTTCCTTCATACTAAGTACTTTCTTCAGTTATCCCTTCATCCTCTTCATTTTTTTAGTTATCTCATCATATTACTATGTTCCCTTGATGTTAATTTTAAAAACCCATTCTTATTAAGTTACCCATATTTTATCTTCTTCTTCACTATCATAAATTTGAATGGGGTCTAATCTTTATCTACCTATTCTTTTACCATCCCTTTCCCTAGGAACTTGTACATGCTTCCCTTATACTTCCAAATTTTAAAATGAGATAAGAGGAGTCTTGGGATTCCTTTTATTATTAATTTGTGGTTTATTAGTAGTAGGGATTAGCCTTGTAGAAGGTGGAGTGGAAGATGAAAGGACCCTAGCATTGGTAGATGGTAATGAAATTGGGGGAGTAATGACCACTAGAGGAATAATGGGTGGTGAGGGTTGTTTCCCAAGATATTGATGCACTATTGTTGGTGGTGTTGTCATAATAGTTGGTAACCTAGGAGGATAAATAATGGAAACATGAGACAAGAAATAAGGAAAACTTACTTGATGTGCTATAGTTAAGGGAGGTAAATGCAATACAAAGAATATCCCTGTTACTCCACTTAAACTTACAGCTTCCTCCACATCAGTTATGTGTTGAAGATAAGTAGCAGTAACTAAATATGTGGGGGAGCTTAGATTAGTCTCAACTCTTATTTTAATATCCATTTCCATATATATGCCATCTTATTCTTGTATGTCTACTTATGTGTGAGGAGGAGGTCCATGAATAGGTTTAGAAACACATTGTTCCTTTTTGATCCACTTGGAATTTTCATTAATAATTATGGGATCATATTGGATATTATATGCTAAAATAATTGATATTTTTACCTTGCACATCCTAGTAGAAACGTTGGTGGCATCCTCTATATTCATGAACACATGGTCATGACTCTAAGACTAGTGACCATAGTTTGATTTTCACTTTCCCCTCATATCTCTTGATATGATCCCTAAAACTCTTTATGGGGTCCCAATGCCTAAATGGTGCCCATTTTAATCCATAATACATCCTAATTCTTCTAATAGATTAGAAGTGATCCCACCTTATATATTGCATTCAACCAATGTTGAAAGGGGTTGGGTGGATGGATTCTTGCTTATCCCTTTGTAAATCAATATCAACATTGTCAACTAATTGAGTATAAATATCTTGCTTAGATAATTTTTTAGGTATAATTTGGGGTAAGTAAAAAGGGTGTGCATTTGTACCTTTTATCTTGATTATAGTACACTTAGGATAGAACCAATAGTTATGCATTTTTCAAATATTGTTTATAGGATCTAATAGTCTGTGCATGTTCTTCTCATATATGCCTTGGTATACCATAGGGTGAAAAGTCTTTGTTAACCTTTTCATTTAATCTATAAACATGTGTACATGGAGGACATTAAATTCATTAAAAAACATGTTCTTTGGTATTATGTAGATGGTTTCTAGGGTTCTTTATATGTTTAATGCATTGTTGTAGTCACAACATCTACCAAATAGGACACCATATAAAATTTACCATCTAGTAAACTTCCTAGATTTTTGATTCACAGAATTAAGTTGGAGTTAATTATCTCTCCCAAGATTATTATTTTGTTGGAGGTTAGGATAATATCTAGTAATATGACCCACATCTCATTGACATAAGAAATGGTTGATAAACCATATATTGTGTTTAGTTCATGATAATTCTTACCCCTAGTCTGAAGACAATAATGGGGATAGCCAAAGTAGGACCCTAAATCATAATGCTTGGGTTTCCAGCCCATTCTTGTAACTTAATATGGATGTTATTTACAAGGATCTGTGAATTCATCATATCTTACGTATAGGGCTTTTCTAGAATAGGGAGCCTGTAGTATCTCTCAAAACCATTTCCACTTATGTATGCTACTAGAGTCTTGATAAGTCTAAAATTTATTTTTTCTTAGATATTTTCAGATTCATAAATAAATCAAATAATATTTCAATGTAGGGCATTAACTATAGTTTGGTTTTAACATCATGTATAATGATTATTTTTATTTCCCTCAAGTCATCCTTATATTCCTTATTTTAGTTAAAGGTAAGTAGGATGAAGACACATGGATGGCTCTCACTACTCCTTTTTCCTAGGATATATGTATGAGTAAATATACTAATGTCACCTATAGATGAATGGGATGATGACACATGGATGGCTCTCACTACTCTACTTACCTAGGATAACCTTTACAAGGAACTCTATTGGTGTCACCTCTAGCTGAGCAGGATGATGACTCTTAGATGGCTCTCATTAATTTACTTGCCTAGGATAATCCATAAATAAAACTTTGTTGATGTTGTATCTGAGTGAGTGGGATGATGACATGTGGATGGATCTCACTTCTCTATTTACCTAGGATAATATGTACAAGGAACTATACTTACATCACCTTCAGGTGATAGGATGATGACACATGGATGGATCTCATTTCTCTGAATTCATAATATAACTCATGCTCTTCACTTGGGCTCTAGGTTATTGAAATAATGTCATGTGGAAAATTAGATGAGCTAAAAAGTGATCTAGGGAAAAATTTAATCATAAAATAACTTGTTCAAGACACAACATAGATAAATAACCAACTAAAATCATATCACGTTAGCCTGATTAGCCATTCAATCATAAATCAAACATATAAGTATTGAGTTAAATTAAAATCAAAGGTGAAAAAAGTGAATCATATAATATGGATTATGTGTAGCTTTGATTCTCCTATAACTTTTAAACATACTAAAAACTTCAAAATGATCTTAAGTTTATGCTTCTCAAATTCCATATCATAGACTTTTGGTTCACAAGACCTTGAATTAGGATATCTAATCAATAATGGGTGCCTGTTTGGATTTTTAAATGGGGTGTGTATGTTAGGCCACAATAATTACCCTAATGACAATTTTATTTATATATTAATTCATAGCTAACATATGAATAAGAAAATATTAATCCAATAAAATATGTCTAACATGCCTCTATAAATGAATATATGCAGAGTAATCACTTTGATCACTTGGTTGCCATAACAATAGCTTTTTTATAATTTAATCCCAAGAGAGAATATAATTATTGGGTAACCAAAATAAATTAATAATTTACCATTGGGCACTATGAAAATCAAAATTCATTAGGTATGTATCTAATTTAAAAAATCCTCAAAAATTTAAACTTTATTCAAATAATTATACCTTCAAATGTTACTCTCCTAATTTTAAATTGACTGTACTTTCTTAATGTTCACATGTTTAACTAGTAATTGATTTAAAATATGTTCTTAAATAATATTAATATTCATTGCATTCAATAATTTATAAATAATATTTTCCTCCTCGTATTACACATATATGTTCTCTACAATTATTAGAGTCATTCTTGTAATCTCTACATTAGTGGTGGCTCTTGTACTACCCTTATTTGGTTAGACTCATTTTTTTTGTTTATTACCTATTATATTAAACATTTGAGATTGTATCCAGTTGGATGATGTTGCATTCCTTGTCAAGATATGTTCATGCTTTTGGGATTTATTTTCACAATAATAATAATAATAATAATAATAATAATAATAATAATAATAATAATAACTCTATTATAAAAATAATAATAAAACTTGTTAATATTACATGGGGATATTCACTTGGCTTAAGTCAACATCCATGATTAATCATTACCCTAGTGACAATTTCATTTATGCATTAATTGAAAGACAATATATGAATTAAAAAAATATGAATACAATAAAATATGTATAACATGCCTCTATAAATGAATAAATATACAATAATCACTTCAATTGCTTCATTGTTGTAACAATTGTTCTTTTGTATAATTTAATCCCAAGAGAGAATATAATTATTAGGTAACGAGGATAATGTAATTATTTACCATGGGACACTATGAAAATAAAATTACCTTGGGTTTTTACCCATTTTAAAATCCCTCATAAATTTAAAATTTATTCATAGGATTATATATTCTAACATTTTTCTCCTACTTTTAAATTAACTACACTTTTTTAATGTTTACATTTTTAACTAGTAAAGGATGTAAAATATGTTCTTATATCATATTGATATTTGTTGCATACAAAATTTTACTAGTATTTTCCTCCAAAAATTACACACGTATGTTCTCTACAATTATCAAATCCATTATTGATAGCTCTACATTAGTGGTTGTTCTTGCACTTCCCTTCTTTGGTGAGACTCAATTTGTTTTTGTTTATTACCTCCTATATTAAACATTTGAGATTATATACAACTAGATTATGTTGTTTTAGACACCATGATTTCACCACCATAAATATGTTACTTTAATTCAGTTATTGTCCCGATCCATCATAAAAAAAAACATATTGAAAGCATCTTGATAACGACATGACCCCCATCCTATTAATCAAATTATACAATCTAGTCCAACTAACATTACCCCACAAAAAATTAATTAAATTAATCACAATTAATTAAGTTAATTGAATTCTATTTAATATCATGCATACAATTCATAAAAATAAATAAATTAGCTAACATGTGCATCAATCATTGACAAACTCATTCAAATTATTAACAAACTTATTCAAGACATTCAACCCTCTCATTAAGTTTTCAACCAATTCATTAATTGATTAGTCAATCCCTCACTTACTCAACCTTCTCATTGAATGAATTTGAACCATAGACCAAATCACAACCTCAAAAATATAATTATTCAAATAAATCTATATTTATCTCAAACATCCATTTCTTCTCCAAATATATATAAATAGACCATTCCTCTTCCACTCTCACACTTGAAAAACTATAAGCTAGAGGGATCATGAGAGCATAAGACAAGACTCAAAAAATTGAAGAGATCAATCCATTAAACAATAAAATAATTGAAATTACATGATGCTATAATTCTTATGTATAAGTCTTTTGAGCAACCACAAATTGATCAATCATGAGCTAGTCCACGTTAACAAAATATAATTTTGTATCTTTAGTAAGTAAATGTACATTTTTTTGTCTCTCTTATCTATCTCAACTAGAGGGTATGTTAGGTTTAAAGTAGGAATTTAGATTACTCTAAGTTTATGTTTTAAACTTTATATATTTTTATATTACATTTTAGCACACCTAGTGAGACATGTTCCCTTTCTATTTCTCACTCTTTTTCATTTGTTTGAATGAGATTGTTAACTGATTTTGTTGTTTCATAGGTTTTAAGAGTAAGCTAGGTATAAGCTATTGATTGTTAAGCCTAAAATCTTATTTTTTGGTTTCTCATCTCTTTTATGTTTCCTATCAATTGATGTTTTTATACTTATCAATGTTTTTACTCTTAGTAATGACATTTGCATATTAACTATCAACATTTTTGTCTTGTATAATAGCATTTATGTTTGTGTGTAGTTGTTTTCTAAGAAGCACTAATATTCAATGTTTTTACATTATTAATCAACATTTTTGCACTAGTAATCGACATTTGTGCTCTGAGCTTTGATGTTTCCTCCTTAAATTTTGACATTTATGTATATTGGGTTTTAGTGTTTTTTCACTGTTAATCAAATTTTATGCATTAGTAATTGGTGTTTATGATCTAAACTTTGACATTTATGTTTTGAAAATCGACATTTGTGTTTTCACACTATTTTTCTACATCATTCTGCTAATTAAAATTTTTGTTTTATTAATTGATGATTATGTAATGTTAATTGAAATTTATGTACTATTAATTGATGTTTTTGCTATGACAAAGAATGTTTGTATACTATGTTTTAACATTTTTGTTTTCTATTTTTTCTAATTTATATTTTTTCAAAATATTTAACCCTAAAATAGAATTTATATTGGGTATATCTAGATTATTAAAGGGTTATATATAAATTAAATGGCACATGGGTGATAATATAATCTAAAGTAGGACAATTAGATGTTAAACTCATATATAAGCACACACTAAATTTATTACGCTTAGTCTAAATATGGAAAGTATAACTATGTTAAATATAGAAATGATAAATAAGTGAGGTAATTAGTTTGTTTTTATGTTAATGTCATTATGGATCTAGAATAGGTTGAAATCATGTAGGAAAGAGATTATGGAATAATCATCAGATTTTGGATTTGACACCTCTAGCTCTCTGGATAGTAACGTTAGCCTAGGATAGTTTTGTCAATGATACTATCTGGACACTAGTGTCCTATATAAAATATTTGTTTAAATAAGATGTAAAAAACTAGATGATTTTAGTTTTTTATTCACCTTCAATCTAGTGCATTCAAATCTATCTTCAATATGACCTTGGGGAAAATTGGGTTAGTGGGCACAAAGTGTTGAGCTAACTCTAATGACCCAACTATTAAAATAAATTGCCTACATATCTAACACTCTAGAAGAGGTCCTTAGACTCATGTAATTCTCCCCTACATTTTGGCTTGTGTGTGAATCATATAATATGTGTAAATCAAGTACAATAGTGACTTATCTTGTAACTTGGAAAATCAAGATCTTGGGCTAATATTTTAGTAATTTAGACTTTTATATGTATTGTACCTATAAATATTATGGAAACAAGAAATCTTTATTCAATTGAATGCTTGATATAGTGTTTTTTATAAGTGCCTGGTCTCTTTAGTCTTTTTTTAGGTGTTTCTCATGTGAGGAATGAATGAGGGTTGATATTATATTTATATAAATCCATTTGGAGTAATAAAACACATTAAATCACTTATGATGACAATTAATATATATTTAATTTTCAAATTGGATGACTTTAGGGCACTGGACACTTGCATCAAGATAGGACAATAACATTGATGCTATTATCTAACCCAAACATTAGGGTCCAGTGAGTGGGAGAGAAGGAATAGGTTTATAATTTATAGAGATGGAATACAAGTACATTTTAATAATTATATTCAAGATATAAGACCTAGGTCATCAACATAAGACTGGTCATTTACTAAGAGATATAGGCCAAGGGGCACAAAGATAGACCATATGTGAGACTTATAGAAGTATGAAAGGTAAATAACTAAGAGGAAAATCCAAGGTATAATTTTTCAAAGTGTCTAATACTAAGGTGATATATAGGCATATAATATCATCTACATTAGTTCCCCTTTAATCTATTAGTGAAATTTCTAGTTTAAAGAAAATAAATGCATACATGGGTGTCTATGCACACTTTGTCTTTGTATATGCCCAACAAGAGTGATTTGGTAGTGAATAGCCTTCAAAGAAGAGAATGTTATAGTATAAAATTATTTCATTTAATGAAGTTTGAAATTACTTAAAATAGATTGAAATTGAAAGAGTAAGGTTTAATATTACACCTATGTGTCGATGTAACTACCTTGCCTATTGGCAAGTTATTTTGAAAAAGATATATCATTGTAAGGATCTAAAACTAAGATTAGGATAAATATAGATAAATATTTAAAGTTAATATATACAAGGAGATATAGATATATATTTTAAGGAATGTGCCCCCAGCTTTGGATCAAAAGTGATTTTTTGTTTGGTAGTTGCTCAACTGTGTAACCCAATGATACTTATAACCTAGTGAGGATATATGATCAAGTCCAACCTAAAAACTTGGAAAGATTGAGTGATATGATAATTTCAACCATACCAAAAGGTGAACCAACTACTATATTATATTGGCTCAATAAAATTTTGTGTGGTATCAGTATGAAGAAGTCCATGATATGATAACAATCCATAAAATAGTTTTAGAATCTAAAATTTATTTTGATTTTGCAATATTAGGCATGTGTTATATAACATATACACTTTAGATATGTCTCATATATAATAATGTATAGTACTAATATATATATTTCTACCACAATAGTGAATCTAAATCATATAATTGTGTGATTTGGCCAATTTAGATAATTATGTAAGTGTGTAGGACATACTTCAAAATTATGACCCTAGTATATATGGATAAATTTTAAAATTGATACAAGTACCAATGTGGAGGAAATGTTTCCAAAACATTTCCCCATTGTAAATTGTAGATGTTGAATATTGAATAGGTGTGGAGAATATTCTTTTAAAGCATGCCCCCACTGAATTTGACAATTGTGAATGTGTGAAATCCATGCCCATATGACATACCTCCATGAAATCTAAAAACTATAAATGTGTGGAAGATATGCACATATGACATGCCCCCACTAAATCTAAAAATTGATATAATTAGTGCATATCAAATGAGTGTGGATAAATTGCTTCCAAATTATACCCCCACTATAATCTTGAAAGTGATATAAGTACCACATATTGAATGAGTGTGGAGAACATGCTTAAAAATCATTTCCCCACTATAATCTATAAATTGTGCCAAGTGTGGATAACATGTCTCTATTGCATGCCCCCACTAATATGTCCCCCCTTTTGAGGTGAGATAAAGATAGGAACTGGTAGTCACCTCATCTCAAAAGGATAAGACAATTGTATAATTTGTGAATGTAACCATGTAGCATATAAAAGTAACATGATTGGGTAAAAGTATCATTAAAGTACATAAAACCAATGTGATCATATTTAGGCATAATATGCATGTAAATATCATGTAAACATATAGATATAAATAGTACAAGCTCAAAAATAAAACAAGCACACATACAAGAGCACTCAAAATAAAGTCAAAAGCCAATGGTCTAAGGAGACTATAAACAAGGTACATGTTCAAATACCACACAATCAAAGGGATATGACTTAGTCAAATTTCCATAAAGGTAATAATGGCATATTCAAATGTCCATAAAAAAAATAATTACATATGCAAATTTAAATTAGAACATACATAGGCATGAGAGCCACAAAAAAAAGAGCATAATCAAATGCTCACAATAGGAATACATGACACTCAAGGAAGTGCATAAACTAAATCATAAGAAACAAGCATAAACATGTCATAGTAGCTCATGGATCCAATGTGTTAATAAAAGTATGTCAAGTGTATAGCATATCAATTACCCTATGTAAGATATAATCATGGATAATAGTCATGTGTAAGTACATATGTGAGCTCAAACATTATAATGAAATGTGATCATCAAACCATATAACCTATGTGTATCAATATAAAATAAGTTGATGCCCCCAATGTCTGCATGACATGAGTAGAGGGAAGGGCCAACATCCAAAATAGGAATGTGTCATGTGTATGTGTATGTATGTATCACTCTCAAGTATAAGTATGACACATATATGTATGTATGAGTAACTGAGTATGCCATCCATCAATGTGGAACTAACACATGGATCCCAAGGATCCCATAGAACATATGAGTGAAGAAAGTGTTTGTGGAGTTTTGTATGTTTTTTATTTTTTTTGTATTTTTAGAAGATTTGAAGATAAGGGATCATCCAATGATTCCATCCAATGGATGGTCACATATATATCCCCCACCATGGATCTTACAACCTTAAGTTGGATATTTGATATTGTTTGCATCATAATTGGATAGGTTTAAAAGGTACATGGCATGTTCCTCCCCACATTTTCATGTGTAGTAGAATAAGAAATGATAGCATTTTAAATATGTATTAATGTGCCTTCATGAGGAAAGGAGATACTTTGCTAATTTGGATCAGTTTTTTGTTATATTTGGTATATCCAAATATTTATTAGTGTAAATGCATATGGATATGTGGTAATCATAACCCAAACCCATGTTTGAATCACTTTAGGACCACAAACAATTGGTAATATTATGTTTCCCAAGGAGTCTTTCCAAGTGACCTTATTTTTCAAGTCTTATAGGTTAAAACCAAGCTACTGAAAATGCTTTATATGGCAAGTAGTTTTGGTTTGTGTGGGATCAATATGGTTATGCCCAAAATAAACACTACCTATGTATAATGTAATCGATAAATATTGTTGGCATGGATTTTTTTTGTTGTGAACCTAATTATTTTAGAGAACCATTGAATATAATCTTTTGGTCATCGATAATATTTGGGATCTTGTGTTTCAAAATAAATAAATGGTTCATAGAATGTTTTGGTCCTTGATGATAATCACAATAAAAATTCACATCATATCATTTGGGTAGAGGTTGATTGATATCAACCTTGATAGGATGAGGGAGAGATATAAGTTCATCTCTATTAACCATCAGAGTAATGAAGTCAGGGACTCAAGTAAATGTATAAATTGCCTTTTCAATACCTTAGATTGCATAGTATATTTAGGTTCTTATAGTAGTATGTCAATTTTGGATTCATATTCAGAAAATTATGGTTTAGGATAATATATTTTTTGGACCATTGCATAGTCTTTGAAGGGATTAGGATCTATTGGCATGTGTAAAGGATTCCTTGATGAAATTTTTTTAATCATGCATGCAATGTTGAGGGAACCTAATACATTTTATGTATCCAAGACCATCCCAATAGAATGTTATATTTCAATTCATTTGGAATAATTTGGCACAAATTGGGTAATATATGGGGAGTCATGGTAATATTTAATGTAAATTGACCAACCAAAGGGCTTTGTGAATTATCAAACATTTTTATTTGCATAACTATTTTTTGAATAATATTTGGGTTAACACCCATGGTGGTTATAAATTATATGCTAAATTTTTTTAGGCTTGATCCACTATCAATTATCACTCTTTTGATACATTTACTTTGTATTGTTACCTATATGAATAAAGGTAAATTTTGTTGAACAATATTTTTGGATGGAAAATATATTAGATCAAAGGTGATGAGCTTTTTATAGTTCTTGATTTATTTCATGATATCCACAAAATAATAAGGCTCAATATCACTTAGAAATTTTGTATCACACAATGCCTTATTTAGGATATCTTTATAGACATTAAATTTCTTTAAGAGCTTAAGGATTGAATGTTTTTCATGTGTATATCTTAATTGGTTGATAATGTTATTTCCCTTAGGTTTTGGTTTTGTGTCATTGTAAAAGAAATTTTGAAGAGAGATCAATTGTTGCTTACTTTTTAAAACCCTCTTATTATAAACATTAGAATAAGGACGAGATTTAATGAATGTAGGTTTTGCTTCCCTTATAGAACTGAATGAATTAATTAAGCATGAGATATAACAAGTAAGAACCACTATAAGTTATTGGACTATGTAATAATTAATAGAGATATCAATGAGAAACATGATTATAAAATATATATATCAATTTAGAGATCAACAACAAAACAAATAGAAAAAATCCTAATTTATCCTAGGGTTTTATGTTCAAATATCAAGTTCACCAAATATTTAACCTTAAAATGGAATCTAGATTGGGGTTATCTAGATTATTAAAGGGGTATATAGAAATTAAATGGCATAAGGTGATAATAAAATATATATCAGGTTCATTATATGTTAAACTCAGATATAAGCATACATTGAATTCATTATGTTGAGATAGTCTAAATATGGAAATTACAACCATGTTACATATAGAAATGATAAAGTGAAATAATTAGCTTATTTTGATGTTAATGCATGTATGGATCTAGAATAAGCTTAAAGTAGGTGGGAAGGAGATTATATAATAATTATCAAATTCTAGATTTGACACCTCTAGCTCTTTGGATAGTAATGTCAGCCTAGGATGGTTATATCAACATTACTATTTGGGTTTGATGCTAGTGTCATGTACAAAATATCTATTAAAATAGGATGTAACCACCTAAATTATTCTATATTTTTATTCACCTTTGCTCTAATGATTAATATATGGGTCATGGATAGTCTCTCCTTATGAAATGGAAAAACCCTAGCTTTCCATCTTTAATGTGACCTTAGGGGGAATGGGGTTAGTGGGCACATGATGTTGAGCTGACACCAATGACCATATTGTTAAAATATGTTGCATACATATCCAATACTCTATAAGAGGGCCTCAAACTCAAGTAGTTTTCCCATACATGTTGAATTATGTGTGAATCATATAATATGTGCAAGGTAAGTACAATAGTGACCTAACCTATAACATTTAAAATTAGGCTCTTGGGCTACTCATTTAGAACTTCATACCTATAAATATCTTTACCTATAAATGATATTTAAATAGGTAATATTTTTTTAATTTAATGCTTGATAAGTGCCTGAGTCTCTTTAGTCTTTTTCTATTTATTTATGTGTTTCCCAAGTGAGGAATGAATGAGGGTTGATCTTATATTTATATTAATCCTTTTGGAGTAATAACTCACATTAAATCACTTAAGCCAACCATTAAGATATGTTTCATTCATAAATTAGATGAATTTAGGGCACTAGACACTTACATCAAGATAGGATAGTAATGTTGATACTACTATTTATCCTATACATTAGTGTCCAAGGAATAAGAGATCAGGTATAGGTTTAGAACTTGTAGAGATAGAAGATAAGTAAATTTTAAATTTTTTGAGCAAGATAGAACCCCTAGGTCATCAACATAAGACTATTCAAACTAAGATATATAGGTCAAGGGGCACAAAGATAGAGTAAATCCAAGACTTGAAAAAGTGGGAAAGGTAAATAACTAAGAGGAATAACCAATATTTGAGTTTAACAAGTGTACAAGACTGAGGTGTTATATAATCATAAAATATCATCTACACTAACATATATGGAATCATTTGAAAAATACAAAATTGAAACTACTAATCTAAATTTTTAGCCTCATTTATCAAATACTTGAATTCAAAATACTTAATTGTTAAATTTCAAATAAACTTCTTTGTTTATAATTCTATTTTTTTACTTATTTTTATAACTAAGTTTGCATATGATTTTCTCTTAAATTGAAAGGTGATCTTGAAAAATGACTTATTTATTTATACCCTCCCCCAAGTCAACCATGTATGATCTTCTCTCACACTAAAAAGTGATCTTTAGACTTTAAAATAGTGAAAATTTTAATTTTATCTTTCTTAAGCATTTAACAACTTGGAATTTATCACTAAGCATTAACCAAAGTCTATGTTCTGATGGAATCTATTTAACATTTCCTTTTTATAGCATTATTATACCTTACCTATTCATTTTGGATTATTTAATTTTTAGTATGGGTTTAGCTTATGATATCTTCAAGATCCCTCTTTTATGTCATATGGTAATTGTTGGCCATTTTTGGCCTACACACATAGCTTTCAAGGACTGAGCAATGTTCCTGATTGAGAGAAGGATCCAATGATAAAGGAGGAAGATCATATTGCTTAAAGTGTAATTCTATTGATCTTAGAGAAATAGGTCTACAAAGTAAATAGAGGATATAGATAGTTTACATAGGTAATCTTATAGTTTAGATTATGGAAAAAATTTCTTATGCTTTGGAAGTTCATTCAAGCTTCCAAAGATCAAGTAAAAGCTTAAAATAACAAGTCTAGGATCCAGACCATCATCAATACATCATTCAAAAATGGACTGGTAAGCTTGTTTGCACATTTGATAAGTATGCTAAAAAAGCCTTGCAATCCCTTGGGCCATGTAGACATGTTGTTCTTAGTACCTAAATCATCCCATGAAAGTTTTATGTCTCCATGAATTTTTTGCTTTGAGATCCAAGCCTTCAAATTTGACCCAATAGATGAATATGTTCGTGCAAAAGTCAAGTTTAAACACAGGAAAAAATTCATTAGGTCTTAAAATTGATAGTCTACAAAATGTCAAAAATGTCCATGTGTACATCAAATGATAGTCTTTCAAATGTCAATTTTAATCAAGGCAAGTAACCATTTGGGTTTAAAATGTCCTTAAAAGGTTTAAAGTTGGTCAAGATCTAATAGTGCATGAGATCCCTCATACTGACACATAATATCTAATCATCTGTACTGATTCAACCAAGTTAAAAGGTCCCTAGGTTAAAGCCTTTAAATATCTACAAGTTAGACATAATCTAATGGTATGAGATAATCAAGCCAAGATCTAATGGAGTGAAATCACTAAAAACAACATGGGTTTGAGCTAAATCAAGGGATTGCGCTCAATCCTACCAATTATTTGATAGGGTATAAGAATTGATAGGAAAGTAAGACCATGGAGATCTATAGTGCACATGAACTTGTACATCTTGATCATATGCTATGCATGAGTCAAACTAGTTATCAAATCGAAGGAGATAATGAGTTGAGGATAAGTGGTATAAGCACATTTAGTTGGTAGAAGATTGATGACTTACAGTAATTTATGCACATCAAGATTGATGGAACAAAACAAGTCAAAAAGGGTTAGAGTATCTTGATGATGAATACAAAGAGGACAAGTATCCAAAGTCAGTGGGTCCTAGTAGAAGATCAAAGACTCATGTGTATTTGTATATCTAGATCTAATAGTGTGAGTGAAGTCAATAAGTTAAAAGGATCTATGGAACCAATAAGCATAAGTATATTTGGGCATAATGTAAATGGTGCCAATAAGTGAGAGAGATCTTGGAATATTTTTTATTAAATTTGAAGAAGTTTAAATGGACCTAGGCAAAGTAAATGTCAAAGAGCCAAGCTCAGAGGTGAACCAAATTTAAACCAAGGCCATAGTTTTGAGATCAACCATTTCCATTAATGCTCCATATAATAGATATTTTGGGTCTAATATAGAATTTTAGGATGGATAAATGACTGTGAAGTAAAGTCAAGTAGTTTATTGACTTTCATAGATATTATGAATATGTGAAAACCAATGGTCTAAGATTGGTTTTCACCTAAAGTGGACCTATGTCTCACCTATCAACTGTTAGGTTGTGGAGCTAAAAGCTTCACCAGGATGCAAACAGGAGAAGTTACGGAGGTTGCAGAGAGTTGTAGAGAAACTAACGTCGATCAGATAGCAGTGAAGAAGCAACCGACGTCGATTACCAGTCGATCGACATCAGTCATGGAGGAGCCGACATCGGCAACCTGTACGTGAACATGCAGTTTGCATGTTGATTCTGGAGAGTCTATTTTTGGACTGTTAGTTTGCATGTTAAAGGCTAGTTGTAGTCTTGAGTTGCGCATCTAATTATTGTAATTAAGATAGTCTAATTATTGTAAGCATGAGATCTATATAATAGACTCATGGGCTGTATTGTAAACTTATGCTAGAGAGTAAGAGAGCAAAATAAGCTCCTTCAGAGAGTAAGAGAGCAATGGTGCGTTCCTCCTAGTGCCATAGTACCAAGTGTGGGTACTAGTTTGGAGAATCAGAGGGGTTCTTCGTTTATGTATGATCTTGGTCAGCAGGTGTGCATGGCTTCTTTTGGAGATCTACAATGGTGAGTAAGGTCTAGTGATTTGTAGGTAGTAGTAAAGAGCAGGAGATCTACTTGGAGTACGGTTGTGTACTTGGTGTACTGGCAGCGTTGTTACTGACTGGTTGGAGAGGTGAACATCAATTCTATATTTGAGTTGATTATTGGGACCGAGAGAGAGAGAGGGAAGAAGGTCTTGAGGTGTGGCGAGCCTTTGAGGTGGAAGAAGAAGTGGCATCTTCTTTATTGTAGTTTCTTCTGAGTATTTAATACAATTGTGTATTGTCTCTCAAATCCTGTGTTGTTTCATATTTCTAGTTACTTATTGATTTTAGTATAATTCTGTGTTTAGTTGCTAATACAAGAAGTAATCATATGTGCTCTAATTGAGGAGCAAGATCCTAACAAGTTGGTATCAGAGCTTTTAGTTAGGTTACTAACAGGTGGTTTCAGATCTAGATAGTGTTTGTTGATTACAGGTTACTCATAGGGGTTTCTGATTAAGTGGGAGTATAGCAATGGTAGAAGAAAGTAAGCTATGAATGGAGAAACTGAATAACACGAATGGTCTGATTGATGGAAAGAAAGAGTAGGGAAAAGGAGATTGTTGGTTGGTAGCAGATCAGTAGGGAGGAGCAGATGTTGTAGGGGATGTTGCACAGGATGTTCTGGATAAAGTAGAATCTTGGTTTACAGATTCTTTTGCCTCTTTCCATGCAGCTCGAAATAGAGCATCTTTTCATGGGTATGTCTTTGGAGACTTTGGAGAGATTTATTTAGGAGCTGGAGAGCCTTGTCAAATGGTTGGCAAAGGGGAAGTGAAGCTGAAATTGCAGACGGATAACACATAGGTGTTGAAGGAGGTCATGTAGGTACCAGTCTTGGAGATGAGTCTAATTTCTTCAGGAAAGTTAGGTGATGGGAGATGCACAATAACTCTCACAACAGATGCACTTGAATTAGACGATGGTAAGAAAGTAGGTATCCTTTATCTATCTACTTATATTACTGATTCACTTTCTTTTATAGAGATGTGGCTTTGTAGGATTGGTTACATATGTAGGAGGGGAATGCATGTTCTTAAGCAGAAGATAGATGTTTTTGATAAACTTAAGAACTAGAAAGCCTTGGTGTTCATGGAGGAGATGACGGATAGAGATCAGTGGAGGGGACTGAATTATTTTGAGTAGGGTTGTGTTAATTTGAACAAGGTTTTGACCCAAAATGAGCTTGTGAGTAAAAATTCATCACTCACAGGGGAGCACAGATACCGGTGTCGGTCAGGAGGAACCGACATCGAACAGACAGGCATCGACATCGATCATGTGCAAATCAGCAGAGTCGATGGTGTCAGGAAGTAGGAACCAACATCGGTCATATAGTGACTGATGTCAGTAACAGGTACACTGACGTCGGTCAAGGGACCGACATCGGTAGATAGGGTCAATCGCAGAGAACTGATGTCGATTGGGAGTAGATTGGGAGATGGCTGAGATCGGTCACTGGAACGAATAGTGGGCAGATAGCAAGCTGTCAACAAGTCTCAAATGCCCATATGGAGGTCAAAAAGGGTAAGTGAACCTCATATTCATTGTTTACCTTATTTATATTACTTGTTGCTTACTAATGGTCGAGAACTAGGAAGATGTGAAGAGGTAATGCAGGTAGAATCCAGATATAGTGGGAGCTTGGCATGGATGAGGAGTGTGAGTCCTTGGAGAAGAACCAAACAAGTGTTTGTTGGTAGATTTTTTAGCTGGAAGAAAGCACTAAGAGATGAATGGATTCTCAAGTTAAAGAAGAGAGTGGATGGATACGTGAGATGGAAGGCCAAGGTATATGGTCTTAAGGAAGCTGCAGGACAATGGTACAAGTTTTGACAGGTGGATGACAAAGCAGGGCTTCAGTCAATGTCAGTGTAACTATTGTGTTTGTTCTTACCAGGTGGATGATGAGTCATGACATTATCCTGTTACTGTATGTGGATGGTTTGCTAGCAGATTTATACATATAGGGTTTTGCTGAGCTAAGGGTAAGGTTAGTTCAGAGGTATGTCAGGGGCAATTTGGAGCAACAAAATTCTTTGGCATGAGAGACATGGAGATTCTTGTCTCCAGTGGGAGCTGAGGTGAAGACGATGTTGGCAGGGTTCAAGATACAGGATGCAAGATCGGAAAGCACACCAAGGGCTGGACAGTTCAAGCTTAGCTTAGAACAGTGTTCAAAATCACATGAGGTCTATAGTAGACCTAAATTTTTCCCAAGCAGTGGGAGTTGTCAGAAAGTATGGAGCCAATTCGGGGAAGGAATACTGGAGGGCAGTTTAGTGGATTCTCAAGTATTTGAGATGGACTAGCAGCAGGTTAACATGTTATGCAGGGTCAAGGTCTTCACTACATGGAGTTGTAGGTTTGGATGTGGCAGGTTACTTGGGTGACAGGTGTAGCATCATAGGATGTGTGGTGGTTAGTCTTCAGGATTGATCTTGAAGAGGGATACAAGCTAGGGAATAATTTAGATGGTGTATAGGGACAGGTACAGGTGTATCTATTTATCTCCAAGTGGGAGATTGTTAGGTTGTGGAGCTAAAAGCTTCACCAAGATGCAAATAGGAGAAGTTACGAAGGTTACGGAGGTTGTAGAGAGTTACAAAATGAGTTGCAGGGAAACCGACATCAGTCTAATCAACTGACATTGGTCAGATAGTAGTGAAGAAGCAACCGACGTCAGTTACCAGTTGGTCAACATCGGTCATGGAGGAGCCAACATCGACAGCCTGTATGTGAACATGCAGTTTGCATGTTGATTCTGGAGAGTCTATTTTTGGACTGTTAGTTTGCATGTTAAAGGCTAGCTGTAGTCTTGAGTTGCACATCTAATTACTGTAATTAAGATAGTCTAATTATTGTAAGCATGAGATCTATATAATAGACTCATGGGCTGTATTGTAAACTCGTGCTAGAGAGTAAGAGAGCAAAATAAGCTCCTTCAGAGAGTAAGAGAGCAATGGTGTGTTCCTCCTAGTGCCACAGTACCAAGTGTGGGTATTGGTTTGGAGAATCAGAGGGGTTCTTCATTTATGTATGATCTTGGTCAGCAGGTGTGCATGGCTTCTTTTGGAGATCTACAATGGTGAGTAAGGTCTAGTGATTTGCAGGTAGCAGCAGAGAGCAAGAGATCTACTTGGAGTATGGTTGTGTACTTGGTGTACTGGCAGCATTGTTACTGACTAGTTGGAGAGGTGAACATCAATTCTATATTTGAGTTGATTGTTGGGATCGAGAGAGAGAGAGAGGGAAGAAGGTCTTGAGGTGTGGCGAGCCTTTGAGGTGGAAGAAGAAGTGGCATCTTCTTTATTGTATTTTCTTCTGAGTATTTAATACAATTGTGTATTGTCTCTAAAATCCTGTGTTGTTTCATATTTCTAGTTACTTATTGATTCTGGTATAATTTCATGTTTAGTTGCTAATACAAGAAGTAATCATATGTGCTCTAATTGAGGAGCAAGATCCTGACATCAACATTGATCATTTTTATAATTCAAGTATAGTTAGCCACCTAATATTTATGTGGCACTTTTTTAGCCAGTTCTAAGACATGATCCTCATCAACAGATAAAGTGAATTTAGCATGGAATCCTGAGATGATGACCAGGTGGATGAATAAGGATAGTGGTTATTAAATTCTTTTGTAAAGCCATTTAAAATTGTGCCTTCTTGATAAGATCCTAACTCAACAACATCCTCAAATTGGTGATAATCCATTAGAAGTAGTTGGTCCTTTTCCCACACATAGTTTCCTCTCTCCTTATTTTTCTATAAATGTAGGCTTCTAAATATTTAAAATGGATTATTTATCCCTCTTTTAGGTATGACCAAACTCTACCAAAATTTTTACTACAACACCTTTTAATGCAATAAGGATTGAGTTTCATCATTTTCTAAGCCATATTGAAGTGTGTTCTATGAATTTATGTAATATTATTGAGTGAATATATGTTCCTCAATTATATTTAAGTTTTTCTCACCTTCAGGAAAGGCTTAATAGTCTCATAATTAATTATAAGTGCAATCTATAGTTTATTGTCTAGTTTGAAAGTAGATATTTGCCCTCTCTTGCTAATTTGGTAACTAAATAATGCCTTATTCTAAATTATTAATGTGAGATTGATGTTTTTTGGTCTAAAAATTGTCTCATAGTGTGTTTTATGTGAGTTGAAGTGATCAAATCATTGGTGCATCATCACTTTTTTACATTCTTTTATAATTTTTGTCAATTCTCTCTCCCTTTTCCAAGTAGGTGATAGTTTAGGTTTAGTGTAGGTGATATATCCATAAGGAAGTCAACCTTCTCTAGAGGTATGATCCAATTTTAAGATACCCATAGCTTAGGATCAGTGCCATGTTGGACTAGATTTGAGTGAGAAGATCTAAACAATCCCCTCCTCAGCTAGGGTACAAATCTAGAACCCCAACAATTTTGGCATGCCCAGTGGAACCCCAAGTTTATTTGGTATAATTGAAGTTTGACTATTTAGAATAAATATTTGCATTAGTAGGAGAGATCTACCATCATCAAAATTTGAATATCCTTCAGGTTACAGAGCTCATAGCATCTTTTAAACAATGTTTTAATGCCAAAGGTTACAATAAGAGCATCAAGTAAAGGTAATTATTTTGAACATATTGAATTGCCTACTACTTCTTATAAAATATCAATATTCAATAGCATAATACCTTATCCTCCAAAGTAGTATTTATCTTCTCGTCAATCTATTATTTTAGTCCAATCTATTGTCCCCATAAGCCAAATTCCTTTTGCCCAAATGGTTATCAGTAATCAAGTGTTTGTCCCATTTAATAGGGGTAGTCCCCTGAATTAGGCCTAGTATGATGAAATTCTTGTGTCTTCTCTAAAAGGTATCCTTTTCTTCTCTAGAGAATGGGATAAAACTACTGCTATTAAACATATCCAAGATATTTCCAACCTATGTTTTGTTCATAATGTTACTCTAGATAATGTGGCTATCAGATTACTTGTTGCCTCTTTCAAGGGAAAAGCATTGCAATGGTATAGGAATCTTCCTTTGACCTCCATTTCTACTTGGGATGAGTTAGGTGTAGATTTAGTTTTAAAAATTGAATAAAAGTCTAATCATATGTATTTGGTTGAATAATTGACTACCATAAAAAGATACCCCCATGAATTCATTTCAAACTTTAACCTCAAATTCCAAAAGACATGGATTATAATCCCTGTATTGGTTAGACCATCCCTAGAGTATGCATTTTTTACTTCCTTAAGGCCCTTAATTTTGATATAAGTGTCATAATATAGTCCATAGGTGGTAACTTTCCAAATGCCTATGAGATTTCTATTAGAGTAGACAACAACTTGATTTAAGTTGGTAAACTTTTTCCAAGGCCTTTAATGCCATTTTTATACAATTTCAACCTATTCCCCCCTCAAGTTCCCCAAATTCCATTTATAACCCCTATTCCATCTCCAAAATTCTAAGTTATAGCCCCTCCTAATCCATCTAGTGAGATTAGTGATTTGAAAATCATGTTACAAGATTTTGGAAATGAAATTATTTCACTCAAGAGATAATAGTATCAAGGTAGACCTTATTACTAGCAAAATAATAGTACCTATTAGTCTTTCAATGACCAAAGACCACCTTATCTTGGTTTCAAGGACAATAAGCAACCTTATCAAAATAAAGGAGCTATAACCCAAACTAATCCATATGAAACCCTTGATCCTAATGTTCCTTCCATATCAAAAGCTATTTTTCCCCAAAATAACTTAATATAAGATCTAAGTTGGTAGCCTTCCAATCCAAATGACATTCAGAATCAAACTTTTGTATAAAAAAGATTACCATGCCACAGATGACACAAGAAGAGTTCCCTATTTAAGGTGGTAAATATCAAGACATGAATATATATAGTTACCATGCCATGAATAAGGATAAGATCAACAAGTTATAGGGTATCCTTATGATATCAATGTTAATTGGCATTTGGATGATCACATTGTGTTCAACCAAGTTCGTGAAACTAACAACACAAATGGTCAAGTGGCGGCTTTGATTAGAATTAAAAGAAGAGCATTTGAAGAAGATTAGGAAATGAGAAATACTTATATCATTCCAAATTTTGTGTCAATAATATCAAAAATCAAGTTGTTTTTCCTATAGCATAAAATATTTTGAACATAGAGATAGTGAAAGTTCCCCAAATGCCCCTAACTAGATAACAACCAATGGCTCAAAAGTTGTAGCCAAAGGTTAGTGGAACATATTTTAAAATTATTGATCAAATTAATAAATCAAATGTTATTATTAACATGTGGCATTGCCTTTCCATCCTAGGGCAAAAGGATATGCTGATTCAAGAACTTTGGATTCCAAGGTATCTAAAAAATAGATGAGAAACAAGAAGTTGTCTTGGCCAATTAAAACCATTAAATCAAGAAAATTCATCAGTAGATACATAACATGATAAATTTGGATAAATACAATTTCAATTCAAGTAATACCCCTCCGTTTTATCTCTCTTTTAAAGTGTGTGATTGTTTAGTCCATAATTATATGGTAAATAGTGGATCTAGTAGCACTGTCATGCCCAAACAAATTGTAGACAAGCTTAGTCTTGTCTATGATACAAATACAAAAGGAGTATTTTAATTATATGGTTCACCAATGAAAATATTAGGCATGATAAAACACCTAAAGCTGACATTACATGCTTGACCCAATGTTATTATTCAACAAGATGTAGTTGTAGTAGACCTACCTTCCTATTTTTCCACGTGTCTATCAAGAGATTTAACGTTAAAAATTGGAGGATATTTGTCAGTTGATTGGACCTATATAATTTTTATAAATAGTTATGTCACTAAGGTAAAAATATGTTCTAAACCTATTTCAATATTTCATTTGGATCCATATATGTCAAGCATGGTGAACACTAACTGTGTTATCTCAGACAAGGTGTTAGAAAATAGTGAGGTTGAATCTGAATCACCTCTGGATGGAGTCCCAAATATTTTACTTAATGAATGTGCCTATGATTTACATGAACATGATCCATAAAAGTTAATTAAATAAAAATGACTTAGTTTCTATTGTCTTCATGAAAATGATTCACCAATTCCAACATTGATGAAAGATGAGCAACCTAGTGATGGACTGTGGCATCTATATTTTTATGGATCTAGGAAAAAACATGGCACTAGAGCTTAAATGATGTTAATATCTCTAGATAATAAAATTTATTTCTCTTATTTCAAGTTTTAGTTTGGTTTTTCCAATAATGTCATTGAATATGAAGTACTAGTGCATGGTTTGCAATGGGAAAGAAAGATAAAGGTTAATTCCTTACAATTATTTGGAAATAGTGAAATAGTAGTTCACTAAGTAAGGGGACTTAATATATAAAAGAACCAACTACTTAGGTCTTATAATCATATATTATGGGACATAGTTGAATAATTTCAAGCCTTCAATATTTAGGCCATATCAAGAAATTATAACAAGCATACAGACAGGCTGGCTACTATTGGAACACAATTCAGTATCCCAAATAATATAAAAAGGGACAAAGCCCAAATACACATCAAGGTAGTTGTGAGACCTTATGTCATAGAAAAACATGAAAATTAGAAAGTATTGAATATGATAGCCATATGTTCATATTATTACAAGAGGAAGTTGAATTCTCCTCAAAAAACCATGACAAGAATTTACAGTAGTATGATGATCAGATTATGTAATTAAAGACAAACAAGTTGCCTAAAGGACTGGTCACCCTAGAAAATATATTCATCATATATGATGGATTAATAAAAGAAAAGTTTGCTTTATCAACAAAATAAGAACACTACACAAATGTAGAGATTGCAACTGGTAAAAATTTAAAACTAGGTAAAGTTTGCACACATTCAGAGAAAGAAGCTTTTATTAAGTTATGTTCAAATTTTGCAAATGTCTTTACATGGTAGTACAGTGACCTTAAATGTTTTTATCCAAGTCTATCTCAAAATACCATTGTGTTAGAAGATGATACTAGGCTATTTAGACAATTGTAAAGGCCAATCAATCTAAAGCTTGAACATCTAATGAGAGCTAAATTGCATAAGCTCATTGAGTCAGCCATAATATTTCCAATTAAGCACTCTACTTGGGTAGCAAACCTTGTTCCAGTATGGAAAAGGAATAGTGAAATAAGGCTGTGTCAACTTTCATGACTTAAATAAGGCCTCTCACAAAGATCACTATCTATTTCCATCAATGGAATATATTTTATAGATAGTTGTAAGTTCAAAAAGGTTTTCTTTATTATCTGGTTATAGTGGATATAACCATATTTTGGTTAAAGAAGAAGACAAGTAAAAAAAAACCTTCACCTCAAAGTGGGGCACATTTTCATACAAAAATATGCCTTTTGGTTTATCTAATGTTGGAACCACTTTTTATAAGGCTATGGACATGGCATTTTAGGGTCTCCTCAACAAGTTTATTTTTATTTATCTAGATGGCATAGAAGTATTCTCTAACATCACAAATTAGCATATGATTCATCTCAAATAAGTGTTTTAAAGGTGAAAATAATTTGTAATGTCTTTGAACCCAAACAAATTCATTTTTTTAATTCATGAAGGTAGGCTTCTTAGACATGTCATTTCAAATAAGGGCACAAGAATAAACCTTGATAGGATAGAATAAATTCTTTCACTATCATTTCCTAAGCATAAGAAAGCCTTGAAAATATTTTTAGGCAAGATTAAATTCATAAAGAGATACATTTAAAAAATTTATACTTTAGCTAGGCCACTTACATCTATGTTAAAGAAAGGTTAGAGTTTCAGTTGGTATAAATAAGGAGTGAAAAGTTTTGAAGAAATCAAGAAAGCTATAATCAGTGTTCTTACACTCCTAAACCCTAATTTTACAAAATATTTCTTATTATATAGTTATTCTAACCTTCACACAATATCATGTATTCTCATGTAGTAGAATAAAGAGAATTTAGAGCAGCCAATATCCTCCTTTAGTCAAGGCTTAGAATAATATTAAACAAGGTATTATTTTTTAAAGAAGAATATTCTTTTATTTATAATATCTCTTAAAACATTTAGGTACTTGTTAACCAATAATAAGATACATTTGATGGTTGCACATCCAAGTGTCAAATACTTTCTTCTGAACAAATATATAATTGACAAAAGAGTTTGTTTGGATAACCAAGGTAATGTAATATGACATTGAGATCAAAGTCACAAAGTTGGTTAGAGGCAAAGGTCTCTGTGAACATCTAGCCCAAGACTTATAGGAGTCTAATGAACAGGTTATGGTGTCAAAAGATCTAGAACTTAAAAGTCATTAGGCCTCAACTTATAGCTAGTTCCAAAATATGGTAAGATATCTATAATATGGTGTTTATCCTTCTCATCTCACTCCTTCAAAGAGGAGATATTTTATATTACAATCAATTCCTTTTCTCCTAGTTGATAATGTATTATTTAAAAAGGATATCAATGGTATACTACTAAGATGCATAGAAATAGGTCAAACATAGAAGTTACTTGAAAAATTCCATGATGGCCATGGTAGAGGACATTAATCATCTAGGATTGAATCTCACAAAATCATGATAGGTGGGTACTACAGGCCAAGTTTATTTGGTGATTGTCATGCATGGATGAAAAAATGTAGACATTGTGTTATGTTTGATAGAAAAGTGAGACTTGCAGCCTTACCTATCTAACTAAATTCAATTAATCAGCCCTTTTTCTAATGGGGATTGGAATTTATTGGTGTTATCAACCCCCCATCAAGTTTAGGACACAAGAGGATCCTAACTACCACAAATTATTTTACCAAATGGATAGAGGTATTAGCATTAAAATAAGCCAATGAAACCAATGTTTTGGACTTCTATGAAGTTTTAATTACTAGATTTGGGGTCCCTTAAACTATAATTTATGATAATGATATGGCTTTAGTAGGATATAAGATTACCCAGTGGGTAGTTCAACATAGTATTTTTCTCAGTACCTCATCAAATTATAATCCACAAGGCAATGGCCTTGCTAAGTCTACTAACAAGAATATATTGAAGATGATCAGGAGGAATGTAAAAGACAATTAGAGATTATGACATCTCAAATTGAAGTCATCTCTATGGGATGATAGGATCACCTATAAAAGATCAATTGCCAATTCTCTATACAAAATAGTATATGGTAAGTAAATAAGAATGCCTATTTCTCTTGAATTCTTTGATTTGGAATTAATGCATCAACTTGAGATTTAGGAGACTAAGCCCATGGAAATAAGATATGTTGAGCTCATTGAGCTATAAGAGATAAGGCATCATACCATGTTGGATATGGAGGCCCATCAAGAAATGACAAAGAGATATTTTAGCAAAGGAACTTCTTCAAGAAGTTTCCAAGAAGGAGATTTGGTCCTCAAAATGGGATGAGGATAGATCCAAGATATAAAAACACACAAAATTTGATTCTCTCTGGAGTTGACCATATACAGTTTCCAGTTGTAAATCCCACAATGCTTTCCATCTCACAAAGATGAACGGTGAAGAACTTCCTATCCTAGTCAATAGGATACATAACACTGATATTAAGGAAATCTAAGTCCCCTATACATAGTGAGTTTTTTCTTTTTTTTATCCAAGTGTTTTGTAACACATTAGTTAGTTTCCTTTCTATTTTGTTCTAAATAAGTGCTTGTTTCTTTCACAATCATTTTGTAGTTTAGTTGCCTTTATTTTTTAGGTTAGTTTCCCTTTTGATTTTTTTCCTTTCCCTGATGTTGGGATTTTTATATCTTTACAAGTTAAGAGGCTATATTACAATCATGTAATGGTTCATGTATTATCTATGTTAATCCAATAATTATGTATATGGTTCAAATTCTTAAGCATAGTAGGCATGCTTCCCAACTAAGTCACCAAAGATGTTGGCCATTTTTGGGCTATATACAGATCTTTCAAGGACTAAACAATGTTCTTGATTGAGAGAATGATCCAATGATAAAAGAGGAAGATCATATTTCTTAAAGTGTAATTCTATTAATCTTAGAGAAATGGGTCTATAGAGTAAATGAAGGATCTAGATAAGTTTGCATAGGTAATCCTATAGTTTAGGTCATAGATAAGTTTGTTTATGCTTCATATGTTCATTCAAGCTTCCAAATATCAAGTAAAAGCTCAAAATAGCAAGTCTAGGATCCAGACCATCATCAGGACATCACTTAAAAATGGACTAGTCAACTTATTTGCACATTTGATAAGTATGATAAAAAAGCCTCATAAGTCCTCAAGTCATGTAGAAATATTTATTTTATTACTTGGATCATCCCCTACAAGTTTTGTGCCTCCATGAATTTTTTTCATTGAGATCCAAGCCTTCAAATTTGACCCAATAGATGAAGATGTTTGCATGAAAGTTAGGTTTAAACTCACACAAAAATTCATCAATTCTTAAAATTGATAGTCTATGAAACATCAAAAATGTCTATGTGGATGTTAAATTATGGTCACACAAACATCAATTTTAATCAAGGAAAGTAACTATTTGGGTTTAAAATGTCCTTAAAAATTTTGAAATTATTCATGTTCTAATAGTGCATGGGATCCCTCATACTAACACATAAGATATAATGATCTGCACTGAGTAAACTAAGTCAAAAGGTCCCTAGGTTAAAGCCTTTAAAAGTCTACAAGCTGGACATAATCCAATAGTGTGAGATAATCAATCTAAGATCTAAAAGAGTGAAATCACTGATAAAAGGATGGGTCTGAGATAAATTAGGGGCTCATGCTCAATTATACCAATGATCTGATAGAGTGTAGGAACTAATAAGAAAGTGGGACCAAGGAGATCTATGGTGCATGTGAACTCATACATCTTGATGAAATGGTGAACGTGAGTCAAATTGGTCAGTGAATCTAAGGAGTTAATGAGTTTTAGGATAAGTGGCACAAACACATTTAATTAGTATAAGATTGATGGCTTGTGGGCATCTGTGCACATCAAGATTGATAGAGCAAAAAAAGTCAAAAAGGGTTAGAGGATCTTGATGATGAATACAAAGAGGACAAGTTTCTAAAGTCAGTGTGTTCTGGAAGAAGATTGAAGACTCATGTGAATTATTACATCCAGATCTAATGTTAGGAGTGGAGTCAATAAGTCAAAAGGATATATGAAACCAATAAGCTTAAGGATAGTTAAGCACAATGTAAATGGTTTGAGTTAGCAATTGATAACCAATAAGTGAGTGATCTTGGGACATTTTCAATGAAATTCAAATAAGTTTAAATGGAACTAAGCAAATTAAATGTCAAAGAGTTGAGCTCAGAGGCAAACTAGATTTGAAATAGGGCCATAGTTTAAAGACCAAGCATTGCCATTAATGTTTCATATAATAGATCTTTTAGGTCTAATATAGAATTTGAGGATGGAACAATGACTGTGAAACAAATTTGGGTAGTTTTTTTACTTTCATAGCTATTATGATTATGTGAAAACCAATGGTCTAAGATTGTATTTCACCTATAGTAGACATGTGTCTCATTTATCATCATTGATCATTTTTTATAATGCAAGTATAGTTAGCCACCTAATGCAGATGTGACACTTTTTTAGCTAGTTCCAAGATATGATCCTCATCAACAGATCAAGTGAATGTAGCATGGAGTCTTGAGATGATGACCAGGTAGATGAATAAGGATAGTGATCATTAAATTCTTTTGCAAAGCCCTTTGAAATTGTGCCTTATTGATAAGATCCAGACTCAAAGCATCCTCAAATTGGTGTTAATCCATCATAAGTAGTTGGTCCTTTTCCAATTCATAGTTACCTCTCTCTCCTTTTTTTATAAATGCAATATTATAAATCTTTAAAATGGATCATCTATTTCTCTTTTTGGTATGACTAGACTCTACCACATAATTTTTTGTAGATCTATCAATATGAGCACTAGAAGGCTGATAAACATAACTTGTGATCTAGGAGGGAATTGAATTTTTTTCATTGCCATAACTTTGTTCATAATTTTTTACAAAAAATAAAAAATAAGTATGGAATTTTTTTTACCTTGTGCAAATTAGCAATCAATGTATTCATCTTTGTGATAAGATTTCAATGGTATATTCTATTGTTATACTTTTTTGGGACAAAAATTTTCACCTTTGTGCACATGAGTAGTTGTTGGATTCATCTTGGTGAGGCAATCACAATGATATAATTTTTTGATACATTTTTTAGGTCATGGCACTCCTAGGGTTTGCGCATGGCAAGGCCTAAGACTCATGGTCATATAAAAGGGCAAGAAATCCCAAAAAAACCTCACAAATATGACATGGATTCAAAAATTTCTAGTCTAAGTATTTTGAAGGTAGTTCAATAACTTAAGTCAAAGTTTTAAGGCATGATGTAGAAAGATGATCTTAATGCAGTTAAAGGGGACCTCATAGGGATGAAAGGTGACCTAAATATCTTTTAGGATCAATTACAACAAATCACTAGGCAATTTTCCAACTTTTGATTTTAGAAATTGTAAAATAACCCTCCACCACTTTAGTTTAGTTCTTCTCCTCTAAACAATAATATTTTTAACCATGGTATAAAGGTATTGCTACCAAAATTAGACCTACACAAGTTTAATGGTAATGATCCACTCACATGGATTACTCAAATTGAAAATTTATTTGACCTACATCAGACTCCATATTCACAAAAGGTGGTCATAACCTCTATATCTAGAACTTGAGTCATTTATTTGGTATTGTTGGGTATGTGCTCAAAATAAGAAGAAGGGTTTTTTGGTTACCTGGTTTATATTTTATGAAGAGTTAAATCTCCACTATCACAACAATGTCTCAAAAAACTACTTCAGCCAACTAGCTAAGTTTCACCAAATTGGGTTAATAAAAGATTACATTCATCAATTTTAGAATCTCTCCTTATGTGTGGTAGACATTAGTGAGGAAAATTTGATTGACCTATTTTTGGTTGGCCCCAAAGATTGCATCCAATTTTTGGTTTTCATGGTTCATCCTAATAATATACCTAAAGCCATACCAAATGAAGACCTTTCATTACTATGCATGAATGCACCTTCCCAACACCATCATTTCCATAGTCTATTAGATTGACACCTCAATAAGTTGAATAAAAGTGCACAAAATATTTATGTTTTGGATGAGATATAAAATAAATCAAAGGACATCTATATTTTAAAAATAAGTTATTTTACATTGAAGGTGCCAATGAGGAGGAATAAGTGTTGATCATTATTTTTATTATTGAGGTTTAGCATTGATATTGTCATTGATGTCAAAGGTTTTTAAGAAAGGTGTTCATAAGGTCATTTAAGAATGTTCTTATTTTATAACATCATTGAGAGGTATGACATTGTTTGAGGAAAATTTAAGGAATGTGAGAAAGGTGTATAAACATAAATGAGTGTTTTAAGGTTAGTTTTAAAGTTTCAGGTGCTTGAGAATCCTAGTCATGGCATTAGTCATGACATGTAAAGTCCTAGTGAGAAGATTTGAGCATGTTGGTTTGGTGAGATGGATGAACAAAGGCATAAAAGGTTTTATTAGGTTATGAACATGAATATGAGGAATTTTATCACTCAAGAGAGTTTCAAGGTGAGCCTACAGGGGTAAGACCTTAAGTCCAAGTCTGTAACTAGACTAGTTCTAGACCCTGCCTGACCTAATGAGGTGCCATGAAGTATTTCCAAGGCATATGAAGTATATTTTGTAGTTTTTAATCATTATAAGAGGTTTTATTTCATTTATATGAGGTTTTAAAATCTTGGATAGTGGTTATAAGATCAATTTCAAGGCTTAATGTGGTTTGCAAGTCAAGGTCTAAGAAAGCAATGAGAGAGAGTATGGCCTAATACGGTATGAGGTTTTTTTTCTAAGGCAATTATGCTATATTTTTTAAATCATGTTTACAAATTTTGAGGTCATGGTTTGAAATAAAATGCATGAAAAGTGGTTTTGAGGTCTTTCAAGTGCATAAAATGAATGGTTATCAAATCAAAAAGGAATTTAAAATGTTCATTGGCATGTGTAACATATGAATGAAAACCTAATATGTTCATGGTATAATTTTAAGGGTCATAGCTCAAAATTCTAGGCACTAGTTTTAGGATTAAGGGGTTATGCTTTATAAATGATCGTTAAGATTGGAAGATGGTTTAAACACTCAAAGAACCCTAATAATAACTTGATATGAAAGAAGTTGTTATAAAGTGATCATAATAGACTGGTATATTTAGTTGAGTGATTGGAGGTTGTATTCAACTCTCCCAATCACCTCCAGGTGTGATTAGTTTGTTAGGTAAGTGAGTGGACCTTATAGGAAAGGCCTTATTTCTTAAAGATTTGTTATGGCAGTCAAATTTGACGAAGTCATATTTTCTAAATGGATGGAGTACAAAGCTTGAAATTTTTATTTTATGTCCATGGTGGTTTATAGGTAGGTTTTATCCCTTAGGTGTGATAAACTGGTCATCTAAGAAAACTTATCATTAATAGGCCTAATGGTGAAAATAATGAGAAACCTAAGTAGAAGTGAGAAGGTGATTAAGGATGTGTTATCATGGATTAGGAATTAATTAAAGTGAATGGATAAATTTTTAAATACCTATAAGATATGTTTATGTTGGATATAATTTTTTTGAATTATTTTATATAGCAAAAAGTTGCTCTCAAGTTGACTTATCTAGCTCAGTGAGGTCTCTGTACAGTGAGGTCACTAGATTGGTTTACAAGACCAATATTGACATTAGATATTATGATGTTTTTTTGGAGGATATTTTGAGGATGTTTTAGGATATTTTAAATGCATTATAATTCAATGATTGTGGTGTCATAAGTTCAAGTTTCTATGACTATGTTTTGAGGCTAGTTGTTAGTTTAGAGTGAGCATTTTTCAGAGAAGAGTTTGAGCCTATATACCCTTAGTTAAATTATATAATTAAATTTTTGATGACTCTAAGGTCATGAATTTTTTGAATATGTGATTTTTTCCATTTTTTTTAGATAATTTTTGTTTATCTTCAATAGTTTAATACAAACTATTTGGGTTCGCATAGGCCTAATTGTGAATATTACTAATGGCATGCTTCAAGTGGTGGTTGAATATAAAATGTGTTATATATCCTAGATGAGATTATCAAGGGTACACTTTAGTGACATATGATATGTTCCTACCATGTAAGGTTTTTGAATGTGTCCCAAGGAAGGTAAAGTGTAATGTGTGCTAATGAAGACCTAATTGAATTAGGTCTCCTTAAGGCCTAAAGAAGGATTTGATCCATTTAAACTATGGTAAACATAATGTAATGTTTGATTCATGTTTTTGGCATGGCCTAATTCCTATTATGTGTAAAATATAATTAATCATGTATGGCTGACCAAGAGGTGTATGAACAAGAACCTAGTACAAAAATAAGGCGTAATAGGCCTAATTGATTTGTCAGAGTATGAGTTAGTTGAATAATTATATATAACTTTAAGAGATTAAGGAGGTCTTGTATACCATCATAATATTTCATAAAAACTATTATGAATATTTAATAGGGCTACTATGTATGAAAATCAAGGTCATATGACCTAATCAAGTTAAGAAGAGGGCTAGTTGAGCGAAGAGGCCTAGAAGGTAGTTTGAGAGGGATAGGAGTGTGAATAGATGAAGAGGTGGTTATCATTAGTTATTTTATAAAAAAAATTATATTAAGGTGATCACATCAATCAGGTGGATGAGTTATTTCTAAGTCATCTAGGGGTTGGTGCCTCCTTACAAGTTAGTTCTTGCCAAAGCCTAGTTGAGTTGGTGCTTAGCTAGTTGGGATTAGAGCTCCATGTGAAGTGGGTGATTCACTAAATTTGATTTTTTTATTGTATAACTATAGTCCATTTATAGATATCAGTGGGTTTTCTTTCCCTTGAGGTTTTCCCACTCAAACAATTATTCTATGTGTTTTTCTATTATCTTATGCTCATGGTTCTTGATGTGTTACTAGTTCACTATATTGCTTTGGTAATTCATGAATGATAAAGTAAAGTTGTAAATTTTTTTGAAGACTAATCCACCCCCCCCTGCTCTCATTCATTATGATTCCAATATTTGGTATCATATCTTGATCCTTTGAGAAAAATCTAACAACTTAAAGGTAATCTTAAGAAGAATAATATGTCTTGTGATAAATAGGAAGAAGATAACATGTATGATGAAGAAGTCTACTTTGATAGTGAAGAAGGAGAAGCAAAATTATACCTTGAAGCTGAGCTTATAAGTGACATTATTGTTTTGAAGCATAAAAATAAGACTATCAAGGATATCAATAGTCAGTTAGAAGGTGTTAACACAATGTTTAAGTCAAGGAAGTTAAGTATGACTAGTTGAAGATAGAGCTATATTCCTTAAAGGTTGATCATGAGCATCTCATAGAAAAAATTAACAAGGTTGAGAGAGTGTGTGAGAATTCATAATAAGTAAAGAGTACTAGAATTAAAAGACCAATAAGGTAGTCTAATGTAATAAAGGATAAGTCATCATGGGACCATGGGAGAAAGAGTAATCAGTCAAGAGGTAAGTATAGAAATGTTGTTTGTCATATATGTCACAATATAGGACACATTAAAATATTTCACTCTAATAGAGTTAGAAGGTCCTCAATATTAAAAAAGACACATAAATCTCCTATAATGAATGAGAAGGATCAAACATTGGTATGGAATCCAAAGAAATTTAGGATGGATCATATTGAGATTAAAAGTTAAGATGGACTATTTACCAAGGAGGAACAGAAGACCAAAGATGATTTTATGCTATCTCAGACTAAATTTTACATTTAAGATGAAGGCATGAAATGGTGTGTGTGTGTGTGTGTGTGTGTGTGTGTGTGTGTGTGTGTGTGTGTGTGTGTGTGTGTGTGTGTGTGTGTGTGTGTGTGTGTGTGTGTGTGTGTGTGTGTGTGTGTGTGTGTGTGTGTGTATATTGGTTTCTTAATATGCATGACATGAGATACAAATAATTTCATCTCATTGAAAAAGAATGATGTAGGAACAATGAGGTTTAGAGACAACACAACTGCCAATATAGTTGGCAAGGGTGTTTTGAGTTTGGATAATGGGAAGACCAAGACACAAAATGTGTTGTATGTGGAAGGTTTGAAATATAACCTTATTAGTGTAAGTCAAATTTTAAATTAAGGACACACACTAACTTTTCATGATATATGGTGTAAGATAAGGAGATCCAAATAAAGAAAGCTAATTGTTAATGCTAAGAGGACTAAGAACAATCTATATGTCTTGAATGAGATCAAGAACGAGAGATGCTTCATGATCAAGATAGATGAACATTATCTATGGCATAGAAGGTGAGGTCACCTAAAATTTTACAATCTGGTCAAGATTAACACTATGAAGTTTGTGAAAAACATGCCTAAGATCACTAAACCTATAAACATACTTTGCAAGGCATGTCAACATGGTACATAGACTAGAAGGTTCAAGTCTAAGGAGTACTCTAATAAAATTACCTTGGAGTTAATACACAATGATATCTATGGACATACAAGAATTCAAATCATTAAAGAAGATAGATACTTCATGTTACTCATAGATGATTACACAAGAATGACTTGGGTTGCATTCTTGAAATAAAAGTCAAAAACTCTTGACAAGTTCAAGGTATTTAAGGCTCTTATTGAGAAAGATAAGAATGAGAAGATCAAGTGCCTAATATCTGATATATGATGAGAGTTTTGGTCCAATGATCTTGATGACTTCTATGAGGTTCATGTAATAAAGAGATAATTCTTAGTAACTAGGACACCTCAGTAGAATGGGGTAGTGGAAAGGAAGAATAAGATAGTTCAAGAGATGGATATAACTATGGTAAATGAGTCTATATTATCTTATAGATATTGGAGAGAGGTAGTAAGTACTGTAGTCTACATTTTTAATAGAGGATAGATAAGGAATAATAGAAATAAAACCCCTTATGAACTATGGAAGGGTAGACCTGCCAATGTGGAACACTTTAGAGTGTTTGGGAGAAAAAATTTCATCAAAAAAGATGATTAATACTTGGGAAATTTTGATTCTATTGTGATTAAGGTATATTCTTAGGATACTCATCAATGATCTCAACCTATAGATGTTATAACAAGAGGCTACAAAAGATAGTGGAAGGCACCAATTCGAAGATTGATGAGACAAGGAAATATCACTCATAGTCAAATGACACTTTAGAGAATATAGACTTCAAGAATGAAGAGTATAATATATAGGTTGATGTGGAAGAATAAGAAGTTGAAGAGAGATAGGATTTAAAAGGACCCTTAAGACATATTCAAAACATCACCCTATATCTCAAATCATTGGCAATAAGAATGCAAGTATACAAATAAGGAGAAGACCAGCAAGTAATATAAATCAAGAGAATATTTCTTTATTATCCAATATTTAACCTAAGAATATTATATAATTAAGAAAAGACAAATTTTGGATAGGTGCTATGAATGAGGAGTTAGACCAAATAAAGAAGAATGAGACTTGGGAGCTAGTTCCTAGGCCTACAGAAAAGAATGTCATTGGCACAAAATGGGTGTTTAGAAAAAAGTTTAATGAAGATGGATAAGTCACTATAAACAAGGATAGATTGTTATGAAAGGGATATACTCAAGTTGAAGGGGTAGAATTTGAGGATACCTTTGTACTAGTATCAATATTGGAGGCCATCAGATTATTTCTAGCATATGTAGGATTCAAAGGGTTCAATGTATACTAGATGTATGTAAAATCTACCTTTTTGAATGGGAATTTAGAAGAGGAAGTGTACATTGAGAAAACTAAGGGGTTATCACTATAATATGACAAAGAATATGTTTGTAGATTTAAAAAGGATCTCTATGGTCTAAAGAAAGCTCTTGGAGCTTGGTATGCTAAGTTGGATAGGTATCTATTGGATTAAGGATTCAAAATAGGAGTTTTAGATAATAATATATACATCAAGATAGAATATGACCATCATTTGATAGTATTTGTCTATGTGGATGATGTCATCTTTGGTGGAAACAATTAGAACATAACCAAGGCCTTTGTAGAAGTGATGAAAAAAGTGTTTGAGATGTCCATGCTAGGAAAAATATCATTCTTTCTTGGGTTGAAAATCACTCAATCTAAAAAAATTACATTTATCTCACAAGAAAAGTACATAAGAGAGATGTTAAATAAGTTTGAGATGGAATATTTCAAGGAATTGAGGACACCCATGATCATAAGGTGTAAGTTGAATAAGGAAGATGAGTCTTCAAAGGTTAATCAGACATCATATACGTCATTGATTAAAATTTTGTTGTACACCACTACTTTTAGACCTAGCATTATGCAAGTAGTAGGTCTTGTGGGAATGTTTCAAGTAGATATAAAGGAGAATCATCTACAAGCAATCAAAATGATACTCATGTATCTTAAGGGGACTATGGAATATGGGTTGTGGTATCTAAGAAGCAAGGAGTTCAATCTGATAGCTTACATAGATGCAGAATAGGCAAGAAGTATAGATGATAGGAAGGGTACAAATTGAGGGGATTTCTTCTTAGTTTGGTGCTTAGTTTCATGGATAATCAAGAAATAACCATTAGTATCATTATCTACTTATGAGGATAAGTACATTGTAGTAGCTTCATGTTACACTCAGGTCCTATGGATGAGACAGACCCTAAAAGACTACAAGGTGGAGTATGATTGTCATAGTCCTATTTATTATTAAAATATAAGTGTTATAAGTGTCTCAATTAACCTTTTCATGTATTCAAGTACCAATCACATTCCCATCAGGTGTCATTTTTAAGAGAGCAGGTACATGAAAAAAGTGTCAAGCTTGAGTATGTTTTTACATAGGATCATATTGTAGACATCTTGACCAAAACACTTCCAAAGGTAACATTTGAACATATAATATATTAATTGGGTGTAATTTCTACCCCTAGTAATCATTAAATAATCTAAAGTACTTAGGGGCTAATCAGGTTCATTAGCTCCAAGAATAGGTGAGTTATTCTAAGAAGTTAAAAGACATCACTATGTCATTTATGTCAAAGGGGGAGATAAGACCAGATTAGGGAGATAATAATGATAAATTTACATTATGTCTTTAAATAAATGATAAAGTAGGAGATTATTGAGCATTTTTCCTGCTATTGAGGTTTAGCATTGATATTGTCATTGATGTCAAAGGTTCTTAATAAAGATGTTCATAAGGTCATTAAAGAATTTTATTTTTTGATAACATCATCAAGAGTTATTAAATTATTTTAGTAGCATGTAAGGAATTTTATAAAGGTATAGAATCATCAAGGAGTGTTTCAAGTTCAATTATCAAGTTTAAAGTGATTGAGAAGCATAGTCATAACACTAGTCATGACATGTAAAGTCCTAGTGAGAAGGTTTGAGCATGGTGGTTTGGTGAGATGGATGCATAGAGGCATAAAAGGTTATATTAGGTTTATTTATCATGCATATGATGAACTTTATCACTCATTATATTCTACAGGGGCAAGACCTTAAGTCCAAGTCTACAACTAGACTAGTTTTAGACCATGTCTAACCTAATGAGGTGTCATGAGGTGTTTACAAGATATATGAATGATATATGGTAGTGGTTGAGAATTATATTAGGATTTATGGCATTTATAAGAGGTTTTGAGATCTTGGATAGTGGTTATAAGGTCAGTTTCAAGGCCTAATGTGGTTTTTAGGTCAAGGTTTAAGCAAGCAATGAGAGAGAGTATGGCCTAATGAGGTATGAGGTTTTATTTCCAAGGAAATTATGGATATTTGAGTGTTTTCATAAGTATGGTATATTATTCCAATCATTTTTTAAAAAAAATAGGTCATGGTTTACAATAAAATTCATGAAACATGGTTTTGAGGTCTTTCAAGTGCACAAAATGAAGGGCTCTCAACCTGAGAAGTACTTTAAAGTGTTCATTATCATGTGTAACATCTACATGAGAACCTAATATATTCATGGTGGATTATTAAGGGTCATAGATAAAAATTCTATGAATTATTTTTTGGATTAATGGGCTATGCTTTATGAATGATCATTAAGATTGGAAGATGGTTTAAACCCTCAAAAAACCCTAATAGTGATTTGATATGAAATAAGTTGTTATAAAGTTCTTAGAATGGATTGGTATGGATATTTAATTTTTTTGAGTTTATATTAAACTCTCCCAGACACCTCCAAGTGTGATTATTTTTTCAGGTGAGTGGGTGGACCCTACAGGAAAGGTCTTGTTTCTCAAAGATTTATTGTAGTGATTAGAGTTGACCAAGTAAAAGTTTATAAATGGACGGATGGAAAATCGTGAGACTTGTATTTTATTTCCATAGTGATTTTTTGTTAGGTTATATCCCTAAAGTGTGATAAACCGTTCATCCAAGATAACCTATCATTAACAAGCCTAATGGTGCAAGTAGTGAGAAACCCAGGCAAAAGTGAGAAGGTCATTAGGGATGTGTTATCATGGATTAGGGATGAATAAAAGTGCATAGATAAATTTTAAAATAAATGTAATACATGTTAATGTTGGATATAATTTTTGGATATAATTTTATATATCAAAAAAATTCTCTCAAGTTGACTTGTTTAGCTTAGTGAGGTTTGTTTATAGTGAGGTCATGAGATTGGTCTGCAAGACCACTATTGCCATTATATATTATGATATATTTTTAGAGTTTGTTATGAGGATGTTTTAGGATTTTTTTCATGAAATTTTAGTCCTTGATTTTGTTTTTCCAGGTGTCAAAATATCAAGTTTCTATGACTGTGTTTTGAGGCTAGTTGGCAATTCAAAGTGAGCATTTTGTAGAGAAGAGTTTGAGCCTATATACCTTGATTTGAATTATATAATGAAGTTTATGATGACCCTGAGGTCATGAGGTTTCTTAATATATGATTTTTTCCATATTTTTTAATCTAATTGGTGTTTTGTCTTCAATATTTCAAGATAGACTTTTTAGGTATGCACAAGCCTAATATTGAATAGTATTAATGGCATGCTTCAAGTGGTGGTTAAAGATAAAAGGTGTTATGGATCATATATGATATTATTATGGGTATATTTTAGTGACACATGATATTTTCCTACCATTTTAAGTTTTTGAATGTGTCCTAAGGAAGTCAAAGTGTAACATGTGTTAATGAAAGCCTAATTTAATTAGGTCTCCTTAAGGCCTAAAGAAGGATTTGATCCATTTGATCTATGGATGACCTAATTTAATGTTTGATTCATGTTTTTGGCATTACCTAAGGTATTTTTGGAAAATATAAGTAAGTATGTATTTCTAACCAAGAGGTGTATGAGCAAGAGCCTAGTATAAACACAAGGCCTAATATGCCTAATTGACTTGTTAGAGTATGAGTGAGTTGAAACGAATGATATATATCATTGAAGAGCTGAAGGGGGTATTTTAGAACATAATAAGGGTGAATAGAAACTATCATGAAGATATGATAGGGTTATTTTGTATTAAAATCAAGATCAGATGACCTAATCAAGTCAAGAAGAGGGTTAATTGAGCGAAGAGGCCTAGAAGGCAATTTGAGAGGGATAAGAGTGTGAAGAGATGAATAGGTGGTCATCATCAATTGGTTAAGAAAAAATGTAAGCTGAAGGTGATAAAATCAATCAGGTGGCTGAGTTGGTGCTGAGCCATCTAAGGGGTTGGTGCTCCATGTGAAGTGGGTGCTTCACTAAATTTGATGTTTATCTTATAGGACTGTATTCCATTTGTAGATATCAGTGGGTTTTCTTCCCCTTGAGTATTTCCCACTCAAACAAGTGTTTTATGTGTTTTGATCTTATCTCATGCTCATGATTCTTGATGTGTTGCTATTTCACTATATTTATTTGATAATTCATAAATGATAAAGAAAATTTTTAAAAGTTTTTAAAGATTGATTCACCCCTTCTCTAAGCCATTTTGCTTCAAAAAAAGAAGATGATGAGGCTTCAAGAGCAGGTTTAAAATAACTTGAGATGAATCTAAATATTCTCAACCTATTATTTCCTATCATGCACTTTTAGTAATTATTAATCCTTAAACTCTTAATGTGGTGGGTTTTCTAAAGAAACATAAGGTGATTGTGTTAATAAGCTTTGAGAGTACACATAACTTCATCAACAGTAAGTTGGATACTCATTTGAAATATTTCATTTACCTAGCTCTAGAATTTTAGGTCATGATTACATATGGTGGTACAATCAATTATTCTATAAAATTCCATAGCATTAAGATTACTATGGGAGACTATTGGTTATATCCCCTACATTTGTTATTATCATGGGAGGAGCTAACATTATTGTGGGAGTGTAGTGGCTCACTACTTTGGGCACTATTGAGATGAATTTCTAGGAATTATTCATATGGTTTCATTTAGAAGGTAGGACCTTTAAACTACATGAACTATGGGATAAATATCCACAACTGGTTAGTTCCCATTGAATGATGAATATTCTTAGAAAATGTGTAGAAGGATTTGTCTCATGTTTATTTTCCATAGAGGTTAAACCAACCAAAGAGTCTACACATCCTAATTTACAAAGGTAGCTAGATGACCATTATATTTTTTTTGGTGACATGCCAAAAGGACTTCCTCTTATTCATACATATTATCATGCCATCAGGGTCATTCTAATAATTACACCACTCAACATCAGACCTTACATGTATCCCTATGCCTAAAAGAGTGAAATTTAAAATATGGTATAGGAGATGTTGGAGTCAAGAATCATCTCACATATTCAAAGTGAATATTCCTCCCTAGTAGTCATGGTGAAAAATAAGGATGAAATTTGAAATATGTGCTTAGAATATATAAAATTCAATAAGTACACCATCAAAGGTAAGTTTACTATTCTATTAAATGATGATATGCTATACAAATTGCATGGTGTTGTTTATTTTACCAAGTTATACCTTTACACTAGGTATAATTAGATTCACATCCATGATGAGGGTATACCTAAAATAGCTTTCAAAACTAATTAAGGCCATTATGAACTTATGGTCATGCCTTTTTTCCTCACAAATTACCATCTAAATTTTAGAGTTTGATGAATATTATTTTTAGGCCATTTTTGAGAAAGTTTGTATTGGTTTTTTTTGATGATATCTTCATCTATAGAAAAAACTGGAAAGGCCATTTGAAGCATGTGAAATAATTAATTTCAATTTAGAAACAACATTAAATTTATTCCAAACCTTCTAAATGTGCTTTTAGTATCTAATATGTGGAGTACTTGGGTCGTATTTTTTCACATGAAGTGAAATTTGATCCAAAAAAATCCAAGCAATGATGGAGTAGTAGCTTCCTAAGACCCTCAAAAACCTTTGAGTATTTAAGGGTTTAATTAGTTACTATCACAAGCTCATCAAAAATTATGTTAGCATTGTATCCCCACTCACCTCTTTGTTGAAGAAAGACTCCTTCTAGTGGACTGATTCATCTACCAAGGCATTTAAATAGTTGAAATTTTCTATGTGCACAAATCCAATTTTGGTTACTCGTAATTTTTCAAAAACTTATGTTTTGGAGTGTGATGCATCAGGATATGGCATGGGGGATGTATTCATGCAATAAGGTAGATCATTGGCTTTTTAAATTCACTAATTAATGGGAAAAATAGACTCAAACTAGTCTATGATAATAGATGATGACTATTCTGCATGTAGTGAAACAATGGAGACCTTATCTGATGGGTCATCACTTTTAGGTAAAGATTGATCATGATAGTCTCAAATATTTTTTTTAGAAATTATTTTCATCTAAATAAAAATATAAATGGGTGACTTAAATAATAGGATATTATTTTGAAATTGTGTATAAGAAAGTAAAAAACAATGTGGTGGAAAATGACCTCTCTCGATAGGATGAATTAGTTGAGTCATTTTTATGCACCATGAACATGTGATAGGTAGAATGGATAGAGGAAGAAATATCTAAATGGGATGATGAAAATTCTACCAAGGATTTGATTCAAAATCTCTAATAGGGTTTCAATAAATCTAAAAAAATTACATGGAATGGGAACACATTATCGTATAAAGATAGGTTATACCTCTATAAGCATTCTCTCCTCAAACATATAATTATTCAAGAACTTCATGCCTCTATACTTAGAGGTCATTCTATATTTTTTAAAACATATCATAGAAAAAAGTAAGATTTCTTTTAGGAATGACTCAATGGGTATGTCTAGAAATATATGGTCGAATGCATGGTATGTCATCAAAATAAAGGTGAAACAATTAAGACCCTAGGTATTTTTCAATCTTTATCCATCCCTAACCAATGTTGGGAGGAGGATTCAATGGATTTCATTATGAGGTTACCATAGTCTGAGGGTAAAAATTTTGTCATGGTAGTTGTGGATTGACTCACCAAGGATGCTCATTTTTATTCCTTGTCACATATATTTATTTCCAGTATTATAGCTTCTATTTTTCTCAATATAGTTTAGAAATTGCATGGTAATACAAATATCATTTTAAGTGATCAAGATTCCATTTTTAATAGTAAATTTTGGAATGGATTATTTGCATGTTTGGGCACCTAGTTGGCTCATATCTCATCCTATAATCTTAATCTAATGTAAAAACCTAGGTAGTCAACAAATGTCTATAAGGGTATCTTCATTGTTTTGTTTCTAAAAAATGTGATAAATGGGTTCATTGGTTGCCAATTTTGAATGGTGGTATAACACTTATTTTCACACTTATTCCAAGATGTCTTCTTTTTATGGCATAGTATGGGTATCACCCCCATCTATCACTTCATATTTGATATTTCATCCTAAGGTTTGAGCTATTGAGGAACACATTCACCATCAACAAGAGGTACTAGTCAGTTTGTGAGAGAATTTAACAATGACACATAATAAAATGAAGATATAAGAAGATCAACATTGCAATGAGTAGCATTTTATCATAGGTGATTTGGTACTTATACTTTTTCATCAATATAAATATATGTATCTAAATCAATAAAAAAAAGGATAAAAAACTATCACCTAAGTATTATGGCCCTTATCAGATCTTGCATAAAATTGGTGGTGTGGCTTACAAGCTAGAATTACCTCCATCTACTCACATACATCTGGAATTCCATGTATCTTTCCTAAATAATGTAATTGGACATAAATTTTCCACTTAGATTAATTTACTGAAATTGGATAAATAATTCCAATTCATTCTGAATCCTAAAGAGATTCTTCACATGTATACTAAATAACTACAAACTAGAGCCATTAAGGATTATTTGATCAAATGAAATAACCTTCATTCTAAATATGCAACATGGGAGGTGAAGAATTACTATAACAACAGCATCATTTGATTCAACATTGAGGACAACATTTTTTTAAATGGGATAGGCATATTATGACCTTAACCTATAATGCCTCTAGGGATATGTGTGGCCAACTTGATGTTTACATGCTTTCATATTATCTTATTACATTTCTTTATGTTCTTAGTATGTTCAACCTATGGAATAACCTTGACTAATTAGAGTACATATAGGAGGTAGTGGTTAGTCTTTTATCATCATATTAAAATTTTTGTTTTTATTGTGTTGTTGTAGAAGTTTCCCCTTCAAAGTGGCTCAGTCATAATATTCAAATATTCTTCTGTTCTAATAATTTTTGTTGTGGATCTATTTATTTTTCTCTTAATTTTTTGATGTATAATTATACTATTATGAATCATCTAAGTAATTTCATTACATAAAACTAGTATAAAACCAAGTCAATCCAAACCAAACCTATCTATATAAAAATTTAAACCTAACTTAATGACACCAACCACATGGTTTCACACAATAATTAATAAAATTCCTAACATATAAAAAGCCTTTGGCCTTTTTCTCTAATGATCCCATGAATCAAGTACATTTTCCATGATGATAATATTGATAGCCTCATAGATCAAAGTGACTATAACATTGAAGCCAGTGATATATTTAAATATGTTCAATTTTTTTTCCTAAGTTTACCAATATCTATTTGGAAACAAAGATAACATCCTTATATAGCTCATAAAGATAGGAGTTAGACTACTTTCAAACTTTAATCCCAAAAATCTAAGTCATAATTAGGAAGGAACAAACACTTCCCAATCAAGACTAAACAAATTCTAATAACCATGTTGACTAAAACAAAGCAAAATTGGAATTGACCAATGAAAATTCCATTCCACATGTCTCCCATATCAATATTATCAAATGTAAATTATTTCTAGTTGAACAAATACATTATCACCAAAACCAAGTTATATCCGACCAACTCTAATAGTTAAGCCAATAATTGGCAAAACTAGTTTTTCATATAAATCCTTATATATCAATCCTTTCATAGCAAAAATCCAATAATAAACAATCCAATAATTGAAAATCTAATGCCAATCATACCCATGTTTCACCTAAATCTAATTTTATCTAACCACCATCCACATTAATTAAGGGCACCTAGAATGTCAAGCCATGAAGGATACCCTCCAAATATTAAAATATATGAACCAAAATCAAAATATTTAGTATAAGTTAAAGGAATTTTATCCTTACCCATTTTAATGAGACATTATAAGATTACCCTTCCCTTCTTAGTTCAAACCACCTATGTTAAAAAATTACAAATGAAAGGGTGATCCTAGGAAACATGTTAAGGATTTTTTCATGTCCTGCCAAGAAGTGGTCTATAGTGATATCTATTTACTTAGAATATTACCTAAAATATTAGTTGGCTAATCCTTTTATATTCATTCACCAATGTAAAAAATTCCCACATTCTAAATGGAATTAATTGTCCCTAGTTACCCTCAACCCTTTTAGTATTGTAAAATGTTGGAAGGATGATATCATAAAACAAACTATTATCCTATCATTGAAAAAACTTATGGAGTAGAAAGGTCTAAGGCATCAGAAAAACCAAAATCTTATTCTTATATCCATCTAGATGTTATACCATCCAAATCTAAAACTCCACCTTCTAAATCCCATTTAAATATTATTGATAAAGGTTCAGGAGAATATGAGATTCAATATGCCTTACATGTGGGGGAAATTCCCATTTCTCCTAAAATTAATGGCAAGCCTAACATGAGAAATAAGGAACATGTATCCTATCAATTTTTTCCAACTTATTTTATAAACTTAGGCCTTCCTATAGATGATAAGATTGAAATTTATAATGATTATTGTTTATATAATGATGTTGTAGCTTGTTGTTTGAAAGATAGTGAGTATCCCATATCCAAAACAATCATGTGTCACATCATAACTTATAAAGGAAAAGGATTGGGACTCCATGAAAATGGAATCATAAAACTTATACCTTCACATACAAATAAATAATATCATAGTACTGGTTACAAACCTCTAAGTGATCAATATGAGGATGTCAGTGATACTACCATGATTTTTAAGGAAAAGTATTTTGAAATTGAAACATGTTACACAAATAACCTCTATGAAGATATTTCATCCACTAACCTAATACATGAAATTATTATCCTTACCTTAAATATTGACCTCTAATATATTGAACTCATCGATTGGGACCAACAAGATTGTATACCATTTGACTAATTCAAAAATGGCAATGTTATTACAGAGTTTATGGGACTCTTGATGGCATTCTATTAAGGGATCATAAAAAGGTTTTGAAATAAAATTGGATACGTAGGCATATTTTTTGGAGTAGGAAGATTCTTTATACACAATATTTTCAAACATTATCAATTACTTATGTTTTCTATTTTGAAATAACCTATCAAGTCTCAATCTCTCTAAATGCATGCCTTGAGGGGTGTACCAAGAAAAGGGCGGGCAAAACATTGGTGATTCTCAAGATTATTTTTCTTTATTACTACTTTTTATCAATACAACTATCTCCTAAAAATATTTACCTAAGCTTTGCCTCCTCTTTTGTACCTTCCTCTAGTCATTTGCCACCTTCATTAGCCCTTCCCTAACCCAAAACCCTTTTTGATAGTTTACATTAGACTATCAACCCCATTGACCTTGTACTCTAATTGGTAAAAATTATTAAGGTCTAGGTCATCCCCTGGCTAACATAGATTGTGACCTATTTTTTTTTTGTCAATAATGATACTAGGTCAACTGGGTCAACCTTGTTGGCCTAAAGTTTTAGAAAGGACTAGGGTTAGATATGCATATATAAATATATCAATTTCACCATTCTTATAGAGACAACAAGAGTTAATTATTTATTTGTTCTTATTTATAATCTACTCTTCCACCATTCTACTTGAGGAGTCTTAGCTTAGGGTTTCTACTAGAGAATAATTTTGTCTTGTGGAGAAGTCTTGGATGCTTTGGCCATTTTTAGTTATCCTTACAAACCACAAAAACCTCATACAAATCACCTTTGGCCAAGGGAGAGATTGGGTCTTGATAGGTTCATCTTCAAGGTAATTATCTCTAATGTTTTTCCTCTCTTTAGTAGATAGAAGTAGCATAAGTAATGGCTTTTGAATATATTTCTCTCTCCATATATTAGGGTTTTACCTATATATAGCTTAATTAGGATTATCTTATGCATGTTTAATTTTTATATTTACTATCCCTAATTTTTTCCACAAGATTTGGTGAGCACTAAATTATACTTTAATTTATTTATTATTAGTTTAGTGAATATAAAAACATAGGACCTAGTTAGGGTTAATGCATAGTTTTGCTTGACTGGAGGCTTTTAAACCCTCCCTAGTGATATTATTATGGTAAGATATCCTTTGGCTAGGTCTAGTAGATCCATTTTTGTCATGACCCTAAATATATAATGTATCCATAATCAAAAGTGTAATTATGATTTATCTTCTCTAAGCTAGGATTTATTTATAGATCTATTGCATTTCCCATTGAATACATTCTAATGAACTTGACATGAATCTAACCATTGCAAGTTTTCTTTCATGATATCATTTTTATAATTTTACTATATTTTTTCATATTTATCATATTGTATCTAACCAATCAGTATAGTTATAACTTTCTATGTGTAGGTTTATCACATAGGCATATCAAAATGATTATGCATTTTTTGTGTAGGTATTCATTAGATACATGTTACTGGATCAAACATGTTGACATAATACTCTTCTTCCATTTGAGATAAACATATAGGGTCAAACAAGTCAAATTATTCTCTCGACTAGCATACAAGTCAACATACACTGTCAAACAAGTCAACTTTTTCATCTTATTCTTCTTTTGCATACAAGGTTTTTTAAAACTAGGTCAAACTAGTTGACTTAGTTTGAAGACTTTGATAGTAGTAATTAAGGCACTTTAGCATAAAATTTGAAATATTAACCATCTTCTAGCCCACCAAGTTTCTTCTCTTTCCCTTCTCTATCATTTTAGTACTTTCTTCAATTCTATTTTACACAAGTCAGTAGTCTTTAAAACTGTAACCCTATAGCCAACTAGGTCAACTTGGTTGACTTAGTTCTATAGTTTGTCTTCGATCTAAGAGACATAGTTGACCTATTCAACTATGTTCTTAAATAACTTGATTTTTTAGAATAGTAGTGACCCATTCAACTCTATTATGTACTATTTGCATATAGTGTCACTTGAACTGATTTTGTACTATTCTCAAATCAAGGAAATAACAATTATTCACTAGTAATTAATTCACACTTCCTTTTTAATTCTATGCATGCTTAGAGTAACTCACATATCTAAATAGGTGTTTTTTTTCTTAAATTACCATTTATTTACACTATTTTTCTCTTTTTTATGCACTACCAAATCACATAATAATCAAAATGCATTTAACACTTATCTTCCCAAGGCCTACCTACTTAGAATTCATCACCGAGGGGGAAGTTGACTTAGTTTTTAAGCCAAGTATAAATAGATGGTTAATTGATATATTGGTAAATCACCCAACACCCTTATAATTTTGAGATTGTCAAGTGAAGGGGTAGGCTCGAATGCCAATCTAGTACCATTACCAATGTAGGTCCATTTCATCCCAAATGTCTTAAATCCATCCATAGATTACTTTTCTAGTTCCCTATTTCATCCAACTCTCCTATCACACTTAATTCAATGTTTTATAATAATGTAATAACACTTAGGATGACCACTTAGTTATCATTTACTTTTTATTTGATTGCTTACTCTTTGATCATTACATATTGTATTGTAAAAACTTGCATTATCTAGTGTTGGTGCAAGGTTTTTTTTTGTGTGCCCTAATTGGATCACTCACATTGATCTAATTATTTATGTGTTTCCTTTCATTATTTCTACACTTATATTATAAAACTTTTTTCCTATTTCAAAACACCATAATTTTGGTTGATACATTCTCTTATAGATTGTATATTTATTTATGCCTATAATACACAGTCAACTAGCACAATTATGTCTCTTATCTTTCTATTCTACCCTTTATCTAGTAGTACATAGTCGACCCAGTTGAATCTATACTCTTCTCAGCCTATATCTTCATAGTAATCTATCAACCCAATCAACTTTATACCTGTTGACTAACCTTAATCTTCTATCTGGATGACTTAGTTATCTATCCCTAATCTCTCTTTATTCTTGATTAAAATCCTATTCTTTTCATCAAGCATCATGAAATCCCTTATTTAAATCTTATTGGACAACTTGAATCCATTTGTACACTATATGGGTTACTCTTTTCTCTATTTCTTTACCTCTCAAGAGAACACTCACTCTTGGAGCACTTCTTCTTCATCATCTATGGATTGTAACATGGTTCAAATCACACCTCGAGATGAATCAGGTGGATCCGATCATTTTTTACCTATCAATAAAAATATCATCTTCATACATTTCAACGCAATGTGGGAATGATTGACACAATTCTATCCAACAATCCCACTGGTAATCCACCTCCCCATAATACCAATTCAAGGAGACCTATTACAAACACCAACCCACGAATTGATATAACCCAACTTATTGTATAAGTTGTACAACAAATGACTATAATGCAAACATATAAAACCTCCCAAATGATGTAGTTACAATGTCATTTGATCAATATGGCTAATTAACCTCCAATTCTAATTCTACAGACTAATCAAAATTTTATTCCTCCACCTCTTAGAGATGCCTTAAGAAATGTTATTCCCTAAACTACCATGAATAACAAGATGCTTTAAAACATCCAAAATGAGCCTTTAACCCCTTTCATAATTTTCATTGGTATTGGTACCTTCTTGCCAACTATAAAGTATGATGGGACTAAAGACCCTGCATCATTTATTAAAACATTTGGAAATATTTATAAAAAGTGGATCCAAACTAATAATTTCACCACCACCAAACTTCTCATTAAAACCTTCACTAGAAATGTATTAGAATGGTAAAACCAACTTACCCAACATTCCATCTAGAAACTAGAAGATTTAGCTAATCCTCTAGTTAAATAATTTCAACATAATGACCTTCTAAAAAATTACCTTATCCATTTCATCAATGCTAAGCAATCTCCCACTGAATCAGCTCATGATTTTATCAAATAATAGAAATATTTGGCCCATAAAGATGACCATAACATGATTTATGATAATATATTAAAAATATTTATAATTTCTTTAACTCCTCTTCAATATAAGGTTAAAACTTTTGTCCCTCAAACATTTAATAAAGCTCTTGACCAAGCCAAATTGTAAGACTTATTAATGAATCAATTTGAACCTAATACCAAAATTCTTAAGGGATATTTTCAAACTTCTACCAATTCCATCATTGTAAATACTCCTCAAACCAAACCATGATTTACTAAGTCTAACAATACCCCATCTTCTCACACACCATTAACTGTGAAGTAAATGAAACAATTCTTAGTGCCCTCTAAACCCTTTAATTATACCAATAATCCTCCTAAATGGTATGAAACTAATCAATTTTGTTGTTTCCATGATGATATTGGTCATTCCCATGAAAATTTTAGAGGGCTTACCAAAAAAAAAATTCTCTTATATTTTTTATGATTCCTTTCATCATAAATCCATGATCTGAATCCATCATCAAGAATACAAAACTACTTCTCAAAAATGGCAAGCTCCCAAAGCTTTCTCTTCTAATAACCAAAAATACTTCCCCACATCTACCATTAAAAAAACTATGAAGGATGTTTGTGTCATTGATACTGACTATGACTAATATTATAACAACTCTCAATATGTTAATGTAGTTAAGGTTAAATATCATCACAAACCGGATCATAAATATCTTATCACCGAACCTAAGAAGTCCTCTTTGGAAGAACAAACTTTCAAAGATACTACAACTACTCATCTTACTTTAAAAGCTAATGAAGAAACATCTCCTTCTTCTGAACCCCCAACCACTTCTATTCCTTCAAAATATACATTACCTTCTAAATATCACACTAATTCTTCTTATAAATCCCATTGGAAATTTCTATAAGAACTCAACTCCATGCCTTGAAAAATTCCCCTTATGGAATTAGTTTGTACCTCCCCCTATCATTGCAAGTTCCTCATGCAAAAATTACAAGAAATTAAAGATCCATATTCTATAGATTAAGAACCACCCTCTCTTGAGCCTCAACCTACCAACGTGCACACCATTGAATCCATTTGTCCTTCCAAAATTTCCATTCAATTATTTAAGAAGACATGATTAATGATGAGATCCTTTTTCATGTCGATGATCCACCCCTATTCATTAAAATAGCCATTAATATTACCCTTATTCATAAATTTTTAGTTGATGAAGGGTTCGGTATTAATGTGGCATCTTTGTATCTCATCCAAAAACTTGGATATAATAAACACCATCTCAATAAAACCTACCTAATGTGTCATGGATTTGATAAAACTAATCAAAATCCACTTAGTTATATTTGGCTTCCCCTTACAATCAGGACTAAGAATGTTCTAACTAAGCTTATGGTCCTTGATTTTCCCCTATCTTATAACATACTCCTAAGATACCCATGGACTCATACAATGTAATTTATCACCTCTTCCAGTAGCCAATGCATCAAGTTATTAAATAATGGCAAAAGGCATAAACACGAGGTCGATCCTAACCCTTAGAGTATTCAACTTCCCAATCCTAAATCTCAATATCACATTCCTACCATTCCAACAATCAACAATGCTCCCTTACTTTAATTCATCAACATTAATCTAGACCTACATGTTACTCTTATTGATTCAAATTATGAGGAACATAATGACTTGCAACATATTTTTAACACTACTAAGTTACCTCATTACATATCATAGTGGCTTCTTTCTTCTTTATTACCTCCTTATTACACTATCCCTCTCATTGATGAGATCACTAATTTCCCCCTCCATGAAATACTCAAGATGCTTATTACTTAGGAGATACCTTCACATTCAATGATTATGGAGTGGCCAAATTATTCTAATATCCTTTAATCATGTCTCTATGTAAATCCAATGATCTCAATATCTCCCCTTTTGAAACTCCTCTTGAATCTCAAGCATGTAAAAAAATTTCAAGCCTATGATGATAATGACATCATGGCCCAAGCTCAATATCGAGACTTGGATGTTCAAAATTATCATAAAATGTTATCCCAAATACATGTTTCTAGCCATGATGTTCATACCATTTCCACTAATTTTTAATTAGTCCCTGAAGGTTATGTACCTCCCATTAATTCTCCACTTATCAATACTCCTTGGGTGGTAGACAAAATCCTAACTTTTGAACCTCGGGTACTTTTTACATCTTATATACCACTTAAAAATTCCATCCTTGCATCCAATTCTTCCCCCATCAATGAAATTAACAAAAAAACCAATCACATCTGACTAACTATCTTCCCTTACTCCCCATACTCCTAATATTGAATTAGATGCCAAGGCCATAGATGTACATCAAATACATTCTAAATATGATCACCATGGTAATAAAATTATTGATCTCAAATTATATGTTGAGTATTATGGTCCTCTTCCTAATTTACCTAGAGATGAATCCATTCTCAAATTATATCATGCCCAAAAACTTCAACTCCCTCGGCAACACCATAAACTTGGGAATTTCAAAAATAAAACCCCTTGTTTCAATAACTTCATCACTAGCATAAACCCTAAATCAAATCACATTTCCTCATTACCTAATGACCATATCATATATGGAAATCCTATGCTTATTGAATAAACTATTTTAATGAATATAGTACCCCATTATTCCCTCAACCAATTACATTCTCTTGTAAAATCACACCAACTAAACATGATAACTTTAGCTTATTTTTAAATAAATATCATGTGACTTTTTATCGGTACTATGATGACATTCATAGTATTGACCCTATAATTTGTGTAGAGGATTAAAAATCAATTTAGTCAAACATTAGTCCATAAATCATAAAAAATACATAAATAACTAACTAACTAAACCTATCTATTCCTATGGGAATTACAAAGGATAACAAGAAATAAATGAAAGAAACCAAACATCATATTAGCTTCCCAAATGGATTCACCATACCCATGTGGCTCAAAATCATGTTTTCCCTTGATTAAGCATCCTTGTCTTTATCAATAAAGGTGGCAAACTCTTCCAATGTCTCAAGAACACTCCATAAAACCTAGGCTCATGATTCTAAATCACTAAAATAGCTTAGCAAAGAATATTAAAAATAAAATCAATGATCAAATGTAAAGGATTGTGGAAACAATTTAACATTATAACTTTTCAATATTCAAGCTTAAAATTCATGTCCATGGCCTCTCTATTTATAGATTTTTGAGATTGGTCAAGATCAACCATGACCATTCATCTCAAGATTGATATGTGTGGCCATGGATAATCCTAATATTTGGAATTAAACTCATAAATATCCTCAAGATAAATAAGTATTAAAGAGGCATGGGAGGCATTAACTAGGCATGGGTGACCCATAATCTTGATATTTTATGTAATTATAGCTTGATGGATGCCACCCCATAAACGATGTCACTAGGTGATGTAGATATTCAAAATCAATTTCCAATAATGAGATATTCAAAAATATATATGGAATTCTTATGTAAGCTCATAAATTGGATTAATTATCTTAATTTTAATCAAGTTTAGTGCAATTCTTTGGAAATTAGTGCATAATTAATCAAAATGGTCAGAAAGTCATATTATTGAATCATAATTTGACTGGAGAGGAATTGGAAGGTGATGTTAGATATGTTGGATTTGTATTCCCATTTAGGATGTTTCCAACTCAAAATAACAAAGATAAATGACTTGTACCAATGAATTAGAAGAAAAGAGTGATCTAAAGCACTAAATGGCAAAATTATCATTTTGACTTGAAACGATCTGATCAAAGTTAGCTGGCCCATAAAATGAATTACCCTATTTAAGGATATTTGACCTAAATTAGAACTAGTAAGTGATAAGTTCAAACGATTTAGGTTATTTTATGGATTTTTAATTAAAATGTGCATTTGAGTGAAATTTGAGTAAGATTGACAATTTTAACACAAATGGTGTTAGGAATTAGATGTCTACATTTTACCCATATTTGAGAAGGCATAGCGAGACATTTAGGTGAAGCGATGTCTTTTCAAAGAAAATAGTTGTCAAAAAGAAATTGGAATAGACACATGATACCCCCTTGAGAGGACATACTAGGGTGGAAGAAAAGGATAGACTCTCAAAAAGAGAAAGAAAGTGAGAGATTAACCCATTGAATAGATCACATCTAGATGAGCTAATGCTTGCACATGTGATTAACATCAATGATCAAAATAAAATTAGGATTATAATAGGCCTCAAATATGGGAGGAATAGGAAATATACAATCCATAATTGTAAGGGACACACTTTAAACATACCCAATTTAAGTGTACAAGCTACATGCTTACGACATTGATCAATCCTAAGACGAGTTATATTCTAAAATATTGACATCATGGGCATTAGTTTAGAGAGATTGGAATTAGAGGAAAAGAGAGAGTGATCTACTTCATGAAGGGAATCACCACTAGAATGGGGTCTCCAAAGAGAATATAATAAGTACTCTAGTAAAGCAAATTTGATCATGATAAGATAGTTTTACCCCAGTAGGGTAAATCTTGATCATTGATAAAGAATAAAAAATGATTTTGCCCCTGTAAAGCTGATTTGATTTTGATATTGTTCATATGGTGGGCCCTATCATGGGTAATTAGCAAGTAAAATAGCTCAAGGATATAATTTAAAAGATAGGTTAAAGTGAGTGGGCATAAATGTACATGTGATGGTGTAATGGCTTAGAAAGCCATATAATACCAAGCATATGAGAATGCACAAAGTGATGAGAGAGATGAAAAGAAGAATGGAGATAGCTGATTTGACTTTAATATAAATTGAGTGTTGCCTACATAGTTTCATGGACTGATGTTCCAACATGAACTTTAGGCCAATGTAGTTCACCCAAGTTTAGGAGAGAATGGAATGAGGAATGATGAAAAATGGACTAAGATTTTATTAAACTAACAATGTATGCAAAGAGATGCACATATAAACATAGACAAAAAATCCTAAAATGCATGTTACCTATAAGCCTAATTCCATATCATGAGCCTAGGTTTTTCAAAGTGTTCTTGAGAATCGTTCATCAGAGTTGATGTTGGTGTTAAGACTTTGAGACCTGAGCACAAAGTGTTTGCTATAGAAAAATAAGTTAGGCATTATAAGTATAAATAACTTAGAATGACATAAGATACCAATTACATTGAGCTAGTTCAAATGTGAATATCTATAACTAAGGATAATGGTAAAACAATGACTAAAACTAGAGTTATAGTAATTTACATTTAAACAAAAAAGTAAAGACAAATACAAACATAAACATAAATGAACCTAACTTGAAATCAAGATATGATCTTAAGTAGGAAAAAATGTTTAAAAATAAAAGGCAAGAATGTCTTAATGACATGAGACCAAGATATGAATAATCAATATCCATGTCGACCATCAAGATGTACTTAGAAAAAGAAAATAAATAAGCAAGATCAAATAGGAAAATAAAAGACTAGACAACAAATAATAATCAAATAAACACACAAAATGTTTTTGAGATTTTGAATGGTTTTATGAATGTTTTTGTAATTTTCTAAGTATCTCAACTTGATTGAGGATTAAGAGATACAGAACGGTCCAGCTAATGAAATGGTGACAGCACACCAACTTAAAATGCTTACAATACGATGAGAGCGTATGATAAGAGGGATTGAGTTGACTTTGACATGAATCAATCATGGCCTATATAACCCCCAAATAATCCCATGTCATATTAATTCTATCCACACAAAATGTGATGAAAATTTGACTAGGTCATAACAAGTTCACAAACAAAGGTGAATGACAAGACAAATGATAATAGTAATGACTAGATGTTGTGATAATGCATGATAAAAATGCATTATACCTAATTTTCCCATAGGTGGTTATAATTATGAAAAAATATCATAATATTTATTTTCCCAAAGGTAATTATATTCAGGGGTACTAAAATAATATTGATTTGCCCATAGGCAATTATAATTAGCAATACCAAATAAGATTATAGATGAAATATAACTTGCCATATCAAATGTCACACTATATTCATATACTATACTTCAACACTAAATTCAAAAAAATATTGAAACTAGATCATAATCCACCCACAAAAGGTGTATGATGAACCAAAGGAACCAAGATCAAAATGGGATAAACAGCATGACTAAAAACAAGCCTTGGTCAATAGTAAAGAAATGGTATAATTAAATGATCAAAATAAAATTATATATAATGGTAAAAAAGTTTCCCCCATGAAATGAATGGATCATATTTCTCACAAAATGGTGAGAGAATTGGCTTAGGTTGCTTATAAAATGGTAAGAGCATTCAAGCTTAACAATTTATCACAAAATGGTGAGAGCATGGGAAAGGGGTGACCAATTGACCTCAATAAAAATTGAGCACTGCCTACATAGTCCTAAAGGACCTCAATTCAATGTAGTTTAAATGGCATGGTTCATGGATCTCAATGATATGATAATGCCTTAAAATGGTCTATAGTGTTATCCCTAAGAGACGAGGCATGGTAATGGAAAATGGGTGAATGGTAGATGAAAAATGGTTTTTTTTCTCTTGCTAACAGGGAGATGCATGTCCTAGTCAATATGTGAGACAATAAAAAAGATCAGCTATATAAGTTGTTATCTAACACCCTTTCAGAACAACTACTCTGTTAAGAACTTGTTAATCTGGATCTCAATAATGTGTTCATGATCTTCATAGATCATCGATTTTGCTTCCTTTAAACATCAAGACAAGATAATTTAGTTCACCCAAGTTTGGGAGAGAATGGAATGAGGAATGATGAAAAATGACCAAGAATTGATTATATTGATAATGTATGCAAATAGATTCACATCTCAGCATAGACAAAGAAGCATAAAATTCATGTTACCTAGAAGCCTAATTCCATATCATGAGCCTAGGTTTTTTAAAGTGTTCTTGAGAATCATTCATTAGAGCTAATGTTGACATTAAGACTTTGAGACCTGAGCACAAAGTGCTTGCTATACAAAAATAAATTAGGCATCATAAGTATGAATAACTTATAATGACATAAGATTCCAATTGTGCTGAGCTAGTTCAAATGTGAATACCTATAACTAAGGATAATGGTCAAACAATGACCAAAACTAGAGTTACAATGATTTATATTTAAATAAAAAAGTAAAGATAAAGAAAAATATAAACATAAATGAACCTAACTTGAAATCAAGATATGATCTTAAGTAGGAATAAAAATGTTTAAAAATAAAAATCAAGAACATCTTAATGACATGAGACCAAGATATGAATAATCAAGATCCATGTAGACCATCAAGATGTACTTGGAAAAATAATACAAAGAAGCAAGACCAAATAGGAAAACAAAAGACCAGGTAACAAACAATAATCAAATAAACACACAAAATGTTTTTGAGTTTTTGAATGGTTTTATGAATGTTTTTAGAATTTTCTAAATATCTCAACTTGATTGAGGATTAAGAGATATAGAATGGTCTAGTTCATGAAAAGGTGAGAGTGCACTAACTTAAAATGCTCACAATATGATGAGATCATATGATAAGAGGGACTGAGTTGACCTTGACATGAATCGATCATGGCCCATATAACCCCAAAATAATCCCAAGTCACAGTAATTTTATCCACACAAAAGCTGATGAAAAATTGACTAGGTCATAACAAGTTCACAAACAAAGGTGAATGACAAGATAAATGATAATAGTAATGACCAGATGATGTGGCAATGCATGATAAAAAGGCATTGTACCTACTTTGCCCATAGGTAGTTATAATTAGGAAATATTGTCATAATACTAATTTGCCCAAAGGTAGTTATAATCAGGGGTACCAAAACAATACTGATTTACCCATAGGTGGTTATAATAAATGATACCAAATAATGTTATAGATGAAATATAACTTTCTATATCAAATGTCACACTATGTTCATAGACTATCCTTCAACACCAAATTCAAAAAACTAGTGGAACTGAATCAAAATCCCCTCACAAAAGCTACAAGATGAACCAAAGGAACCAAGATCAAAATGATATAAATAGGATGACTAAAAATAAGCTTGGGTTAATAGTAAAGAAATGGTATAATGAAATGATAAAAAAAAAATAGATATAGTGGCAACAAAGTTACCCCCAAGCAATGACTAGATCAAATTATTCACAAAATGGTGAGAGTGTTAGCTTAGGTTGCTCATAAAATGATGAAAGTGTTGAAACTTAACAATTCCTCACAAAATAGTGAGAGCACGGGAAAAGGGTGACCGAGTTGACCTCAATAAAAATTGAGCACTGCCTACATATCCCTGAAGGACCTCAAGTCAATGTAGTTCAAACAGCATGGTTCATAGATCTCAATGGTATGTTAATGCCTAAAAATGGTCTATAGGGTTGTCCCCAAGAGATAGGGCATGGTAATGGTAAATGGGTGAATGGTAGATGAAAAATGGTTTTGTTGCTCTTGATGACAGGGAGATGCACATCTTAGTCAATATGTGAGACAACAAAAATGATCAGCTATATAATTTGCTATCCAACACCCTTTCAGAACAAACACTCTATTAAGAACTTGTTGTTTATTTGGATCTCAATAATGTGTTTGTGATCGTCATAGATCATTGATTCTGCTTCCTTCAAATGTCAAGACAAGATATCTTTATAACCTTGATAAAGGAAAGTACTACTAGTGATGGTAAATAATGGTAGGATAAATGAGATAAGTGGGTAATAAGTAGGTGAGTGATAATGGAATGTATAATGAATGGGAAACAAATGAAGATCAAGACTTTTAGTCACATGTAATGTTGTTGATGCTAGATTTGACATAATTTTAGTTATGGTGGGGCCAAAGACCTCTAAAGATGCTCTTGATAGGACCATCAGATTGTTTTATTACTTGAAATTGAGAGTTGATACCATCTGATTATGTTATAGATTGGAAGATATTTTGATTTGATCTCTGATATTATCTTCGATAAATAATGAATAACTTTTTTTCTCAGCTATTGGTGCCTTGATGAGGTTTTCACTAATGAATTTTTTTTGATCATCCTATAGCACCTATGAGAAGGTTTCACAAAGAGATGTTAACATTTGACTTTGATTGTCTTCTAGCACCTTTAAAAAGGTGTCACTAAAAGATGTTGAGTTTGATCTTTGCTTATCCCCAAACACCCCAAAAAATGTCTCACTAGGAGATTGTTCTTCTTTTGAATAAATGTGGTCTTTGTCCCCCTGATATTCTTCAAATGATATGTCACCATGGATGCATTTCAACAAAGTGTGATTCTATCGATCCTGATCGACATTTATGGGAGGTAGAATGTTAATATAATGGCTATGTTGGGTGGTAATAATGGGATGGTGAAAGGCGGCACAATCCTTATAGAAGATACTAGGAGAACTTGTGTTGACGTTGAAATAATCATCCTCAAAAATTTTAAAAGGATCAAAAATATATTCAAATTGATCTACAAGGCAATTGTAACCAATGTTGTAACAACCACTACTATAATCTATTTCTAAATCTGATTCTAAAGTAAGGGAATCTAAATATAATGTCACAATTGATGTTGATTTTATTTCTAATGCTAAATCCAATGTCAATTCAAAAATGAAACTTGACTCTAATATTGATTCTTCATTTGATATGGTTGTTTTGATAATGTTCTATTGAATGCTAAATTTTTGACAAGTAATGGTCTGTGATGGCATAATGGGATCAATAAAAAATGATTCATATTGGAAGGGTTCAACATAGATTGTCTCATCTGAGTGAATTTCCTTAAAAAAAGGGAACTACTCAAGGGATGTCTCAATAAAATCATGTCTGTCAAAGTGAGACTCCTTAAAGAGTAGGAAAAGATCAAGAGACAACTCTACCGAGACTGGCTTGTCAAGGACATGAGGGTCTTTAAAAATAGGTAACTTGTCATATTTTATCTTATCACAAATGGTTGTTTCAATAATAAAATGTTGGTTTTGGTTCACAATTGGTTGTAAAATATCAATTTTAAACACAGTTTTATCCTCATAAGATGGATTTTGAAGAGGTAATAGTTCTTGTTTAGGCTCAAAGATGAGTATAGAATTTCTAAACTGGGGAACATTTGGTTTAGTAAGAAAAATGGTTTGTGGTTCAATAATGGACTCTCCAAAGATTAGACTATTGAATAAGTGATCAAAAATAATTGGTTCATCAAATGGAGGTTCTTCAACAATAGGTTCATCAAAAACTAGTGATGGGCTAAGAATGGTAAGAATTGGATGTTTATTAGTTTGGTTGCTTGTGCAAACCAAAAGAGAATATCTTAAAATGGTGATTATTAGACACTTCTTAGTTTGGTTTCTCGTGTAAACCAAAGGAAGAGATCCTAAAATGGTGATCTTGGTATGTTGTGGAGTTTGATTACTTACACAAGCCAAAGCATCCAAGTCTTCCTAATAAACCCAATCATTCCAATTTTAATTTTTATCATAAGTTTGATCTTGACTATGTTCCCATGACTAATTTTATGTGAGGTGGATAGAAATCTATCTCATAAACCATATTGTCACCATAGGGGTCTTGAATAAAGTCATAAAATTCATTTTATGCAACCATTCTATTATAAGTTGGATTATCCATTGACTGCACCATAAGTGTATCTAGACATATCTACATTTAATGAAGAAATCTCTAAAAATAGAAAGACTTAAAGTTATGCAAACTATGAATAAGTGATGTTTAAAATATAAAAGGTTCAACCTTGGTTTAAAGGGTGAAGGTACATCTCAAAAGTAGTTTGTCCCAAGATTTGGCATAAAACAACCTAATGTCAAATGTCTAACATCAAAGGTTTTTGAAGAAAGGTTGTGTTTTCCTAAACAAAATCACAAAAAATGATGAGGGTAGACACTTGAACAAATAAATAATTAATAGTGTTCAAAATTAAGTAATCATTTAACTCAAAGCTATTCAATCCAAAATAAAAGATATTTGTGTACCAACCCTATGAATTGAAGCCTAAATAGAAATCAATAATTATTTGGATCCAAAATTGAAAAGGTTAATTAGAAAATGTAGTGTTGAAGACTAGAATTGAACCCAATAAGTTAGACAAAAGTAGACAACATAATGACATGCATAAACAAGGTCTAAATGGTATACATGACATGGTTTAAAACAAATGGTTTTTGATACAATGGTAAAAAAGTTTTTGAAATAAATTGAGCAACATAACAGTGTAATCATGCTTTAATGAAGTGGTCAATTGCTATGTTTCAAAGACTCAAAGGTAAAAAATTTTTGACATGATTTGGGCAGGACAACACTGCCCTCTACACCTCAAATGACACACACACAAATAAGTTTAGCAAAATTTTCAAGGTACAAGTGTGGTGTAAAATGGCCAGTATAACACCTCTTTAGACAAAAGAGTGACATATAAACAAATTTATTTTGACATGGCTTATGAACAAACAAACAAGTTTTAGCCTCAAATCATACCAAGAAAATAATGACCAAAATACACTAAGTATAATCATCCAAATCCTAGAAAGGGTATGGAAAAATGGGGTTAACTAAAACTGATTGGTTTTCAATCGTTTCTAGAGGAATCAATTGCACAATGACTTTCACATCAAATAATGCAAAATACAAGCATGGAAATTGGGTGACCATGGTATTGGCTAGCTATATAAAAAGGTCTAGTCCTTTTTAAAAATACTACATCCTATGGTGTTCACTCAGTGTATTATGATGTCCAAATGTAGATACGTCCCATGTGCAACTATAATTAGGAGCCAAGTGAAGTCAATGCCTAGGGGATGGAATCATGGGTCAAAGCTTCCCTAAAGAACTCAAATGGGAGGTGATGATGTCCTTGTCGCAATCCAAGTTTACATTAAAAATAAAAAAGTATAAAATATAAATACTTTAGGGTCATTTTAAAGATCACCCAAACTTTAACGAGTTTTTGGGGAGCGCTTTAGATGACATTCTTTCTAAGCCTTGGACTAGGATTTTTGCAATAGGAATGGTGCTTTTGATACCAAGGGTTCCTTAAAGGGGACAAATGAAAGATCATACACGTGGCATCCCTCTTTTTTCCAAATAAATTCTAACTTAAACAACTAAGTAACTACAAAAAACTTGGAAAGGTGAGTTCATTTTTAAACCCAAATGGAAAATGAGGTGGTGTTCGTTTGACCCATTGGTATTAGATGTAACTTTGAAAACTAATGCTAAAAAACTTATTTAAACACCTTAAATGTTACTTTAAGCACCAAAATAATGTTCCTAATTCATTTTAAAACATGCAAAATATGTTCTAAAACATGATTTATCAACCTTGAAATCTGTTAGTTACATGTCTACCCTTAAAGCATCACCCCAAAAGCAAATATGTTAGACTAGAAAAATTTTAAATAGATTTTAAAAAATTTGTGAAAATATCTTGAAACTTGAATATAAACTAATATCAAATTCTAAAATTTTAGGAGAAAACACACGGTTTTAAAAATAAATCATCCAAAATGGAGTCTGTATGACCCCAAACCAAACATTTTAAAATGGCCTATTTAGATCTCAGGTTTGTGTTTTTAATAAAAACACAGTGATCAACATTGGTTATATAACCAAAATTGGTTACACTTACTAAGGAATGACGTTTATCTAACCGACATCGATTATACTAATAGTGACCGATGATGGCTATGCCAATCGATGACGATTTCACTAATTGATGTTAGTTACTGTGTAAACCAATGACAAAGAAAAATGGAAAAATAAAGTTATAAAATCAAATTTCAAGAGTTTCAATTATCCAAATGAATATTTTAAAGTTGCATAATGATCTTTTTCATGTGTGGGATGCGTCTTGGCCCAATGGGCATGCCAAGATGTAGAGAGGATTACAAAGCAAGTTAGTCAAACATTAGTCCATAAATCATGAAAAATGCATAAAAAACTAACTAACTAAGCCTTTCTATTCCTATGGGAATTAAAAATGATAGTAAGAAACAAATGAAAGAAATCAAACATCATATTACCCTCCCAAATGGATTCACCATATCCATGTGGTTCAAAAGCATGTTCTCCCTTGACCAAGTATCCTTGTCTTTGTCAACAAAGGTGGAAAACTCCTCCAATGTCTCAAGAACACTCCATAAAACCTAGGCTCATGATTCCAAATTGCTAAACTATCATATCAATGAATATTTCAAATAAAATCAATGATCAAATGCAAAGGATTGTGGAAACAATTTAACATTATAATTTTGCAATATTCAAGCTTAAAATTCATATCCATGGCCTTTCTATTTATGTATTTTTGAGATTGGTCAGGATCAACCATGACTGTCCATCTCAAGATTGAGATGTGTGGCCATGGATAATCCTAATATTTGTAATTAAACTCATAAATATCCTCAAGATAAATAATCATTAAAGAGGCATGGGAGGCATTAACTAGGCATGGGTGACTCATAATCCTGATATTATATGCACTTATGGCTTGATATATGCCACCCCATAGATAATGTCACTAGGTGATGTAGATATTCAAAATCAATCTATAATAATGAGATATTCAAAAATATCTATGCAATTCTTACTTAAGATCTTAAATTGGATTAACTAGCTTAAGTTTAGTGCAATTCTTTGGAAATTGGTGCACAATTAATCAAAATGGTCAGAAAGTTATATTATTGTATTGTAATTTGACTAGAAAGGAACTAGAAGGTGATGTTACATGCATTAGAGCTGTATTATCATTTAGGATGTTACCAACACCAAATAATAAAGGTAAGTGACATGTACCAATGAATTAGAAGAAAAGAGTGATTTAGAGCATTAAATGGCAAAATTGTCATTTTGACTCAAAATGATCTGATCAAAGTTAGATAGGACAAAAAATACATTACCTTATTTAAGGATACTTTGACCTAAAATGGCACTTGTAAGTGACAAGTTCAAACCATTTAGGGTTTTTTTATGGATTTTGACCTAAAATGTGCACTTGAGTGCAATTTGAGTAAGATTGACAATTTCAACACAAATGTTGTTAGGAATTGGATGTCTACAAAATTAAGGTTCATAATATTATCACTTACCCTAATTCCAAACCTATACAATAAAATCAATGGAAATTTCCACCAAAAGTTTCAACTTTATGCCGTAAATAATACATCAAGCTTCCTTATGCTCTATTTATCAAGCCCATGGACTATTTTGAATGGGTATCTAACATAGTCCCTATTCAAAAGAAGGTTACCATGGTCATTCACATTTGTATTAATTTATATAATTTCTTAGGTTATAACCAAATTCACATTTCCCTATAAGACCAATATAAGACAACTTTCACCATAAATTGGGGTACCTATTGCTACACTAAAATTCCCTTCAGCCTCAAAAATGTTGGAGCTACCTATCAATGGGTGATGACTCACATATTTCAAGAAATTATTCACAATATTATTGAAACCTATGTGGATGACCTCATTGACAAATAAAAAATCCATAAGACTCATTTCTCTAATCTTTATATCATCTTTGATCACCTCCTTAAATATAAAGTTTGACTAAATCCCTACAAATGTGTTTTTGGTGTCATATCTATCAAACTTGTTAGGATTATTAATCTCTCTTTGTGGCATCAATGTTGACCCTACCAAGATTAATGCTATCATCAACATGCACATCCCTTGATCCATTCTAAATATTCACACTTACCTTGATAAACTTGGGGTAATTAGATGGTTTATCCTTTATGGATTACCATATCTATTATATCAATTCTCTTCTTAAGAAAGGTAATGCCAGAGAATGGATGGATACCTATCAAAAAACATTTGATAATATGATAGATTCATTGCTTCACCCACCTACTCTTCATCCACCTTCAAATGATCATACATTAATATTATATACCTCTTACACACCTATATCAATTGGGGAAATGCTTGCCCAACAAGATAATACTATGAGGGAATGTGCCATCTACTATATTAGTTGAGGCCTCATCAATTATGATAAATTTTATACAAAATTTGAACGTGATTACCTCACCACATATTTTTCTCTTGAAAAACTCTGATGCTTTATCAAACCTCTTATGTTATCATTCATTTTTATCCCCTTCATTTTTCCCCAAAGCTTTTCTTCTTGGAGATATAATTTATAAGTGGATGGTCCTTTTCATGGAATACGATCTCTTAATTATCACCCAAAAATCTATCAAAAGACAAATCATTACTGTTTAACTTGCCTCAGCTACCAACCACCTTCAAGATAATCTTATCAATGAAAATACTCTCTATATTAAAGGTCTCAACCAAACCATATATCTTAAATATCACTTCCATAATTTCACTATTGACCTTAAAAAAATTAAACTAGAAGAGTCCTCTATCTTTCTCAACATTACTAAACCAAAATTAGTTATCAAAGAATTTCATGAAATTAATGTTAATTTACATGAAGATACTTGAACCCTTCATTTTCATGACACTAAATTACTTGAAGGAGCTAGGGCAGGTTGTATCCTTATGATACCTCTTAGAAAATTATCTCTTTAGCATTTTGCCTCACATTTAATGTCACTAAAAACATGACAGAGTATGAATCTTTAATCTTAGGCATGAGAGTAGCCCTTGATCTAAATATCACATATCAACATGATTTACATGACTCCTAACTCATTTTCCACCAAATCAATGGTGATTATCAATGCAAAAGTGAGAAAATCATTTCTTATTTTTTCATTTCTTATCTCAAATCACAACTACCCTCACCAAATATTTAACTTCCTTTACCATCGAGCATATCCCTGAAGATCAAAATTCTATTATTTATTCATTCACTTTTTCATCATCTCTTTTTCATCCACACCAAGTTCTTATCGATCCCACCATTCTTATCCAAATAAAAAAATCCCCATCATATTTTCAACCACAAGATTCACTCATCTCCTACATTGAGGGCATCACCATTTGACAAATCCCATGGTACAAAAATATTATTCAATTTCTTCAACACTAAACTTATCCTCCAAACCTCTATTCCCATGAAAAGACTCGTATTTACAAATAAGATTTTAAGTGTGTATTTCTATATAACACCTTATATTATCACAATACTAAAGGTACCTCACTCTATTTATTATGAAAGAAGAGGTTCATCCTCTTCTCAAACAAGCACATGGGGGAATTTATGGTGGCCATTGTAGTGAATATGCTATAGCCCAAAAATGATTACGTATGGGATAATTTTGGCCCACTCTTGAAAAAGATGCCATTGCTAAAAAGTGTACCCCTTGCCAGCTTCATGATGATCTAAGTCATGCACCTCAAATTGAGCTTCAAACCATAGAATCTCCCTAGCCATTATCCATGTGGGGATTATATCTCATAGACAAATTACCTAGATCTCAATATGGGCATGTCTTTATAATCATAACCACATAATATTTTACCAAATGGGTTGAGGCTATTCCCCTCATTAATATCACTAGTACCACCATCTCCAAATTCATCCCTAATCAAATCATTTTCTTCTTTGGTGTCCCTCATACTATCATTTTAAATAATGGTGGTAACTTTCAAAATAAATATGTCAAATAAACCTATGCTAAATTCAAAAATCAATCACAAATTCTGCACACCCTACCACCCATAATGTAATGGCCAAGTTGAGGCCACAAAAAAAATATTAATCAAATTCTCCAAAATACAATTTGTGACACCTACATGGATTGGCATCTCCATCTATACCCTATGTTTTGGGCCTATCACACTTGCATACACACTGCCATATGGGTAATGACATTTTCTCTACTCTATAATTTTGAATCAGTCCTTACATTAGAATTTGAGCTTCTCTCTCTCCCCATATATCTCTTCATAGTATCATACTTGACGAATAATTACATGAAGCTCACCTTCATGTTCTTGATCTCCTTAATGAACATTGTCTTTATGCTTTGCAACATAATCACTAATACATGGCTCATATTTCCAAACAACATAACAAATGAGTTAAAATTCACACTTTTAATGTTAGTGATCTTGTCCTTAAACTAGACTATACTCATCACAAAGAATGCAAATATGCCTAAAAATGGTGGGGCACTTATTTATTTAAAGATATTCTTGGTCCAAGTACCTATCACCTTAAAACCAATTAAGGCCATATTTTAAAAGAGCCTACCAATGTGTAATTCCTCAAGAAGTATTTTCCTTAAATCCTTCCCTTATTTTCATAATTTTTATATTCTATCCTTATAAGACTTCTTGGAAGATACTTACATGGGTATTAACCCTTTATAGTAGTTCTCTCTCTTCACAAACCTTCATCCTTCTTTTTGGTCTTTTGGTTTCCCTTTTTCTCATGAATTTCATTATAAAACTATGGATAAGACCTATTTTCCTCATGAATTATTTATTTCCTCTTTTTTTTCATAATTTTTACACTTTTTTATGGCACCCCTTGGGTTTTTTCTTTGTGAGTTGCAATGTAAGACCATGGATAGGACCTGGCCTTCTTCATAAAATCACCATGTTTTCATTATTTGTCTAAAATGTGTTTTGCAATGGTTATGAGTTTTTGATATTTATTATCAGCTTTAGCTTTTACTTCTTTTGTAGATAAAATTTTCATAATAAACTATGTTAGCACATTTTTCCTACATTTCCCTACTTATGATAAGGAATCACACTCTACTATCATTATATCCCTTTTTCCCCCTTTATCACAATTTTTGTAATTTGAAGTCAATCAAATTATTTCATGTTTTTATTTTTCATTTGAAATTTCACCTAATGATGAGATGGGACAATCTTATCCTTGTTCAAGTGAGACAATGGAACCACCATAGGGCTATGGGTATCCCTATTAGGATGTGGATCTCTAGATTAGGGGCTAGCTCCCTTTGATGCATCATTTAAGCTCATATCCTACTAATAACAACTTGTGGGGATGAAAAGGGTTATAAAAACTAAAATTAATCCTATTATATTAGAGTTTATTCACCAAAATATTTTCTTTACTCACATTCGTGACATGTAATTTGAACCAAGAGAAGCCTAACATACACTCTATCTAATGACAACCTTCTTTTTGCATCAATGTTTCAACATGGGGTCTTGGAATTGGCTTAGGATACGAAGACTTAGACAATAGGAATTATGATACACACTATTTAATGAGATATTCACTACACCTACAGCTCCATTTGACACTTCTTGTTGACCTGCAAAGAGAAGTCTTTAAACTCACAAGGTACTAGGAAAATTTGCATGTGAAGGTAAGCTAGGATACACTTTCACAAGACAATAACCATCACATACACTTAGAGAAATATTTAATAAGGTAAAAAATATATTTATTTATTTATTCAAGACAAAATTTTGGTAGGGCTTCACCATACCCAAGTGGAGTCATCCATACAATAGCCAAAAGGCAAGAATTTATAGAACTTGGAGGAAGAGAGAGAGAACGGGAGTATAAAAGACACAATTAAATGTTTAATCAAGTGAATATCAATTAAAATTTCATATGGAAGAGAGGTTGGGTGAGATATTCCATGTCATAGAGGTCAAATTATCCAAGCAAGTCATAATAATAGTGAAAAGTGGCACAAAACCTGTAATTTTGGAATAAGAAACTACCCTTATGATTTGCCTTCCAAAACTAACTTTATCTATAAATATGGTCAGTAATAATGGTTGGTATGAAAAATAAGGGTTAAAAAAATTCCAAAAATTAATTGGATTGACCTTTGACCATCCCTATTCTTTTGGACATACAAAATCATTCCTAGCGGTCTCAAAAAGGCTCTTTTCCATGCACCTTCTCCACTTGGCATTAAAAAATTCCAAAATTTGAAAAATAATCCATAAAAAATAGTTCATGACACTTTAAAATGTTCCCATATCATCATTTTCAATAAAAAAAACATTAAAAAGGCTTCCCTAATTACTTTTCATCACTTTCCCCAAGTGTTCACTAGCTGGCTCACTGGACTAGCTAAAAGTGAGGACCTAGTTGGGGAAATTTTAGGATGATTCATGATATGAGGTGAATTTTTTGAGTTATCTCAAGTGTAAAACTACCTCTAAATTTTTTTTTATCTCTTAAATCCTCATGTAGCATGCACAACAATCAAAATGGTTAAAACAAGCCCTATTTCCCTCTGATCCATATAGGTTAATTAAAGAAAACCACATTTTTAGGGTTCTATAAGAGTAATATACAACTTATAGGTGGTTTCATGGCCATTTCCTTGTATCTGGATACCTCATTTGCTTCCTTTCTCCAATCGGGTCTCTATAAGGGTTTTACAAGGGTTTTGAGTGGCTTGGAATCTTAACCTTTATTCATAAAGGTCAAACATTTAACCATATAAAAATTAAATTTTTTACCTCTTAATAACCCCCTATAAATTATATTAATATATCAATATCCCATGCAAACATCCATGAAATATATGAGTGATGGAAGTTAACCTTTGAGTTGTTTTGCTTCATGTGAGGGTTTAGGTATGTCTAGGGTCAGAGATGGCTTATTGAGGAGTTACATCACCAAAAAAGGCTTAATAACCTATTTATATAACCTATATACATGTTAAAATTATTTTTATATCTCACCAAGAGGAAAAAATGGGAATGACCCCTATTTTGGGACAAGAGTTATACCTTGCCAATAGGCCCGTTAGCACCTTGTGAACCAAAATACCATCATTCTCACCTTTAATACTTTACTTCAGAATTAAAACATCATATTTTACCCCCATAGGCATCATAAAAACATTATAGTTCTTGGATAATTATATAACTTGAAGTGACCTCTCATTGGGGTTAGGTTTGCATGTTTTTATAATAGGTCTGCTTGCAGACCTACTTGTCTAGACCATTCCTTAGAATTAAAACCATAAAATATGTTTTTATATTTCCACCTAGGTTTTTTAAATATTCAAAAAACTTAAATTTAACCCTCCTTACCTTTTGGTCCATGATTTCATCACTTTTCCCAAAATTGGCACCTTTATACACACTAAAAGTCAACCTAATCTGAGACACAATAGAGGGTGTTTTCACTATTTAACTTGGAAAGTTTATGGTTTTATATTTTTATATATGTAATAATGGTACTATATACCAATATTTATCTCCAAAATCCTCCGTTTGGTCCTCCAACTCTCCATTTTTCAAAGGCAAACTTTTGACTAGGCAGGGTTTGTGGGTAGGCAGGGTATAAAACTATGTTTGGAGGTCCTAGGGTCTTAATTGATATTTATTTTGATATGTAAGGATCCTACATGATTTAAATAACCCATTACAACCCTATATATCCTTATTTCCCTTTAAAACACTTTCCATGCCATGAAACCTAGCATTAGGCCTAAAACTTCCTACAAAAGAAATCACTGTCGTGTGCTTGTTGTAGATCTTATTGGGATAGGTTTGGATTTAAATAAACAATATAAAACTATTATATTATTTTAAAAATATAATAAATTTTTCCATTTACTATCTTTCTCTTTGAGTTTCATCTCTTTTCCCTACTTCATTCTTTGCTTTCCAAAATAGGTCTCTACCCCTTAAGGACTGAGACAGTCCCCTTAAGTCATGTCTATAGGCATGTTTGAGGGTTTATTGGAGTATATAATAAATATTTGTACCATATTAATCCTATTTTAAACATTTATAATTAATTTCCATTTCAAACACCTTTTCTCATGCTTCTCTAGCCCTATCTCTTGTATTGCTTTACTATACTGCCTATACAGACTGAGACATAATTTTCATTATTTTTAAGCTCTCATGAAGGTATTTATCCTCAAAAGGTGTGCAAAAAAAAAATTTGTGACCTTCCTAGCATCACATATTCATATCATCCATTTTAATTTACTATTTGACCTCAAAATATCTCCTAATTCTTGACTGAGATCAAACTCAGGGTTCTGACTATAGATTCTTGTTTCTAGGCATGTAGGCTTCATATAAGGCATTCAAGCTTCAAAAGGTGTGTATTTATAATTTTTTTATCTCCATATCATCATATATCTTCATATGACTCACTTAAATGCTTAATTTGAGCTCAAAATACCCTTTTTACATTGATTGCTACCAATTCCTCATATTAGGTTGTAGGTGCATGTTCCCAGTCTTATAGGTGTATCTTGATAGGTGTTCAAGATTAAAAAGGAGGTATACAACCTTATATTATGATATAAATTTAAATTGGACTCAATCCACCATCTACATGCTTAATTTTTATCACAAATACCCCTTTTCACCTTGATTAGGCTAATCTTCCACTGTCCTTGGCTGTAAGTACATGTTCCCAGGCCTGGAGGTTATAATGAGATTGATTTGGATCATGTTCTCCTTGTCTAGGGGATTTTTGAAATTTAATTTAGAATTTTATCATTAAAATTTATATTATATTATTATTTATGAGTTCTTACACCATCCTTTTATGCCAATCCTTGAAATCACTGCCCTCACTGCCTCTATGCCCTATGTACGGATAGGAGATGGCCTAAAAGGGGAATTTCATGCAATGTCCTCTTTCTCCATCACCAAAGTGATTAGGACTGATATTTATATACATTTTAAGTGTTTAATATATTTTTAAAATTTCTAAGAATTTCACATATGGTGCAAGTTGAAAATCTCCTTCAAACTCCTGTAGACATCACTGCCATAATTCATTGAGTTTTAACAACTTTTGGAGGCTTAAAAATCCATCTTCTCCTTATCTTTTCAAGTTCAAAATTGGTAAAGGTATTTTTTGTAAATAGGGATATCAAATCCAACCAAAAAATGGAATTTAAATACTTTTTAAACCAACATACATCATCTCAAAAAATCCTCAAGACCTTTGTTTGGCAAACTTAAGGACTATTAAACCAAAACAGTCAAGCTCATCTTTTAAAGTGGAGACTTCTGCTTGGCGTAGCATCCTAGAAAAATTGGCATGAATTCCATGACATTTTGGAAATTTTAAGAACTCAAAAATTAATTTCCTCATGTTTCCACCATTAAAATCTCCGTACAAACATCTTGGAGAAGTTGACTATCAGCATTCTACAAACAAGGTAGTGAGCAAGGAAAACTAAGGTAAATTAACTTGAAAGGAGGGCTAATTGATATCCTAAAATGAAAAATAAATGAATTAACTTTGAAATCATGATTCTAAAAACATTGAAACCTCCATGGAGCTCCTTTTCACATTGTGAAACTCAAACTACACACCCATGGCTACAAACTTGGAAAACAAGCCCATTTTGGAATCCTCCTTCAAGGGCATGAAGAGAGAAGTTTTGGATGGTTGATACATCATATATAGTACCTAATTCACACCTAGAACCACCTCATCAAACTAACATAGCTCCCTAGATTCTTATAAACAAGAAATAGATGCAAGCATACACCCCTCTTGGATGTAATTCTATAACAAGCTACCTGGATTGCTAATGATTGTTCATAAAGGAGGAGATACAAAAATTAAAATTATTTTTATGGATATTAATTAGAATCATATCACTATCCACCCCCAAGAGCATTTCTTCCAACTCAAACTGTATGGCCCATAATGAGTGCTTAAAGTTGACCTTCCTTGGCATGCCAAGAGGAAAATGAAGAAAAATGAGTTTTAGATGCATTTTTTCATTAAATTTATTGAAATAAAATATTTTAATTTCATATAGTAATGTTAATAGTCACACTACCATATTTTTCAATTGGCACACTTCCCAAAGACGATGTACAAGTGCCCATTTCTCTCTCTCTTTAGCTAAGAAAATTACCTTTTATCTGAAAAACCTAAAAATTTCAGTAAATTATAGTTGATAAAGACCTCCTAAGACACATATCACATGATAAAACTCCTTTACACTTTCATAGTTCTCAAAAAACTTGTACAAAGCATTAAATGCACTATTTAGACCCCTCAAAATGACTTAAAATGATAAATGGACCTAGAGAACACTTAACCAAATCTATTACAACATAAATAATACTAATTGACCTATTAAACACCTTATAAAAACATATTATACCCATTTAAATGCCTAAAAGTGAAGATTTTTACTAGGGGTACCCTATTTTGACCTAAAAGTCAAAATTGGTCACCAAATTGGTGACTCATAGGGATTGTATGTTTGCTATAATAACTAGACCAATAGCCTTATCAGTCCATTGGGATTATGGATTCATCTAAGTACTGAGGTAAATGAGATACATTAACCATGGAATCAAACCTGGATGAATAAGACAACCATTGACTACCTAAAACACACAAAGGAAAGAGACACATAACAAAGACTAAAACAAACACACATGTGTTACTTAGCACTGAGGGAAAATAGACACAGTAAAAAGGAAACAAATATACTTCCTTATCTAGATCAAAAGGGAATTACCTTAAGTCTCCTTCCTCACTAGATGAGTGAGGATGCCAAGCATGCTTCCTCTTAGATGACGTGTTAGATGATTCTTGCCTTCTCTTTAATCTTTGATTTTGTACATCATTAAAAGGAGTCATATCCCATAAATTTTCAAAGTATTCAAGGTCCTCTTTAACCTCAAATCATGCCTCAAACTATTATCCCTTCATCTTGTCATGACAAATCTAAAAATTCATGTATGGTACAGCTTGTTGCATGTTCATCTCTCCTTGAAGGATCTGATCATCCTTTTCCATTCTCATAATCTCTTCAAAATATTCAAGGAGCAATATATCAGAACTATTTGAAGGTGTTTCTTGATTGTATTCTTCATGAATATTATTAGAGGTGGCTGCATAGGTAGATATAGAGACAAGCTCCAAGTTATTTTCAAAAGGGCTAAAGTCATCATAGATTGATCTATTATGATCTAGACTCTCTCAATCATGTTGCTCTTCAACATGTATTTTTTTTCTGTCATCCTAAGATTTATTTTCAAGGATCTTGGTATTTTACTCCTCCTCATACTCTTGGAACATTTGCATTTAAATCTACCATATGTCCTCCTTTTGAGCCACATTTTCTTGCTTATCATGACTAGTCAACTCCAAGGAATTTATAGGTTCTTTGAGAGCTTCAACTTCATTACATATTCTCTCAAATATTTACCATAGGTCATCATCCTTTGGTTTTCCTGCATAATGGAAAGAAAATATGAAAAATTCCATTTCTTCTTCTTCTTTAGAGTCCAAGAGAACTTGTTCCAAGGCATCTTTTCTAACATGAGAAGAATATTCTTTCATATCCTCACAACCTGACCTCCCCTCACCATCATTCAGCCCTTCTTCATCTTCAATCCAATCTAATATTTCAATATCATCCTCTTTCCTAGTGACATCAACCTTAGGTACTTCAAAAATAGGGAGCTTGGCCAAAGGGAATTCTCAAGTAGAAAGACAATTCTCTACATTAGGAAGGCAACCTTGATCATTTGGAAGAGGTGGAGGGATGGATTCAATGGTGTCTTGAGGAGGGGTGGGAGGGTGTTGAATGGCTCCAAATTTCTCTTCCCTAACAACTTCTCCATTTAAACATGACTTTTTCTTTTCCTCATGGGCTGCCATCACATATTTCCATCTAGGGAAGGTGGGTTCAAGGATAGCTTCATGGGATTGAGAGGCTGATGAAGGGGTGAAAGATATTTCTAGGAAACATATAGTTTCCTTGGGATTGGCACTTTGATTTCAATTTGGAGAAGTGGGTTTATATATTTTAACTTCCCTTGCCATGATGGACTACCTCAAGGCCTGATTGGCCAATTCAAACTCCCTTTCAAGATGAGCTTCAAAGTTCAATCTCTCCCTCTCAAAATCCTCTCCCAACAAATGAACCTACTCAACCATGATGTTCTCCTCCCTTGGGATACTTTCTTTGATGGATTTCAAAGAAGGGAAACTTGGGGAAGTACATGAGGGGTTTGGGGTATTAGGAAACATGGTTAAACTAGCATTTTAAAGAGGTAATGATGGCACACTTAAAGGTTAATGTGGGGAATTTTGAGGTTTCCAAGATGAAATTTGTTCATAAAATCTCAATCTCTCCTCTATATTAAAGATCAAGCCACAAACATCTTTCATAGGTAATATTTGGCCAATTATTCCCCTCTATAGGTATCCACTCCTTCTTTATTTACTCCAAGGCATTCCTTACTCTCTCAATACAAGCACTAGGTATTATTTCACCATAACTATGTCTAGTGTCAAGGTCTAGCATGTATTCTTGGTAACCAAGGAGATTTATTTTGAAACTAGAAATGGAGTGGCTTGGAGGAGATCTAGGTGGGATTTATGGAGCACAAACTTGATAGGTTTGGTCATTGGCAGCATATGCTTGATGAGGATCATGACAAGGCTAGACAAGAACTTGCTCATAATAAAGAGGAAGAGGCAAAGCTGGACATAACTCTTCAACTTGTGTTAAAACAAGATCAAACTCATAAATATCCATGAATCACTTCACAATAGAGTATGGAACAAGAAAACAAATTCAATTTTTATACCTGGAATCACCATTGATGTTTATTAGAATTACCTCTAAAGGCTGATGTCTTTAGAAGAACACCAAAACTCCTCAAGGAATGGACTCAATAGTCCCATCAGGAATGCCAAAAATTATAGTCACTTGAACTTGAACCTAATGAGGAGATGGGACAATCTTATCCTTATTTAATTGAGACAATGGAACCACCTCAGTGTTGTGGGTATCCCTATTGGGAGGTGGATCTCTAGATTAGGGGCTAGCTCCCCTTGATGCATCATTTAAGCTCATATCCTTCTACTAACAACTTGGGGGCATGAAAAGGGTTAGAACAATTGAAATTAAACCTATTATACTAGAGTTGATGCACTAAAATATTTACTCTAATCACACTCTTAACATTTATTTTGAACCAAGAGAAGCCTAACATACACTCCATCCAATGATAGCCTTCTTCTTGCATCAATATTTCAACATGGGTTCTAGGAATTGGCTTAGGCTAGGAATACTTATAAAATTGGAATTCTAAGACACACTATTGAATGAGATATTCACTACACATGTAACTCCATTTGACACTTCTTGCTAACCTAAAAAGAGAAGTCTTTGAACTAACAAGGTATTAAGAAATTTGACATGTGAAGGTAGGCTAAGATACACTTGCATAAGACAATAACCATCACATACACTTAGATAGATATTGAATGAGGTAAAAAATAGATATATTTATTTATTCAAGACAAAATTTTGGTAGGGCTTCACCATACCCAAGTGGAGTCATCCATACAATAGCCAAAAGTCTAGAATTTATAGAACTTGGAGGAAGAGAGAAAGAAGGGGAGTCTAAAAGGCACAAGGATGTGTGTCACCAAGTGAATATTTGTTACAATTTAATGTGTAAGATATTTGGGGTGATCTATTCCATGTCATAGAGGTCAACTTATCCAAAAAAGTCATAAGAATAGTGAAAAGTGGCAAAAAACTTGAAATTTTGGCATAAGAAATTGCCCTTATGATTTACTTTCCAAAACTACCTCTATCTCTACATATGGTCAGGTCTGATGGTTTATCTAAATAATAATGGTTATAAAAAGGTCCCCACATTCATTGGATTAACCTATAACCATCCCTATTCTTTTGGACATGCAAAAATCATTCCTAGCAGTCTCAAAAAGGCTCTTTTCCATGCACCTTCTCCACTTGGCATTAAAAACTTCCAAATTTTTCAAAATGATCCATACACAAGGGAATGACAATTTTCAAATGTTCCCATATCATAATTTTCAATAAAAACACCTATAAAAGGCTTCCCTGATTGCTTTTCACCACTTTCCCCAAGTGTTCACCAGCTAGCTCACTAGACTGGCTGAAAGTGAGGACCTAGTTACATCACTTAGAATATAATTCATGATATGAGGTGAATTTTATAGTTATCTCAATTTTAAATATTCCTCCCAAATTTTTTTTCATCTCCTAACTCTTCATGTAGCATGTACACCACTCAAAATGGTAAAAACAATCCATGTTTCCCTCTAATCCATATAGTTCTATATAATAAAATCACATGTGTAGGATCTTTTGAGATTCCTATACAACTTCTAGGTGGTTTCATGTCCATTCCCTTGCATTTGGATACCTCATTTGCTTCCTTTCTCTAATCAAGTTTCTATAAGGGTTTTGAGTGGCCTAGACTCTTAACCTTTGTTCATAAAGGTTAAATGTTAAAACCCTATAATAATTCAATTTTTGGCCTCTTTAAAACCTCCTCTAACTTATATGAATGTATCAAGGTCCCATGAAAGATATGAGTGATGGAAGTTGACCTTCAAGTTGTTATGCTTGCTCTGAGGGTTTCAGTAGGTCTAGGGTTAGAAATGGCTTCCTATGGAGTTTTCTCACCAAACAAAAGCTTCCTCAACTCTATATCTAACCTAAAAACATGTTCAAATCATTTGGATAACTCACCAAGAGGCAAAAATGGGAGTGACTCTATTTTGGGAAAAGAGTTATGCCTTGCAAATAGGCCTATTAGCACCTTGTGAACCAAAAGATCATAATTATCACCTTTAATACATTCCTTCAGAATTAACACATCACATTTTACCCACATATGCATCATAAAAACATCATATTTATTGGATAAGGTTATAACTTGAAGTGATCTCTCATTTGGGGTTGGATTTGCATGTTTTTATATTAGGTATGCTTGTAGACCTACTTATCTAGACCATCTTCTTGGAATTTAAAACCTAAAATCTAGTTTTATTTTTCCCCCTAGGTGTGTTATATCTTCAATTAAACTTAACTTTAACCCTCCTTACCTTTTGATCCATGATTTCATTATTTTTCCCAAAATTGGCACCTTCATGCACACTAAAAGTGACCCTAATATGAGAAAAAGGATATTTTCACTATTTAACTAGGAAAATTTATTGTTTTATAGTATTCTATAGGTCATATGGGTACTTTTTACCAAAATTTAGCTTCCAACTCTTCCATTTGGTCCTCCAACTCTCCATTTTTCCAAGGTAGACTTTTGACTAAGCAAGGTTTGTGGGTAGGCAGGGTATAGAACTATATTTGGAGGTCCTAAGGTTTAAATTGAGATTCATTCTGATTTTTTAGGATCCTCCATTCTTTTAAAAACCCATTACAACCCTATATATCCTTCTTGCCCTTTCAAACACCTTCCATGCCATGGAACCTAGCATTAGACCTAAAACTGCCTATAAAGGAAATCACTATCTTGTGCTTGTTGTAGGTCTTATTGAGATAGGTTTGGATTTAAATTCACCATAAAAACATATTATATGATTTTAAAAATCCAATAAATGTTTCCATTTACTATCTTTCTCTTTGAGTTTCATCTTTTTACCCTAGCTCATTCTTTGCTTTCCAAAATAGGCCTTTGCCCCTTAAGGATTGAGATACCCCCCTTAAGTCATGCATTGAGGGTTTATTGGAGTATGTAATGAATATTTGTACCATAAATATACTATTTCAACCACTTATAATTCATTTTCCTTTCAAACACCTTGTTCCATGCTTCTCTAGCCCCATCTCATGTATTGCTTCACTATACTGCTTGTATGGACTAAGACACAACTTTCATTATTTTTAAGCTCTCCTGGATGTATTTAACCTCAAAATGTGTGTAAAAAAACTTATGGTGACCTTATAATCATCACATATTTATCTTATCCATTTTAATTCACTGTTTAACCTCAAAAGACATCCTAACTTTTAATTGAGATCAAACTCAGGGTTTTGACTGTAAATGCCTATTTCTAGGCCTATAGGCTTCGTGGTAAGGCATTTAAACTTTAAAAGGTCTATATTTAACCTTTTTTTAACTCCATATAATCATATAATCTTCATATGACTCACTTACATGCTTCATTTGAGCTCAAAAGACCCTTTTCACCTTGATTGCTACCAATTCTTCATATTAGGCTATAGGTACATGTTCCCAGTCCTATAGGTGCATCTTTGAAGGTGTTAAAGATTAAAAACGGGGTATACAACATTATATTATGATATTAATTCAAATTATCCTCACTCCACCATATAAATGCTTCATTTTTATCACAAAGACCCCTTTTCACCTTGAATAGGCTAATCTTCCATTGTCCTTGGCTGTAGGTACATGTTCTCAGGCATGTAGGTTACAATGAGCTTGATTCGGATCATGTTATCCTTATCTATGGGATTTTATAACTTTAATTTATCCTTTTATCATTCAAATTTACATTATATTATTCTTTATGTGTCCTTACACCATCATTTTGAGCTAATCCTTGAAAGCATTGCCCTCACTACCTCTCTGCGCTATGTATGGATAGGGGATGGCCTAAAAGGGGAACTTCATGCAATGTCCTCCATATCCATCACCCAAGTGCTCAGGACTGATTTTTGTATCCCTTATAATTTTTTCCTCTATTTTTACAAGTTCTATGACTTTCACATATGGTGCAAGTTTAAAATCTCCTTCAAACTCTTGTAGACATCACTACCACAATTCATTGAGTTTTAGAAACTTTGGGAGGCTTAAAAATCCATCTTCTCCTTATATTTTCAAGCTCAAAATTGATATAGGTGTTATTTTTAGATATTTATATCAAATCAAACCAAAAATATATATTTAAATAATTTTTAAACCAATATACATCATCTCAAAAAATCCTCAGGACCTCTGTTTGGCAAAGCTAGGCACTATTAAACCAAAACAGTCAAGCTCATCTTTTGAAGTGGAGACTTCTTCTTGGCATAGCATAATAGATTCATTGGAAATTAATTCCATTACCTTTGGTAAATTTTAATAACTCAAACATTAATTTCAGCATGTGTCCACCATTAAAATATCTATATAAACATCTTGGAGAAGGTGACTGTCAGCATTCTGCAAACAAGGTAGTGAGCAAGGAAAACTAAGGCAAATTATATTGTAAATAGGGATAATTGATATATAATAATGTAAAATCAATGAATTAACATTTAAAAAATGATTCCAAACACATTTAAACTCCTTGGAGCTCCTTTTCACATTGTGAAACTCATACTACACACCCATAGCTACAAACTTAAAAAACAAGCCCATTTTGGAATCCTCCTTCAAGGGAATGAAGAGAGAAGTTTTGTATGGTTTATAAATCATGTATAGTACCTCATTCACACCTAAAACCACCTCATCAAACTCAAATATCTCCCTTTATTCTTAAATATAAGAAATAGATGCAAATATACACCCCTCTTAGATGTAATTCTATAACAAACTGCCTGGATTATTAACGATTATTCATAAAGGAGGAGATACAAAAATAAAACTTATTGTTATGGATTTTAAGTATACTTATATCAATATCCACCCCCAAGATCATTTCTTCTAACTCAAATTGTACAGCCCATAGTGAGTGATTGAAGTTGACCTTCCTTTGCATGCCAAGAGGAAAAGGAAGAAAAATGTGTTGTAGATGCATTTTTTCATGAAATTTATTCAATTAAAACATGTTTATGGTCTTTGGTAATTTTAATATTCACACCACCACATTTTCCAATTGGCACACTTCCTAAGGAAGCCATACAAGTGCCCATTTCTCTCTCTTTGGCCAAGAAAACTACCTTTTATCTGAACAACCTACAAATTTCAGTTAATTACAGTTGATAAAGACCTCATAAGACACATTTCACGTGATAAAACTCTTTTAAACTTGTAAAATTCCCAATAAAATCATATAAATCATTAAATGCACTATTTAGACCCCTCAAAATGACTTAAAATGATAAATGGACCTAGAGAACACTTAACCAATGATAGTAAAACATAAATTAACACTAATTTACCTATGAAACATGTTATAAAAACATATTAAACCCATTTAAATTCCTAAAAGTGAATCTTTTTACTATGGGTGCCCTATTTTGACCTAAAAGTCAAAATTGGTCAATAGTTTCATTCCACTTGATTTCTTTTCCTTTCACTCCACTTTGGATAAAACAAGGTCAAAGTCAAGATAACACTTTGACTTTACCTTAATTCATAAGACTCTAAGACACTATTCTCTCTGAGTTCTCTCTCTTAGCAACCAAGTCCAAAGCATTCAAATAGAAGTCATCTTTAGCACCCATGTTTGGTTTTCTAAATCCATATGGAGGAGGAATATAAAAATCTGTCAAAAAAATTAAAATCTAAATCATTTGAAAAAAAGGAAATGATATACAAAAGGAAACATACAAATTTCAAAATTTAAAATCACACCAAAATATGTGATTACAAGCACATATCCTATCTCTAATCAAAGGACAAACTCCATAATTGGCCTCATGATAGAGTTGAGGTCCATTGGGGTGAGGTAGGCCAATAGATTGGAATAGGATAATTTAATAAACTCTATGGTGCTACCTACTTTCTCATGTAAGTAACCAATCTTCATAGTAGACCAATGGCTTTGTAAGGGGTTTTGAGGAACGAGGAACACATTGTGGTAAGGTGGGTCCATTTTTCCTTTTCATGCATATAGCCTTCATGGGATGATCTACATACTTCATTTATTGACCTAAGACTTGTGTGGCTAGGAAAATTTCTTTAGAGTCCTTAATGTTAAAAGTCATCTTATTTTGACAAACCTAATTTGAGTGTCTTGACTTTGATAAATAGTTCCTCTACCTTATTTTTTCCTTCATTTTCCCCTCTACCCATTTTATTTCCCTCCCTTGGATAGGCCAAGTTTGATTCTAAATCTATTTTCCCTTCTTCTATATTCCCTTTTCTTCACATCTTAAAAACATGCTATCACTACTTTGTTTTAGTTTTATCTATCCTTAGAGTAAAACAATATGCTTGAGTGACTGGTTTTTTCTACACCATTGCTTTACATCCCAACATCACTTTGTTTTATTTTACCATTTATTATTGTTATCCTACCCCTTTTTATGGAAACCTTGTCACCTGAGTCCATTTCAGATTTCATGTACTTTTTCCATTACTAAGTGAGGTGGCTTGTTACTTCTCACTCGCTAATGTTGTTTTTCCTTTTATGCATTTTTTCCATTGATGATTGAGTAAGGATTATTAATGCTCACTCATCAATGTTGTTTTACCATTTTGTTTTCCCATATTTATTTAAGGATTTTTAATGTTTTTACATTTTTGTTTCATTACCATCCTTTTTCAAAAATTTATCCTTGGTTTGACTTAGTGAGTTTGCCTTTCTTACTTAAGGTTATTACTTTTTTGAGATTTTTGATCTTTAGTAGCCTTAGATTTTGATTACCTAATTTACTCTAAAATTTTTGACTTGGTCATTTGGTCCAACATAGGACTTAACACCCCAACTTGCCAAATTTCTAAGTACATCCCATCCACATTGCATCAATTATCTTGGCTTTCCTAAATTTGTTTGTTTTTGCTCTTTAGTTTTGTATCCTTAGGTTTGTCAAATGCAATATCTATGCCATCCATGATCAAAAATACAAATACAATAGACAACCATCTAGCAATAAAGGTAATTCAAAGTATGTATATATTTACTTTTTCATGTATTTCCCTTTCCATCACTTACTTTCATTTATTTTATGTTTTAAAACATTGGAACTTTTTTTTAGCTTTAGCATTGTGTGTTACTATGTTTTTTTCTCAAATAACCATCCCCTATTATACCTGAGTGACACATGATGAGTTTTGAGTGGGGTGTATATATACACATAATATTTTCAAACTTTATCAATTATTGATTATTTCTATCTTTCAAGAACCCATCAAGTCTCAATCTCTTTGAGTGCACACCTTAAGGGGTGCACAGGGAAAGGGGTAGGCAAACCATTGGTGATTCACAAAATTGTTGTTTGTTATTACCACTTTTTATCAATCTAAACATATTCTAAAAATAATCCCTTGAGTTTTTCCTCCACTTTTTCACCTTTTTCTAATCATTTTCCACCTTCATTATCCCTTCCCTAACCTAAAACCTTTTTTTATGATTTAAATTACACAGTCGGCCCCATCAACCTTGTACTCTAATTGATATAACTTATTAGGGTTTAGGTCAGCCCCTAACTAACCTAGACCGTGACCTAAAATTTTTTGTTAATAATGATATTAGGTCGACTGGGTTGACCTTGTTAGCCTAAACTTTCAAAAAGGACTAGGGTTAGATCTGCCTATATAAACACATCCATTTTTTCATTCTTATAGAGACATTAAGATTTAATTATTAATTTATTCTTATTTACAATCTACTCTTCCACCATTATACCTTAGGATTCTTATCTTAGGTTTTATACTTGGATAATAATATTATCTTATGGAGAAGTCTTGGATTTTTTGGCCTTTTTTAGTGATCCTTACAAACCACAACAACCTCTTGTGAAGCACCTTTGGCCAAGGGAGAGATTGAGTCTCGATGGGTTCATCTTCAAGGTATGTATCTCTAATGTTGTTCCTCTCTTTAGTAGATAAAATTATCATAAGTAATGTATTTTAAATATATTTCTCTCTCCACGCATTAAGGTTTTACTTATACATAGCTTAATTAGGATTCTCTTATACATGTTTACTTTTTATGTTTATTACTCCTACTTTGTGTCACAAGGTTTGGTGAGCACTAAATTAGACTTTACTTATTATTAGTTTAGTGAATATGAAAACATAGGAACTAATTAGGGTTATTTCATAGTTTTTCTTGACTTGAGGCTTTAGAACCCTCCCTAGTATTATTATTATGGTAAGAGATCTCTTGGCTAGGTCCAGCAGATCCATCTTGGTCATGACATCAAATAGCTAATGTATCCACAATCAAAAGTGTAATTAGGATTTATCTTCTCTGAACTAGGATTGATTTATAAATTTTCTACATTTCCCATTGCATACAAAGTTCCTTAGTCATAAAAAAACTTAAAAATCCAAAAATAAACAAAAAATTAAAAAAAAAAATCCCCTAGTGAAAACCTCTATGAGGTGTTATTCAAAAAAAAATCAAAATAAATAAAATAAAGATGAGTTTATTGGTGAAAACCTTTCTAATATGCCAATAAGTGAGGAACTCAACCTTCCCCATATGTTGACATAGTTTCAAGATGAATCTAAATCACTTATTGAGGAAACCATTTATGTCAATGTTAGAATAAAGGAGACTCTAAAAATCATTAAACTTTCAAAAACTCTTAGTCCCTAAGAACAAGAAATCCTTATGGCTCTACCCAAATAATTTACATATGGTTTTTATTATTCCTATGTTGGCATGTTAGGATTGGACTCATCTCTTGTGGTGCATCATCTTATTGTTCATAAATATGTAAAACCTCTAAAATAAAATCTTAAAAATATGTATCTTAAGTTATCCCTTCTTTTCAAGTAATAACTACATAATCTCTTGTATGTTGGATCATATGACCAATTGATTATTTAGAATTGATATCTAACATTTTTACGGTTAGCAAGAAACTAATAGGAGTATAGGTATGCACAATTTTTTATGACATCAAAAAGGCATGCCAAAAAGGTTACTTTACTTTACCCAATATCAACATGATCATTGATTCAACAATGGGACATGAAATTTTATCTCTTATGGATGTTTTATCAGTATACAATCAAATCAAATTCACAACTGGAGATCAACATTCACCACATAGTGAGGAACCTTTTGTTATCAAGTCATGCCTTTTAGCTTGAAAAATGTAGGTGAGACTAATCAAAGATCCATGACTATTATCATTTATGACATGTTTCATGATATAATTGAAGACTATGTGGATAATATATTAGATAAATTTAAAAATTCAAAGCTAAGTATACATCCATTCTACACATAATCTTTGAAATACTAAGGGAATACAAAGTCTATTTGAACCCTAAAAAGTGTATCTTTAGCATCACATCAAAAAAACTATTGGGATTCATTATATCTAGATAGGTTATTGAAGTTAATCCTTAAAAATTAAAAGCTATCACATAAATTCCTCCTCCTAACAAACTTATAAAACTCCACTTCTTACAAGGAAAGATCAAGGTAATCAGGAGATTTATTTCAATGCTTGAAAACAAGTGTCAACCATTCACAAATATTTTGAAAAATAACACTATCTATTAATGGAATAATATATGTCAACAACATTTTGAAAAAACTAGATAATATCTTTCAAATCCTCTAATGTTAATGTCACACACTCTGGGAAAGCCTTTGTTATTTTATATCTCTACAACACAATCTACCTTGGGAACCCTTTTGGCACAACATGATGATCAAGGTATGGAAAGGGTTGTGTACTATTTAATAAATAATTTGGTAACATAGGAACTTAATTATACTCAAATAATAAATCATTCCTATTTTTTGTATTTGCCTCTTAAAATTTATGACACTACATGCTCAACAATAAACCCAGACTTGTTGCCAAAATTGATCATCTCAATATCTTCTATCCAAATCAACTATTACAGAAAGAATGGTAAATGGGTCATGTTTTTTAGTGATTTTTAAATTTAATATATAAATAAGAAGGTTATAAAGGGATAATTTATTAAAGATCAGCTGATAGAAGCACCATTATTAGATAAGTGACCTTTGAACACTATGTTTCCAGATGAGTCCATTTTATCTCTTGATGACTTACCTAAATGGAAGCTTTATTTTGATGACTCCGCTAATATTGGCTCAAGGGTATGTATCTTTTTCTTGACACCACAAGGGGGATATCATCCTTAAAACATTTAGAATCAAGTTTCCTTACACCAACAACATTGTTGCATATAAATCCCTCATCTTAGGTATCAAATTAGTAATTCATTACAAATTTCAACATTTTTCAGTATATGGTGAATTACAACTCATCATTAAATAAGAAAATGATGAGCATCAATAAAAAAATGAAAATTTCATCTCATACAAGAGAATGGTTGATAGCTTGAAACAATATTTTGAATACACCTAATTTAAACAAGTCCATTGTACTAGTAATAAAGTTGTATATGCCATGGTCACCATAGGCTATGTCTTGGAAATGAAAAATTATCTCAAAAAATACCAATTCCTAGTTGAGAATCTAATGATCCTAGATTATGAAGTCCCAGAACCATAAATGGAATGTGAAATTTTTGGTCCCAATTCCCCATGGTACCATGAGATATACACTTACCTTTATGATAATACTATCCCTCCAAACCTTTCATGTAATAATAAGAAATCCTTCATCTAATGTGCCTTGCACTTTACCCTCCTTGGTTATACCCTCTATTGTAAGGGATTTTATGGAGCCTTGTTAAGGTGTTTAAACTCAAATAAAGCCAACTTCATAACCAAGGAATTCCATGATGGAATTTTTGGAGAACATACCAATGGCATGGTCCTTATAAAGAAACTACTCAAAATAAGATAATATTATCCCACTATGTAAATAAATGTCTATCGATATGTTAATATGTGCATAGCCTATTAGAATCATGGTGAACTCATTCATGCACCTTCTCAAGCCTTAAAACCTATCATAACTTAATTTCCCTTCTCCACTTGGGGGATCAATCTCATTTTCAAGATAAATCTAACTCATCTAATGGTCATAAGTAGATCATCACTGCCATCAAATACTTCACCAAATGGGTTGAAGTCATTCCCTAGTCCCAATTCCCCATGGTACCATGACATATACACTTACCTCTATGATAATACTATCCCTCCAAACATTTCACATAATAACAAGAAATCCTTCATCTAATGTGTCTTGTGTTTTACCCTCTTTAGTGATACCCTCTATTATAAGGGCTTTGATGGAGCCTTGTTAAGGTGATTAAGCTAAAATAAATCCAACTTAGCAACCAAGGAAGTCCATGGTAGAATTTTTGTAACACATACCAATGGCATAGTGTTTGAAAAAAAACTACTCAAAATAATATACTATTGGCCCACTATGTAAAAAAATGCCTATCACTATGTCAATATATGTATATCATATTAGAAGCATGATAACCTCATTTATACACCTAATCAACCCTTGAAATTGATCACAAATTTAGGCCCTTCTCCACTTATGGGATCAATCTCATTGGAAAAATAAATATAAATCATCTAATGGTCATAAGCACATCATCTTTACCATTAAGTACTTCACCAAATGGGTGGAATCAAATATACAAATTTATCCTCATTTTATATTACAATATCCCCTTCATTATCATCTTTGAAAATGGTAAGTCCTTTAAAAATAAATATCTCAAAGTCCTTTATACCCAATTTAATATAAATCATAAGTTTTCCATGCCCTATTACCCCCAAGGTAATGGTTAAGCTGAGGCATCCAATAAAAACCTAATCAAAATCCTTAAACAGATTGTCAGTGATGTTGATTAAAACTAGCATATTCAAATTTATCTTGCCTTATGAGCCCACATATCCACTAGTGAAACTCTTTATTCTCTTGTCTTTATATCTGAATCCATCAAGTCAAATGAGATTGAATTACCTTCTTTGCATATTTCTTTGAAATATATAATTGATGATGAGAAATATAGAGTTGCATGACTACATGAGGTGAAACTCCTTAATGTAAAGTGGCTCAATGTACTAGATCACTTGAAGGCATATCAAAACATGTTACACAAAAACTAAAACAAGAACATAAAACCCAGATAATTTGAGAATGGTGACCTTGTTTTGAAAAAAAATCAAAATAATAACAATCAAGAACATGAAAAGAAGGTCAAGTTTAAGCTTAACTCGCTAGGCCCCTATCTTGTCATTATAAAATATGGATCAAGAGAATATAAATTGGACACATAATATGGATAAGATTTCTATGAAACTATCAACATCATGCATCTTAAACACTTCTATACTTAAATGATCTAATGTTGCTCAGTAAAAATTCTCAAAAAAATAAAATAAAAAACTCAAAAATACAAACAAAATACAAAAATATTGAGAAGAGAAAGATAAAATCATCCGAAGGTGAAAACACTTTTTATGATGCCTTAGACAAGTACCATGATGAAAACCAATTTCTAGCACCATGTATAAATATATTATCTATAAGTACCCTACACTTGGGGGTAGGCCCATTTACCCATCCAGACCTATCCAACCTAATCTATCATAAACCATATATATATACCTAAACCATCCCTTCATTACCATCACCATCATCCTCATCCCTATATTTAACCTTGAAAAATGCATGAAAGAGGCTTTGAAACTTGTTTTGTAAAAATCTTGGTACATTTGTGCTTCTATAGAGAACATTGTAGCATAGTGTCAACATGGAATGAAGAAGATTGGACATATGGATCCTATGTGACATAATATTTAGAGAGATCATCCTTAATTCCTCAACCATTTCATATACTACCATATGTATTCATGATTCTATAAATATTTTTGCCTTTAATTATAGCTTCATTTTTTGTCCAAAAATCCCATAAAATCCAATATTTTGAAAACCCATCCAAAATAATATTAAAAAGTTCAAAATCATACAAAAACCATTTTCTATTAATACAGTTAAAAAATCTATTCAAATTTTAAACAAATCATTAAAAATTTATCAAGATATATCATTCCTAAATCAACCCCCTTGCATATATCATTGTTTGGGTAAAAACAAGGTTATAATTATCATCACTCCTTAAACATGGGGTTTTTAACTTGACCAAAGGAAAAAATCAAAATCAATTTGATTATTTTTTCCTATGTGTGTTCTTGTTCATTGTTTGTTTTTTGATAATTTTTTTGTGTTTTCTTACTTATTGTGTTTGTGTTAGTCCTACTATGTATTAAAATAGTGTCATCATGCTTTTCCATATCATGATGCATCCTATCATATGCTATAGAAAAAATTAGGTTGATCAAACATTCATAATTTTTTGGAATCTTAACATCAATTCATCAATCATCACATCATAAATAACCATTTCATGCCAATAATCATTCCTAAGCATATATACATTTACAATCATTTGTACATGCTAACTAACTATTCACAATTAGCATTCACTTCTAATTAAACATTCATCTTAATGACTAAATGTGCATCATACATGAATAAATAAAGAGTGATATAATAATCATCATATCATATCATAACATACATCAAACATAAAACATAATCATAATAATATGCATGAGAGAGACAAAAATCCAAAAACATTACTATATATACAAATGTCCATGTATAATATCCATCTGATCATATAAAATAATAATCATAACATTAACTCTTTCCATGACTCTCAACACTAAGACTCACTGATGGTGGGATTTTTCTAAGAGGAGTTCCCACTAAAATATTTCATCTCATTGATGATCCCCCCACCTGACCACTCATCTAGTCTATAAAATAAATTGTTTTTTCTCTGTCATGACTACTTGCTCATAAAATACTCTGTAATATTGTGCCTCCCTCACCACCCTCAATGATTCTAGATAAAATTTTCCTAAATATTGAGGTGTAAGTAATGCATGTGTTATGTCTTTCTCAATCTACAATATATATCCATCCACTCATTTTGTCCTCATAAAATCAACCTCTGATGTCAACTATGTAATCTCAACATCTCTCACTGCTAACTAGACCTAGTTGGTAGACTCTCTCCACTCTGACTTTACTCTTATCTACTAGACATCAGTGTGTAATCAAGTTATTTTTTATCTCAAACAACTAGATATGTCTAATGGGTAACCACCCTCCTCTCTACCTCCTCCCTCACCCTAGACAACTCTATCTCTCAAGCTATGATCTCTCATCATAGGTTATTTATCATCTCCTCATCCTCTTCCCATCTTGACTAAAGTAAATCATTACCCATCCCTCCTAGAATAGACATTACTATTGGTATATAAGACCCAACTCCACCTCCATATCTTCCATCACCCCTACATCCATAGCCACCTCTTTGCCTCTAGCTCTTATGTTTCTATATCCATCTCCCCCATCACCTCCTATATCCATCATTACCACTCTACCTCCATCTCATCTAGTTTTGGCCCTACCATAATATACCCTATCATCCTTTGTCATCACTCTCTAATTTGTATCCCTCAATATACCCTGTATCCTCTCATGTATGGTCCTCTATCATTGATCTAGGATAGCCATCCTCACTAGTAGAATCTGCTCTAACCAAACTCTATAATCATTATTTAGTCTTGAAAATATAATTTCTCATCTCTTGTCCAATGAAAAATACTAAAAAAATGTTGATCTAGTTGTAACCATTCTCTAATCCACTAAGGGACTCCACTATCACCACTCCTTATGTACACATGTAAAAATGTGAAGTCTTATAGGAATTCCCTAATGTAAAATAAACTACCATAAAACTCTATCAGGAATGTATCTCTATATAATGTACTCATGACAACAAATTATATATCACACAATAATATAATAATCTAATTTTATCAAATCCTCCACCCATAGTGGTTTTTCCTCCTTGTACAACCTCTAATTAATATCCTCAGGCCTTAGGTTATTAATAGCTCTCATGTAATACCTCAAGTCCCCTAGATGTCATTATTGGCTAGCCAAAATAATATACCATCCATATGAAAAATCATCATCATAATATCTCTTTAATCATTATCCTATTAGATTTAGAGCTATGTTGCTCCAAATTTGATGGAGGGAGTTAGGAAGATCAAAATTGCTACTTATTTAAGAGAGATATGATTGGGCCTACAAGCCTTATTAATTAATAATATTAATAAAACATGGAGTATTTTTAATATAATATCCTTTTCCACATTCAAATGATTATGTATCAACTTATAATATTCCTTTTCACCTTTATCTAATCTTGAAAATGTATTAAAACACTAAAATAAGGTTTCTAGGCCTAGTAATTAGGCATGCAGACTGAGTTTATTCAATAATTTTTTATATATGTCCTCAAACCTTGAAACTAACATTAAACATAAAATTTACCTTTATTCACCTCTCTACAAAGTTTCATTGCATTTTTATAGATTGTTTTCAAGTTATGATGATTTTAGTGATTCTAGTGCTCTAAATTAGCCTTCTTTTAGACCTAAAGTATAGTTTTTTTAATATATTGATATTTATGCCTAAAAACTAATTTAAAACACTTTAAAAACTTCAAAAACATCCTAACACACCTATCCACAAATTTTCATACACTTTTAAGGGTTATTTTTTGAGTTATGATGATCTTAGTATACTAGACCCCTAGTTATTTGTGTACAAGCCTAGAACACTAAATAAAGTGAAAATTGCATTTTGAGACCTATTTTTAGAATATTTAAATTTTAAATTTTCTTAACATATATCTCCTACTCTTACAATAAAATTTTCACCTTGATCAATCACAAAACACAATGAAAATAACTTTTTATTGGCTATAAATGCACATTTCTTGATTATATATAGGTAGTGAGGTTAAATTCAAAAGAAAATCAGATTTAAAGGGTTATTTTATGATATTATTGATCTAAAATTTTCCTTAACACTTATATGTTACTTTTCCACTTCAATTTGGCTTCAAAAAATCTTAAAAGGTGATCAAAAATGACTTTTCCTTACTGTCAAAAGAAAATCAAATTTAAAGGGTTATTTTTGGATATTCTTGATTTAAAAATTTCCTCAACACTTATATCTTACTTTTCCACTTCAATTTTTCTTCAAAAAATCTTAAAAGGTGATCAAAAATGGCTTTTCCTTACTATCTTAACTATTAAGAACATGTCCTACATCTTCAAGCTTGTAGTATAATTGAAAACTATTTTAAAATAATAAATATGATTCTAAAAAAAACTAATAAACTCACTTAAATTTTATTCAAGATTTATATTGAAGCATATAGTTCAAATAATATATTATTTCATTGTTTTTGATGCAAAATTTGTACAACAACATTGTATACAACCCTATTTATTAGAACGTCTCTTATTTTCTCTCCAAATTTTGGAGTTTTATTTAAATTTATTTCTTGTCTTATCTCATTATCCCATGAACCTATATCTATTATCACTCTTATATTTCCCTTATTCTCTCCAAAAAATCCTAAACTTACTCAAATTATCTAACTAAGAAGACTCAACGTATGTCTTAACCTTAGTTGACTTTGAGAAAATATTATGAATAAAGACATTAGAAATATTCCAAACATATCTAATAAATTCCTTAACCCATCCAAGAATTATAATGACATTTAGTTTCACTCGGATATGATAAATACCCTTCAAATTTATTTTACAAATTTAATTTTTCAAATAGGCAGTTTTGGCAGGAAAATGGAAAACAAGCTAGAAAGACCAAAGAAGAGAAAATTAAAGCATGAAAAAGCTTAATAGAGATAAAAATGACTCCTAAAACCTATTCAATCCAAAATTTTCAAAAATAATCAACTAATAATAATTCTCCTACATCACCATCCCATACCTAAATAAATATAGAATCCCCAATACTGTTACCATACTTTTAAGCCATAGTGTGAAACATTTGTAGATTTGAGCTAATATGTACGGTCCCTAAGAAAAATATCTATCATCCTATAGCATATATTTCCATCATGTCTACTATTCCAACCATAAAATATCACATGGTGTTATCAAGAAGTAATATGTTGTTGACAAGAACCATCAGTACTAGGGGTAATCACTCAATCAATCCTCCCTCCAAACATCTATCTAGGTTAACCCCAATCCTTGTATCAAAATATCTTGGTTGGATATCCTCCTCATGGATGCAATAGATGTATATCTCTCTAATACACCATATCCCCCCATATCAGGATGCTCAAAATCATCCACACATCTTCTAATGTGATGGTCACCTCCCTAGTCAAAAAATGAAATATACTCATCTTCGAGTGCCACCTTTTTGCTAATTCTTCTAGTAGAGCCTTGTCTACTCGAATATTTGGAATTTGAGTCATATATTATAACCCCATTGGGCATTTATTATCCCATTACCATTTAGGACAATATCATTGACTATCTTTCATGTGTAACAATCACTGGTAGTCACTTTTGTAATTACTAAAAATAAGCACACTTAGTCATCCATCTCAAAAAACTAAAAAATCATTACTAACTTCCACATAAATTTCATTTGTATGCAAATGTCACTGTTCATCACACAAATAGTACCACATTGACATAAATATCAAACAAAGAACACAAATTTTAATCACTACACAAATAACATGAATGATACACAAATGTCATTTGTAATAATGAAAATTCCATTTTCTCTTACATAAATGTCATTTTAACTAATTCAAACATTGTTTTCACATATGTAAATGTCATTTGTGTGAAAGTAAATGTCATGAGGAAAATATTCTTGGTAGAATTTGTGATTCACATGTGTTTACATCATTTATTATAACAAAATTTTACAAATTAATAAAACAAAAATATTACTTACTGAGTTGTCACATTCGTATGGTCATCAGTGCTACCTCATGCACTTGCCATGATTCTCATCTATAGGAATACAGTCTATACTTTCTCAAAGTCTTTTACAGGGTAACAGTTCAAATATCCTAGGTTTTAAGAGTGAAAAAGACCTATATTTCACCCCTACCTCCTATTTATTCACTCCCACTCCTCCATCTTCCCCCAATTTACCCCCTAACCCATTCACATCATCTTTTTTCTCATTTTGAGAGCTCCTCCACATTTTTTGTCCTCATACGGCCTCTCAAGGGGGCATCATGTATACCAACTATGACATTAGTGAAACAATAACATGTATCTTTCTAACTTTTCTCTATTATTTTAAAATGTTTTACTTCTTTTAATCACAACACCCATTCAAATAAGGACAAATGTAGACATCCTAATCCTATCACCCTAAGCATATAGCTTTAATTTTGTCATTGTACCAATCTATCTTCAAAAAATATGTATTAAAATCACCATAATAATAACATTACACCTATCCAATCAATAAAATAATTCTATTTAGTCCTACTAACATTACCCCATAAGTAATTAATTAAATTAATCATAATCAATGAAGCTAATCATCTTTTAATTAATCTTGTGCACACATAAAAAGTAAAAATAATTAAATTAGATAAACTCCCTATTAATCATTAAAAAACTCATTCAAACCATTAAAAAACTCATTCAAGACATTTAACCCTCTCATTAAGTCATTCAACCAATTCATTAATCATTTAACCAATCCCTCAACTTCATCAACCTCCTCATTGGATGCATTTGACCCATAGACCAAATCACAACCATCCAAAATAAAAATATTCAAATAAATATATATTTATCCCAATCATCCATTTATTCCTCCAAAAATCTATAATTTGACCATTCCTCTTCCACTCTCACACTTGAAAAATTGTAATCTAGATGGATTGTGAGAGCGTAAGACAAGACTAAAAATCTAAAGAAATTAATCCATCAATTAATCAAACAATTAAAGGTACATACTACTAGAATTATAGGATATTAGTCTTGTAAGCAACCACAAATTGATCAATCATGAGCTAGTCCACATTAACAAAGGATAATTTTATATGTATAGTAAGTGAATGCATGCTTGTTTGTCTCTTTTATTTAACTTCATTGAATGGTATGTTAGGTTTAGAGCAAGAATTTAGATTTCTCTAAGTTTTTGTTCAATCTTTAGATCTTTTCATAATACAAGTGCATTACTTGGAAATCTATATCCATGTTTGTGGGATCTATTTTCACCATGGTTCTTGTAATCTTTCCACTTTCTATGATCTTTGTGTATTAGATTTCAAAAAATACAAATTTATCATAAATTTAAAGATATACAATTCCCTGTTATTCTCAATTGAGTGATGTTATCAAGGAAATTAACAATAGCAGTACCAAATACAATAAAATTTAAAGAGATTAGATAAGTATAAAAAAATGGGTTGCTTTATCATGTTTATTAAAAATGATTGCAATCCACCCATTAATAATGATTTAAATGTTTAAGAAAAAGGTGTTTACAATCCACCCATTACCCAAATATGGTGGGGTGGACTAGTAAAATATAATATGGCCTTCCTTTCCTGACCCATTGCTTGAAAAGGTATTGAATCAGTCCTCAGAGGATCTATTGGTTGAACCTACAACTTAGGACACTCAACCAATAGACCCAACCCAACTGGTCATCCCATAATATGTAATTGATTCAGAATCTTAGGCTTCTCAAAGGCCAAATATTACAATCACAAAACTACCCATAATAAGCTCCATTTTGACAAATCCACAAGGAGTGTCTAGAGGGTGAAGAAAAGAATAATTGAAGATGAAGCTGGAAGAGGATAATTTTAGAGGAAAGACAGAAAGTGTTCACTTTGTAAAAGAGGAAGAATAAGAAATTGGGGCAGTCCCCCTACTTTGAAGATTTCAAATATTATTTTGAGACAAATAAGGATGTTTTGATCTAGCTCTATGAAGGAACAAAAATAGCAATGAAGGAGCTTGAGAAAGAATTAGATCAAGTTAGGGAACAACAATAAATAGTCCATGTTCCCTTATAGATTGAAATAAATGTGCAAAGTGTAGCTTCAAGTTTGTATAACATTTTAGAGGACATTGCTATAATAAGGGATGAATTAGCTCCTTAGATCATTAAAGCTACTAAATTATTTAATTCTTTGTAGGAAGATGAGAATAAGCTAAAATTATTCATTATTTATACAATAAATAAGGCATATATCCACCTCAATCTGATGACACCATTAGAGGCTTCAAATGCCCTCAACCTGGTGGTCATTAAAACATAAGAAGTAAGGGAATGGGTCACAAATGTAGAATTAATAATGCCAAAGTATGTACAACATAAAATCCTTATTTTGAAAATTTTAGAAGAGTTAAATCTCTCACAAGTGAAAGAATCTACATGCAAGCTAATTTAAATAGAGCCAATTTTGAATAACTTCTTTAATAGGCCTCAAATAGATTTAAGTAGAATCTATAGGGATTGACATTGGAGGAGATTGAATCTAAGTTGAATTTTGCATGAAATAAAATCACTAAAGTGCAAATATTTTGAATCAAATTTAGGGGTACTAAAGTTGAACATGCACAGCTAATGGAACAAACAAGTAGGGTACACAGACCCCCAGTCTTGAACATGGATATCATTAGGTACTAGCATGATGTCAAATTCAATTATTTTTAAAAATTAGAGGACAAGAAGAAAGTAAAAACTCTAACTACTAATTTATTTCTAGTCACCACTTCAGTGCCTACTATGATGATAAGCAGTGCCATGTAGTCATCGAGTAAGGCTTAGTTTTTAAAGGCTAATTTTTTATGTATTAATGCATATAAGATTAATCTATGTAATTATAGTTTACTTACAGTTGGTATATGAATGTAAAATTTAGCCTAGGCTATTTGTAAGCATGCACACACTACATTACATTATACAAGCAAACTTATTTTTTGATGCAATTATAATTAACTGTAAACATGTATACATGTAGTTTTGACACTAAAATTAGAACTAAATTTATAATTACTTGATGTAACTTTGAGTTTGCATAAACTTAGAGGATGATGCAACCCATCCCCAAGTCTATATATACATGTAATACCTCATTCCAATTTATCAATATAAGAAGAGATCATTTTGATTATCATGAAACTATGTGGATGCACTTTCCTTCCATTTATGTGTAATTAAGGTTTTATTTTGTTTGGTTATTTTAATTTAATCATTTGAATTGTGAAAAAACTAAGGATAATTATTTATGTTATCATTTATATCTACTAATTTTAGATGTGCAAAAGCTATCGAATAGTTAGCAAGTATTATTAATTTTAAGCAATTACTTGACTCTCTTAAACTTCTAAAGTGTGCATGAGTGTTTTTCCATGACATAGTCTTATAGGTGTGAGTTATAGCTACCCTATATACCTTTCTAGTCTAATCTATAATCTATTGAGTAAAGGTGTGTGATATTTACTCTAAAAGGAACAACCTTTAGTTAAGACCCTTTAGTTTCCTACACCATTTTATCCTAGAATACCTAATTGTGTTTGTTTATGAGTGTGCAATAGTTACAAACAACAATCATTAGTTTTGGAAATACTTTTCCATAAATAAACCATTCCAAAAAGTGGTCCATTAAAACCATAGAGCCTTATTTTCTTATTTACCAATCCTTCCTTTTAATGTTTCTTTGACTAGGATCTACCCACTTTATAATAGATTCCATCCATCCATCCAGCCTAACTAGGTTTTGATTTATTAACTAGGATTTATTTCACTACAAGCACACCTAGTTAACAACATGCATACTTAGCCTACTACTCCACCACTAGGTTGTTTAACCCATACCTAAAAATCATGCCATAGAGTGGAATGCATTAGTCATAAAGTTACATAATGGAATTTATATTAAAGTTAATGAATTTCCTAAAGCATCAACAACTTCACTACCATTTTTCACCACCATGTTGGATGCTTAGGTAGAATTTATATGGTAGATATCTCTAGCTACTAGGTCAGTACAACTTCTATGAGTTGTACCTCTAGGTGAAAAATAACCTTTACCTACACATGCACAAGCTCAATCATAGACACCACTACATATATAATTAGTTGCATCATAGATCGATAAGGGAAAGAGAAAATAACTAATACAATGAGCCTCACCACCATCACCAAAGAAGAGGACACACCATACAAATTTGTAGCTAGACAACAAGCATGTTCCAAAGATAGCTTTTGAACTTATTGAGTTAGGTGTTGAGGAGTAGGAAGTTATAAAATCATTGCTTATAGATATCGGTAGTGTTTTTTATGAGCAAGAGGAGTAAAGGCAATGCACACCTACTAGGTGCAAAATCAACTAAGGCCATATTTGTGGGTTAATATTACTCAATCTCCTCAATCAATCATAGTAGATATTTTTGGGAAAGAATAAATGTGCTAATAGTTTCAAGCTAAGATTTTTTAGATAGATCTAACTATAGGATCTTTTGATATGTAATAAATAGACCTTTTGGTATAATAAAGTCCACCTCTATCCCTCGTGCATAGGCCAAGGACCCATTCCATGCCCAAAATTTCTCCAAAAATCAAAGAAAGTATGGTGTCCTTTATAGATCCAACAAGGTAGGTCAAATCATATCAAACACAAACTCCAAAAAAAAACTCAAGAAACTGTCTAGATTGTGAAAAGGCTAACGAAGACCCTCACTCCCCCTCCATATTCTAGGAAGAAGGATTACACATAAAGAATTATTATTATTGAGTCATCCTATTTAGAATATTAAAAATTAGTTACAATGTTTTATTCACCAACTCATATGGAGGATATTGAATAGACTAGTTTAATACAACCTGAGTACCAAATTGAACAAATAGATGCCACAACACAAGAACAAGCTACTAGAGAGAAAGAAGAGTAAGAAAAGGCAAAAAATGAGTTTGAGAAGAAAGAAATAAAATTGAAGAAGAAGAATAAGGAAGAATCAAATCACAATGATGATATGAAATAAGAACAATAAAATCAAAATTATAAAGAGGAGGAGGATAGTAATTTTTTTGAGGAAACTGAGGTAGAAAAAAAAAGAATTAAAGAAGTGGAGGTGAAGAAGAAAGAAGAATAAGAAACATCAAGTAAGTAGAAAGAAAAAGAAAATCAAAAAGCAAAATAAGTGTAAAAAAAAAATATGAATTAATAATAATTGTAAAATCTTAAGATAAGCAAAAAGCTAAAGAAGTTTTATGAACCTAAGAGGAGTAAGACATGAGGTAGGCTGAGAAGCAGGAAGCAAAAGCTAAGATTGAGGAAATAGCCAAAGCTAAGGTCAAGGAATAGGAGGATAAAGCTATGGTTGAGGTAGAAGCCAAATCTAAGGTTGAATAGTAGGATACCAAAGCTAAAACTAAGGTAGAAGTTAAATCTAAAGCTAAACAAAATGACAAAGCTAAGGTTGATGCAAAAGTAAAAGCCAAAGTAGAATTAGAGCACACAATACAACCATAAGTTACAACAAGGCAAGAAATAGAAACCACCAAAATTATGGGATCAACCTAGATCTAATTACCATTACCTATATATCAAGACTCAAAATATGTTTAAGGAGGTGCATATGAGGAGGCATCTAAACTCAAGCCTCAAATAACTACCCAATGGCTATGGCATGTCCCTGCATCATCTACTCATCACACAACCTTTTTTATTCCCATGGCATAAATAAATAAGGGACCTATGATGATTGTAATTTCCTTTATGGAATTAGATATAACATATGAATCATATGTGGATGTTTATTAGCTTCTACTTATTAAGTAAATTTAGGGTATAACTACATTTTAATAATTAATTATGTAAAAGGCTTCTACCTTAGAGCAATAAGTTTTGTAGCTTTGGGAGGATAACATAGATCTACACATTTGATTCACTAATGCGTGCTAGATAATTAATAAAAATTACCCTATTTTGGTCACCCAAGTCCTGGGTAAGCAATTCATGTCATAAGAAAAGCATTTTTATCCCTCTTGTCATAGCTAACAAAGGACTAGCTTGCTACACAAAATTTGTAATCACTTCGTACTCAAGGTAGAATATCAAAGTAGAGATAAAGGTAATTTATGAGATCTTGGAATAATATGAGTAGGTCTTAGATATGGATATAGTTAAATATAATTAGATTGTGCATGAAATGCTTAATTGGAATCAACAACTCACCAATTCATTATATGAGGCCAAGCTAGAGTTTGATAGGGCAAACAAAGCCAAAGCTATGATGGAAGATCATTCGACTACCTATTCATCAATGTAGATCACACTTAAGTAGTTACTTGAATTAAATGATAATGTCGTGAATAAACTACAAACTTGGTAAAATGAGATTATGTGTAACACATTCACTAGCATTTAAATGTGGAGGTATGTAGATTGGCTAGAGGAGCTATCCTAGGACATCTATCAAAAAGTGTTAAACACTAAGGTACTCATCACCATTACAAAAGACAAAGATCTTTAGAATTTTATGGAATCTTAAGTCTCATTTTTCACATTTATTACTATGTCATGGGAGTTTCTCACTAACTAGAGAATGTTCACATCATATTTATCATACCTTAATAGTTCCTTCATATAAATAGTTGAAGAGCCAAAATTTATTCTTCCTCAACATCTATAACATGTGCTTTATCAGTGAAAGATAATCACAATTTCTCATCCAATGATCCAATAATAATTATAACCTCCAAAACTAGATTCTAAAACACTAATTTATTCTTCCACACCTCGAGTAATATCAACATCAGAATAGCCTCATGTGCAACCAACATAAATCATGCCACCACCTGCTCAGTAGGTTCTATGTGCATTTAAAATTTTAAAATTTTGAAAATTTTGGTCCACTTTAGTAGGATGGTATTAAGAATTAGGAGTGAATTTAGGGTGGTTGAAAACCCATAAAGGTCAGCCACCTAGTTAAGATAGTCTATTGAAAACTGACTAGTACACTACTTAGTTAAAAACTCTAAGGGGTGGCTAAGTAGTGTGCAAAGAGTGAAAAATAGTAAATGACACCTAGAAAGATTAGTGTAACTTTTGATTCTAGTTTAGTTGCTCATCACAATCAAATTTTTTAGCTTTAGTTCAGGGCACCTTTTTTGTAACTTTATCTGGGGATGAGATAATTGTTTAAGTTTGAGAAAGTGTTGACAATAGAACAAGGATACAAAAATCAGAGTGTAATTAGTGGACACATGTGTGACTAACACTAATTTTTTATATGTGTCTCTTTTTGTATGTATTAAAATCTTTGAAAGCATAGTAATAGTCTATAAAATGCAGAGTCTTTCCTTAGGATGTAGTGAAATTTTAAAATAGGAAATGACAACGCTTTGTAAAAAATCTTTCTATAGTGCTCAAATGTATTGTGAAATGGTTCTAATGTGATAGAGATTAATATATAGTTCTAAAATGGGTTTTCATATATATTTTATGGTTGTTCTATGCACAATGAATGATATATTATCTAAAAAAATTTGTCATGTAGATTCTATTGAATGTTCTATGATTCTCAAGTCTATGATTTTTTGCATCTTTATATATGTTTTATTTAATAAATTGATATGTTCAAACTAAATCATAATGTGTTGCCTACTTCTGTGACTTATCACATAACTATACCTATATTAACATGTCCTAATAGGTTTTATAGGAACCTATGCTAACACATCTCCCCCACCTTTTTTATTCTTTTTTCCTCAAATATATCTACCATACAACCAACTCTTAAATTTTCCACATATTTGGATAGTATGTTTGTGTACTGATGACATTCAATGATGAATTACTCCTCATTTTTGACTACCCCTATGGTTAAAATAACACAAACTCTATTGTAACATTGTTCCTTATGAGTCATCCATTTATTTATCTTGCATTGGAGTCTATAAGAGCTAGTTCTTAGTTGAAAATTGAAGATTTGTTCCCTCCATTCAATGTCAAAACCTATATATGATTTTTCATTATGTTCATAAGTTAGGTTGAATACTGAAATATAGTTTTGTCTTTTCTTACTTGTTTATTTCTTGCACTTTACCATTTAAATATTTCATTCACATATTTTTTTATGTCTTTGTTACTATTTGGACATTTGGTTAAGCTACTATCCCATCTATTCACCACCTTGTAGTTTTACTTCATCCAAGATTTCTTTCTCTTATAAAACTCTTATTATCTTATGGCCCTGGGCTATTTTTCAATCTTCATAATTTATGTTTTTTTAAATAGCATAATACCCTAGTCATAGCAATCACCTCTAAAGGGAACTTACTTGTTTTAGCAAGAATAATTTCATATGGGACTATGTCCTTAATTTATTATTTTTTATGATTATACACTTTTTAATATTTTATGTTTGCTTTCATTTCAAACTCATTTTTTTGCTATCCCACACTTCGTAACCATATAATACCACTAGTGTGACAAGTAACCCAAATAAGACTCTAGTGTTATTCCAATCCCATAACTCAACATTCCTTTTTTTTTTTTAAGTACACAAAAAGATCAGTAGCCACCTTGTATTATTTTCATCCTGTAGGTACCCATTTTGATATTTTTATGAAATTTTAGGTTGAGATACTTATATTCTAACACCATTTCAAGATACCCTTCTACAAACTAAAAATTGAGGTGTTTTTCCTTCCTTTTCATTAAAAAATCACAATTTTGGTTTTGTTGATGTTTCCCTACATCTCCACTTCTTTACAAAAGAGATTTAGATCCCAGAGATGGTCTCTTAAATCTTGGATTGTATCTTCCATTAAAATTAGGTCATTGGTGTAAATTAGAAGTTTCACTACATAATTGGACAAGTTGAACCCTTCCCCTATTAATTTATTTATCCAATCTTATAACTTATTAATGTACAACCCAAATAAATTTGGAGATAGAGAGAAACCTTGTTTGACAACCTTTATTACCCTCAAACATTTAGACAATCATGCTTACATTTTAAATTTAGCCTTGACTTACATATATAATATGTGAACCACTAGCCTATAGTTTGTTGGGACCTTTAGCTCTTCTATGAATAATTATGATACTTACAATGTTCACTTAGAATATGAGTGTGACTACCACCAACATGCCTTACTTATATTATAGGACCTTTTATTGGTCCTTTCCAAGCCAGGGTACTATATCTTTCACTCAAAGTAAATAAATATTTCATTGTAGCCAATTAAAAAATATGAAATGACATATTATTTTAACAACAATAAAGTTTGGCATAAAAATATATTAGAATATTTTTTAGGGTATGATAAATTTACAAAAATAATGTGACACCAACTTTATATGGAAAATAATAATTGTATTTTAGTTCCTTAAATCAATTGAAATTTTAAAAAATGCAATATTCTAATTTTGTCTTCATGCCAAATAACACAATCAATTATTTACATATTTAATATGCCCATTACAATAATAATAATATTATAATAACCATAATAATAACAAGGGTCATGTAGTGATTAGTCCATACTTTTAATATGTGAATTATTTTGAGGATTATAGTGTTTATTGTTTTAGACAGTTGAAAGTAAGGTCCTACAACATATGAAAGAGGAAATGTAAGAACATGAGTTTAGTGTAAGTGCATGATGGATAGTGAATTATATGTTAGGAGGGATCAAGATAGGTGTATTATGAATAAGATATATCATTCATGATAGCAAGTTGGTTTCCTAAAACTAAAAATAATATTTGATGTATTGAGCTTAAGGAACTAGTGACTAGTGTGAATAAAGGGAGTGTGTGAATGAAATGGAATTGATTAGTGAATGTAATGAATATATATGATGATTGAGATAATTATGTCTAGTTTAATGATTTTAGACACCTAAATCTAGCCATCGATAACCTCTAATTAGGCTTTTGGCTAATTTTCACCCAAAATGTACAATTTGGCTTAAAAATACTAAAACATGCTAAATGATGTGAAACTAACATATTCAAGTGTAAAATTTGGCCAAGGTATCCCTAAATGGGGAAATGCAATTTATGGGCTATCTAATTTTAATCAGATCATTTTAAGTCAAAATGCCAAATTTACACATGGATGCTCTGGATTGCTCTTCCCTATCAAATCTTTTGCACAAGACTTGTGCCTTTGTTATTTGTTATTGGAAACATCATAAATGGAATTACACATCCAATACATCTATTAGTGACTTCCAATTCCAATCTAGTCAACTTTTAGACTAATAACAAGGCATTTTGATCAATCTAAGTAATTTGTGCATAAAGTGCTTAATCATGCTTAAGAGCTAATTAACCCAAATCAAGGCCTAATTAATATTTCTATGGAAACTTGTTGAATACTTATTTTTGGAAATGAATATTGAATATCTACATCATCAAGTGACCTCATTTCTTAGGAAGACATTCCTAGGCCATAAATGCCAAAATATTAAGATTCATGCCTCCCATGCCTCATAAATGCCTTCCATGATGCCCTCCATGCCTCTTAATTGCCCCTTATTTTGATGTCATAATGAGGATAATTAAAAACTTAATTCTAAAAATTAAATTAATCCTCAACCACACATCTCAATATTGGGATGGATGGTTGAGATTGATTCTGATCAAATCCAAAAATCTATAAATAGGAGGCCTCACAACATCATTTCTAAGCTTTTTTGATGAAAATTTATAATGCCAAATTGGTTCCAAAAGCTTCAAGTAAATAGTGTTACCATGTCAAATTGATTCCAAACCAAGCCAAGCCACAAGCCAAAGGGGACAAGGAGAGATGGAGGTAGCCAAGCTTCCATTGCCAAGGACTTCATGAGCACAAGCCGAGTAAGTCATTACTACAAAGGCATTTGGAGCATCCAAAGAAGGTGAAGGAACTCTTGTATTTGATCCCTTACTTTTTAGATGTGTTTGTCATTTTATTTTGTTAACTAAGCTCTCCCTAGTGTCTAGGCCTAGAGATGTTATGTTATTAGTGTGTTTATTTCATTTTGTTTTCAATTTGAAACTAACACCATACTAACCATCCTCTCTTGAATTAAATTCCTAGATCACATAATGGCATGCCCGGTAGGACTAGACGCATCCTACACATGAAAGAGATCATTTTAGAACTCTAAAATATTTATTTGAGCCTTTAAAACTCTTGTAAATTGATTTTCTAACTTTATTTTGCCATTTTTGTTTGCCACAATTTTACACAATAACCAACATCAACAAGTAATATTGACATTGGTTACCTATCTTAACTGACATCGGTTAGCAAAACTGACATCAATTAAATCTTAGTTATCCATAGTAACCGACATTTGTGGTAATAACTGACATTGATCACTTTGTTTTTCTAAAAACACAAACTTGAGAGCTACTTTTTCAAAGTTCATTTTTCCAAGCTAAAAAGAGATTCAAAGCTAAAGGACATGATAATAATTTTATTGCAGGACCAAGCTTGATATTTATTCAAAACATGTTTAAATCACCTTTGCATGATTAAAAATCAATTAAGAATCTTGTTTTGGGTATTTAACAAAGAATTTAGATGTTTTTGGTGAATGTTTTCAAAGTTTGAAACTAATACCAATGGGTCAAATGAAAACCAAATATTTCATTTTGGGTTTAAAATTGAACACACTTGTCAATTCTTGTTTGCAATAGTTGTTTAATCAAAAAAAAAATTGTTTGGAAAAAAAGGGAATATTGTGTGTATGCTCTTCCATTTGTCCCCTATATGGAACCCTTGGAATCAAAATTTCCATTCCTATTTCAAGTAGCCTAGTCCAAGGCTTAGAAATAAAGTCATCCAAATCACTCCCCAAAAACTTGTCAAAGTTTGGGTGATCTTGGAAATGACCCTAAAGGCTTTCTACTTTCATGCTTTATTTATTTATACATCTTGGATTACGAGGGGTACTTCATCACCTCCCATAAGTTATTTAGGGAAACTTTAACCTGGGGTTTCATCTCTCATCATTGACTTCATTTGGATCCTTTGGAGTTGTACATAGGATGTAGTGGCACTTTGGACATTGCACTACATTGAGCGAATAGCAGGATGTAGTGGTTGTAAAAAGGACTAGACCTTTTTGCAACAAGCCAAGTGATACGAACCCAAAATATGTGCTTTTATTTTTCATTATTTAGCATGAAATTCATTATGTAATTGATTCCATTAGATCATTCATAAACTTGTTAGATCTTAGACAAATCCCCACTTGCCATAGAAGTATTGTTGGTGTAAGGTGTGCCTCAAGGTCCATGTTGTAGTACTATCATTTGAGAGAAAGGGGGTGTGAAAACCCTACTATATAATGTACAATTACTTTTGGATGAACATTTAAAATCCTCTCAAATGATGTATATTGATGGATTCCAATAATAAAAAGCAACCTTGTCAGTTTAGAATCTAAGGGCAATTAATTAGTTAGTCTTGTCCTAGATTAAAGTCTTGTTTAGAATCAAAACTGGGTGTAAACAAATAATCCAAAACCAAACACATAGTCCAAATTTTCCTTTGAAAAAAGAGGTGTTATGTTTCCCATGTGAGATCATCCATTTATCTTGTTCAAAAGTTCATCAAAAGCTTGAGAGTCATATCATCCACTTTGGTGTAGTTATGTTTCCCAAATGAGTTTAGACCTTTACCAAAGTTTTTTAAGTCCTTCACTTATAATCTAAATTTGGAATTACACCTTTACAAGTTTATAGGGTTGATGTGTTAAGTGGGTTCACCATTTTCACTAAACTTGAGGTAAATTCAGTTTAATTTACAATTTAGGTTGAAGGTCATTTAAAGACTCATAATCATTATCATCACTTGATAGACTTAAGACATTTTTTGATAAATGCTTGCAATTTGATTCTATGCACCCCAACATTTTTGAGTCAAGAAAAATAGTGTTATGTTGTCAAAATTGTAGGAAAATGTCTTTGCCTTAGATATTTTTTGAAACAAACCTTTTTGTCATACCTTTTGGGTAGTATCACATTGTTACACTACCCAAAACATTTCAAATATTGTTTCATAGATCCTCTTGCATAGAGTTCCAAATTTGTTCCTACAAAATCAATCCAATATAAATGTAATTTTGTGATCTTTTGTCTAAAAAATGGTTATAATGATCACATTTGTCTAGCTTGTTTGTCAAAATAACTAAGTTTTATACCATTTTTTTATGAGAAATATAAACTATTCCTAAAGTGCCTTTTGTTTCATACCTTATACCTAGTTGATCAAGTTCATGACCAAGAATGAAATGCATAGTGTTTGTTAGAAGTGTTTCAAATCCATTAGATTAAAACTTTCATCTATTTTCAAATTATAGCTTTTGAATCCATTTGGCCAAGAGTCCTACCACATGCCTTATTTGAGCCTAGCTGTTGACACTATGTTTAGCCAAAAAACCTAGAAAATTTTAAATTTCTTAGATTAGACTGATTTGAAACACTTTGACCTTAGAGTTTGCCATTTTGATTTTTGGTCCATTTACTTGATTACCTTTTTGTGAATAGTGAAATGTTAGATACTTTACTCTATCTTGTTTCCTCACAAACTTTTGAATAAATCTATTGATCCTTTTGACAAATCTAGACCAAGTTGGAACATCATATATTTTAGACATTGTCCTTTTTAGAGTTTGTATAAATATTTGACCTTTTAATGAAAAATCATTTAATTTGGATCTTAAAATGTATTCCTACACTCGTAGTGGACTCGTGTACAATCCAGGGATTAGTAATGTAGCTATGCAAGAAGAAATGGTGCAAGACCCCTATACGAATAGTGTTGCTTATGAGATGGATTCTTATCTCTCTTATAATACTCAATTAGGGACACAAATCCAAGATCCATTAGCTAATTATTTGGTTAACACACCACCTTACAAAGAGCAGGACCAAGAGCAAACCATGAAATACCTAGCTACAATACCCATGATGGATGAGCCAGTTCTTTAACAGTCATATTCTACTAATATGTCTTCCATGTATGATCCATTTTTTTAGTGACATTTGTTAGAAAACAAGGATGAAATTTTAGTTAGATCTATCGAGGTAGGGGCCAATTTTCCAGCATATTTCCCCCATGAAAATTTACCAAATCTAGTAAGAGTGCCCCACAATATCATTTACGATTAATAGGTTTATTCTAGCAATCCTATGGCTCTAGTCCAAATAATGTACAAAGATCCTAATATATCTAATCAAGGCAAAAACATCATGGAAGATCACTTTAACCAAATAAAAATATCATATCAAACCTACCTAAATTTATCACATAATTTCAATCAGATGAACATGGTAAGTAAGCCTCTTATTGACCTAGTACCTTCAATAGGAGTGTTGATATAATTAACTGGACAAGTGATTCCAAGTTCTGACCTATTCATACAAATTGCTTCAATAGATAACTTGATGCATATGCATGTTATTAAAGAAGTGTCTTCAGCCTCTACATAAAATAATGAGCCAAATGTAGTAGACAATGTGCAAATAGTGTTTAACCTGGATTAAAGTGGTACTAATGCACAAACAACTAGCCAACAACATGTGCCTATAGTTAATCCCATGAGAAAATTATCATACCAAGTAATAGGAGTTTCTACACCCTAGCCTTAACTACCTACTTCCTCAAGTGTAAAACCTACAAGGTTAGGTAATCAAACAATGACCAATGTCACACCTCATTGATAGAATGTGATATATCCTACTCCCCCTCAATAGGTAGCGAGTAGTATTCCACAATAATAGACACAACCTAGTATATCAATGCAGCAGAGTACAAATACATTGCCACCTCAATCAAGGGTAATTAATTTTCCACCTTGCTAGGTACCGATAAACATACCTCTTCATTTGTAGACTAATATGCCAATCTAAAACCAAGCAATGACTAGTCAACAACATGCAAATATTGGTCAATGATAGATGTCGAATATACAACCTAATTTCACTTCCTCATATGGATTCATGCAATAAGGAGGTCCCCATATTTCTCAAGTACCTTCTAGACAACTAATTCAAAATGTGCCATAAATCCAGAGATAAGGTCTTGGTCCACAAGTTCCCACTCAACAACAAGTTTTGATTAGTCTGTAGCATGTCCCTTTTTAACCATAGCAGGCATAGTATAGTTATATCCTTCCATCCCAACCACAAAATCCCCCAAGTCAAACCTTTATTTCCAACTAGAACATCCTGTAACCAAATGTGTAATTTCATGTACATCATAATCCACGTATGTGTATTCTTGGTTCATTCCCCAACCTAGACAATATACCCTAATAGGTATCTTCATCATTCCTTGGTCAAAGTGTTCCACTTATGACCTCCCAACCATCTATCCAAACCCAAATTCTCCCTCAAACCAATGTCCCTTCTAATTTCCTATCCCAAGAATTGCAACAGATGGATGTAATTATTGATATTCATGTGGGGAAGTAGACTAAAAAGTTTAAATTGGATGACATATATTCCTATCCATTCAACATGGATTATTTTCATATACCATTTCCTCCAGGATATGAACCATTGAAATTCAATAAATACAAAGGGAAAGGTGACCTTAAGGCTCATTTGACCAAACTCTTTGTCACATGTAAACTAGTGGCATATAGTGACATAAACCTTTTACTGTTGTTTCTAAGGATCTTGGTTGGACAATCCTTCGAGTGGTTTTTAAAGTTTCCCAATAATTTATTAATGAACTTTGTTGATCTTTTTGATAAATTTGTGCATCACTTTTCCTATAATCTCGAGCATGAGATTTCATTGGTGGACCTAACACAAGCAAAGCAAAAAGCTGGTGAGAGTTTTGTAAGTTATTTATAGCAATGAAGATCCCTTACAAGTAGTTTCCCCCATAGTTTACTATATAAATAATTACCCACTATGTTTACCAAAAATTTACATAGTGAGATAGCCTATCATCTGGAACTGCAATGTGTGCATACATTCAAAGAGATCATTGATAAAGTTTATTGATCAAGAGGGCACTCATCAATAAATAAGTCATCAAGCTTAATTCAATTAATCAAAATTAAGATACTAATCAGGGAAATGACCAACATTTCATCTAAGTACAAGCATCACAACCAACATAGGCCAATAACCATGAAAGATTGAAGTAATTCAACTGCAATAGGAACATTGTAGGAAATGAAGTAACTGAATCTCATCATGTCTAAATTATGTAGGCATTATTAGAACCACCTTTTCAACTTACTCCTATGTATAAACCTCTCTAATTGATACTACAAGCACAATAAACAAAACCTACACAACAAATACAATAGCCTTTACCATTGCAAACCCCTCCTCCTAAAAGAATTGGGCATGCATGTTGTGTCTTTAGTGACCTAGGAGAACCTATTAAATTTGTATTTTGTAAGCTTACTACTGCTAATCTGATTAGTTGGCCTATACCAAAGCATTATCCTCAAGGCATTCCTTATCCTGATTGGTACCATGAAAATGAATTATGTGACTACCATCAGATCAATGGGCATAATTTATGAAGACATGTCCAAATTAAGCATTTAATTAAAAATATGTTGGAGAATGGGGAGATAACATTGGATAATGGTGCTTCCACTTCCAATCAAACTCTAAGGATTTATCAAAACCCTTTTCCTCAACATAATAATTATCAATAGCAAAATAATAAATAACAATAATGGCCAATACAGTAGCAAAATAAATAGTATCAAAATCAAAGGATGAACCAGTAGAATCAACAACAGACCCCATAATGATAGAATAATGGATAAAACCAAGGTCAGAATGGTAAAATCCAACAAACCTACCATGTAGTTTCACATGAATATAACAAGGTCATAAGTCATATTATAAGGGATAGCATTAACACCATCTCCATTAATCTTAGAACAAACACTAATTAGCCTAGATCATTGCTAAACAATAATATTCAGCCAAATCACATAGATAATCCTTCTTTGACTTGGGAGTGCATATAGGAAAACTAGCAAACTAGGACTTCCCCTTTTGGATCTTATAGTGATAACTCATTTTTATCATGTGACCACATGCAAGTACACCAGTAATTGAGACTTGTCTTGTCTAGTCCCACACCATTTCCAACATTAGTTAGCAATATTGGTCCAATATTTATTCCTAATTATACAATCACAACTTAGAGGTTGAAGATTACTAGCCTAGGCCCACAACCATCGACCACTTTGCCTGTCATCCAACAAACCATTCAACCTTAGAATAAACCTTTCACTACAAACCAAGACAAGAAGTTTGATATTGTGGAACAATTATAGAATATACCTAAACAAATTTCTATTTTATATTTGCTACAGACATCAATAATCCATAAGAACATCTTGAATATGTTTTGATCTAATCCACTATTTCTAGTTACATATCCCTAGATAAATTTCAAGCTTTGGTTGGACACCTAGTTCCAACCCAACAAGTCACATTCAACCAAAGTGATATGTCTTCTCTTGGCCCGCTCCATAATAACCCATTGTACATAGAAGTTTATACCAGAGGGTATAAATTGAAATGTGTCCTTATCGACAATGGATTTGGACTCAACATAGTGTCTCTAAAGCTCATCAAGCTTCTTGGGTACACAATGGTAGATATCCAACCAAAAATAATAACTATCAAAGCCTATGATAATCAAGAAAGAGAATCACAAGGTACCATCAATTTCCCAATTATCATTGGGCCTTTGACCCATGATACACTTTTCCATGTGCTTGATCTGGAGTTATCATATAATATGATTTTAAGTAGGCATTAGTTACATGAGATTCATGTAGTCCTATCAACACTTCACTAGTGTATCAAGTTTTCCCACTCAGGGATGGAAGTGAATATTCTAGGAGATTTACACTTGTATGAACACTGCAAGCATCTTGAGGCCAAATTTTAAAGCTATAATTATTAGTATGGTATGAATCCAAGTTCCAAATAGGATAAAGGAAAGGCCATAGTTATTGATCCTCCACTAGATAATTACATAGATCTTAATACCTTAGATTCTCTTTCCCATATGCCACCTCCTGAAGCTTCTAATCGTTTCACCATTTTAGATAATGGACCAAGAGAGTATGTGACTCATGATACATTTCATATTGCCAATCTTCCTCAGCCAAAAACCTTTGGGCAACCTAAAGTCATCCCACATATGCATTAGCAATAAAAGAATAAAGATAAGGGTCCTATCACATTTGTACCAGCATCTGGCCTAGAACCTAACCCTCTTGAAGGAGATGAATCATGGTTATATAATGACAACCAAGCTGATTGTTATAAATATGCAAAGTATCCTATTCCCAATAGGATCATGGAACATCACAAATATGAAAGAAGAGGCATTGGACCAAATCAGTAAGGAACCATTGAGATAATTTCCATGACTAAGTATGAAAGACCTTATGGACTTGGGTTTAAACCACCTAGGGGTGACCCCACATATCTTATTCAAACTCCATCACCGATGATTAGTGATGATGATGCCAACAGTGAAGCAGAGTTTGTTCATAGCCTCACCTTTGATAACCTAACTAAAACTAACATGTTTGATAACAATACCATTTGTACCCTTACCCTGGCTATTCCTCACAACCCTTTGCCATTATACTATCTCTAATTGATAGATTGGAACCAACAAGAATCCAATCTGTCGATTGATGAGTTCTAAAATGATGAGGCATTCTGTGATTTCTTAGGCCTTAGAGATAACATTCCATTATGAGATCACAAATCAGGATTCTCAATCACATTGGATCCTATAGCCTATTTTGGAGAGCGAGTGAACACCCTTAGCCAAAAATAAATAAGTAAAACATTGAGGTCACAAAGTGAAAACCTCTTTGAGGCACTTTATGATCAAGTAAAAAGTAAAGATAAAGGCTAGTCTAAAGGTGAAAACCTGTTTCAAGCATTATTAGATGGGGGTATTCATTATTCTTTTAATTTAGTCTAGGAGACCACCAACAAAGAACTTGCTTGTAGAACAGAGTTCAGATTTGAGCAATAGTAAGTATTTGATCAAATTCTCCAAGAATTTCTAATTATTTGTGTTACATGGCTAGATCTCCCATTAGGAGACTCAAATTCATCATGCCTAGGAGAAGTTGAAGAGCAAGTCCTAATAGAGGACCCTAACATAATCCAATAGTTTAAGTCATTTCATACTATACTAAAAGATTGTTTGACCCTTCTATTCAAAGCTACAATAAAGGTAATTATCAAGACTCCATCAAAAATTGAAATGGATAAAATTAGATGTATCCCTCATTGAGGAGGAACATGACATCTTTGCATCTCTATTGAGAGATTTTATGGACATTTTTACATGGGCCTATTTTGACATGCCAGGTTTAGATCCTGCCTTGGTTCTACACCACCTTATGGTTAATCCTAATGTTAAACCAGTAAAACAAAAGTTACGTAAGATGCATCCTTGCATTATTGTATTGGTAAAAAAAGAGTTGGAAAAACTCTTAAAAGTAGGATGTATCCGATCCATTGACTACTCTGAATAGATCTCTAATGTTGTACCTATTATTAAAAAGCCTAAAGGGATCAGAATTTGTACTAATTTTTTAGACATCAACAAAGCTTGTCCTAAAGATGATATTCCCTTACCTAATTTCAGCATGATCATCAACTCCATAGCAGGTTATGAAATTATTTCACTCATGGATGGCTTTTCAAGATACAACCAGATCAGAATAGCACAAGAAGACCAGCATAAAATAGTGTTCACCACTCCATGGGGAACATTTTATTATCAAGTAATGCCATTTATCCTTAAGAATGTTGGGGATACATATCAAAGGGCCTTGAATATCATATTATATTATATGATGCATGATATTATTGAAGACTATGTCGATGACATATTAGGAAAATCTAAAACTAGGATCGACCATCTAGCAGTGCTACATAAGTTATTTGAAAGACTATGAGAGTACAAAGTCAGACTAAATCTAAATAAATATGTGTGTGGTATAACCTCAAATAAATTACTTGGATTCATCATGTCTTATATAGATATTGAAGTCAATCCAACTAAAGTCCATGTTATAACCGAGATGCTACTACCAACTAATTTGAAGCAGCTTCATAGTTTACAGGGTAAGATCTAGTCCATCTGATGCTTCATATCTCACTTAGAAGATAAGTACCATCCATTTACACACCTTTTGAAGAAGGCAGTTTCATTTCATTGAGATGAACACTACCAAATAACTTTTTAACAACTCAAACACTATCTTGTTAATCCACCTATTTTATTACCTCTTATGTTAAAAAAGCCATTTTTTTTATACCTATCAGCTACCAATCATGCTCTGGGGGCACTCTTGGCTCAACATGATGAAAAAGGAAAGGAGCACATTATATACTACCTAAGCCATACCCTAGTTATATATGAACATAAGTATACACCTATTGAAAAAGCTTATCTAGCCATGGTTTTTGTAGCTCAAAAACTATGTCATTACATGTTGAATAATAAAACCATGGTCATTTCAAAAGTACAGCCACTCAAGTATCTACTATCTAAAATATCTTTGCAAGGAAGAATGGCTAAATGGATCATGCTTCTCAGTGAGTTTTACATAGAGTATGTCAATCAGAAGGCAATCAAAGGATAAACTATTGCATATCAACTTGCTAAAGCACCTCTTAAAGACACCCAACCACTCACATTCCAATTTCTTGATGAATCCATAATGATCATCATTGACACACCCCTTGAGGAGCAACCCTAGAAGCTATATTTTTATGGTTCATTCACTACACATGGATCGAGGGTATGCCTATTATTTATTACACCAAAGGGGGATTTAATCCCTAAATCATTTAGAATCAGCTTTCCTTGTATAAACAACATGGCTAAGTATGAAGCACTTTTTATAGGTCATTGATGATTAGTGCATTAGAATATATCTCATCTCTAAGTTTATGGTGATTCTTAATTAATCATCAATCAGGTCACAGATCATTTTTAGACTAAAGATGACAAGTTGGTTCTATATAAAGTCATGGTCGACACTCTTAAGTGAAAAATTGCCAATATTTAGTTTAAACACATACCAAGAGCTAGTAAAAAAACTATAGATGTCATGGCTACTATTGACTCTCTGATTTGACAAATAGATAAAGCTAGAGAGTATCAATTCTTCATCAAGAATTTGTCAGCACCAACTCATGAACCTTCAACCATTTCCATGATTTGTGATATTGTTGGTCTTAATTCTATCTAGTACTCAAACCCTTAGAACTACCTTTATGACTAATTTTTCCACCTAACCTATCTCAAAAATAAATCAAAACCTTCATTCATCATTTTACTCATTATACTATGCTTGAATCCACCCTTTATGGCCGTTGTTTGGATGGAACTCTGCTTCATTATTTAACTTTGGCAAAGTCTATGCTAACATTAAAAGAAGTTCATGAAGGAGTATGTGGATCCCATTCTAGTAGCGAAGTCCTATCCAAAAATCTCTTACATATTAGTTATTATTGGCCCATAATGGATGTATATGCCACTACATATGTAAAAAAGGGTGACAAATGTCAATGGCATGCTAATCTGATTCATGCCCTAGCAAAAATAGTAAAATTGATGTTGACACCATGGTCATTTTCTACATAGGGACTTGACCTCATTGGGAAGATTAATCCCACTTCATCTGATGACCATAAACATATCCTTATCACCACTAAGTATTTCATTAAGTGGGTTGAAGTTATACCCCTCACATGACTAGAAATCAAATTTCCAAATTCATTTTTAACCATCTCATTTTCTGCTATGGTATCTCCTCTAACATTATTTTGATAATAGAGGATCATTTAAGAACAAATATGTAGATCATTTGTGTACTAAATATAACATCACACAACATTTTTCTATATCATATTACCCTCAAGGTACTGGCCAAGCCAAGGCATCTAACAAAACCATTGTCAACATTCTCAAAAAGATTGTCAATGATACCGGTCATGATTGGCACCTCCAGATATTCCCTACCCTTTGGGCATACTATACAAATCATCATATCCCCACAATAGCCACTCCATACTCACTTGTTTATGGTACTAAAGCCATCCTTCACATTGAGTCAAATTTCCTTCACTACACATCTCTTTCAAGCATGTCCTAGATGATCATGACTATCAAGTAGCTCACTTGCAAGAGCTAGATGTACTTGATGAGAAACACATAGCTACACTCAAAAATATTCAAGCATATCAAAAAAGAATCAAAGGCCACTATAATCAGCATGTTAAGTATAGAACATTTGAACTTGGTGATCTTGTTCTTAAACAAAACCAAAAGAATATCATGGATAAGAATAAGCATAAAGGAAAATTCAAACCAAACTGGATAGGGCCTTTCATCATCACTACAGATTATGGATTAGGAGCATACAGGCTTACCACACTAGATGGAGATGAAATTTTGGATCCAATGAATATTATTCATCTTAAGCAGTATTATGTTTGAACGCTAAGGTGTATTGTTTGTAAGGACTATTTTAGTTATGCCATTTTATCACTATTCTTCTCTATACAAATACCATCCTTATCCATCCTATTTTCCATATCCACTTTCCATTTTCAACCTACCAACCCAGTATGTTATAAATCCTAGCCCATTTGACCTTGGTATTTATCATTTGTTATGTATTTTTAGCATCAAGGTATCTAATCAATTCATAGTTCATTCAATTAATTTAGATAGAGAGTGTATTTTGGATAGTGTGACAAAAGTTTCAACAGTTGCATCCATTGTTTGTTAGTTCTTTCTTATCACTAGTATTGCTACTAATTATAACCACCTTTGAGAAAATTAGTACCATTGATTTATGTCATTGTGTCCTATTTATAACCACCTATGGGCAAACTAGGGTAACATTAAGCCTTGATGTACCAACTTGCCACTTCTTATGCCATACTATGTCTTTTTACCAACTATGCCTATTTTTTTTTATTTGACTACTGCACTAGTCAAATTTATCCAATGTAATGGTGGAACTACAGTGACTTGAGGTCCTACTCTAAGACTATGTAGGCAGTGCTCAATACTTGTTGAGGTTAGCTCAGTCACCCTTTTTCCCATGCTCTCACCATTTTGAGATCAACCTAAGTTTGAATGCTCTCATAATTTATTGAGCCTAAACCATTTAGTGTCTCATCATTCTCGATTGAGTTTAAATACTTCAAATAATTCCAAAAACATTTCAAAAAAATCATTAGAAAAGAACAAAAACATTGACCACTTCTTTGCCTTAAGGATTCTGGAAACCCTTACTAAGTTATAAAAAAATCACTTGTCATTTAATTTCCCCATTCTTTTTGGCCTTTTTCTCTCATGTAATTTACATTTTTCAAGACCATTCATCTTATTATATCACATCCATTCTATTTTTTTTCATCAGTTATCACATTCTTCCCAATCCCTAGGAGAACTACATTTGGCCTAAAGTTTTTTATTGGATATTACATCCATAAAACTATGTAGGTAGTGTCCACTTGCTTAGTGCATATGGAGATAACTCAGCCACCCCCTTTCCTTTTCTTTTATTCCCCCATTTTGTTCATTTGTTAAGATGTCACCTATTTTCTAGGGGCAATGTTCATAGAGTTTCTTGTTGACCATTTTTTGCCCAACAGGCCAAAAATCAGTCCCCTTCTGTCCCTGCTATTTTGGGCCATTTCATTTTTTGATTTTGCATGAATCTGTCCATTTCTATAGACTCTGTAGAATTTATATGGACTCTGTAGGTCCATTTCTATTAACTCTATAGGTGTAGTCTTTCGGCAGTTGAAGAACTAGTTCAGAGAGTGCAAGGTTTTACAAAGCTTCTTCGGACTCTTGTCTGAAGAAATTCATAAGGAAAGAGAGATAAAATGGTTCAAAGAAACTTTTCTTTAAGGTTGGAAGAGTGGTTCAAAAAAATAATCTTTCCAAGAGTTATCACCTTTGAACCATTGAACTATTGAACTGGTTCAATGCCTTGGTTCAACGCTTTGGTTCAAAGCCTTGGTTCAATCAGCAAAGTTCATCACTTTGGTTTAATCAAACGGTTCATCAACTTGGTTCAACGCATTGGTCCAATTTTTTGGTTCAATGTTTTAGTTCAATTGGATGGTTCAATCACTTGGTTTAATGCCTCAGTTCATTGGCAAAGTTAAATGCTTCAGTTCAACTGCAAAGTTCATCAGCTCAGTTTAAAGGCTTGGTTCAATTCAGTTGGTTCGACGCTTCGACAAAAGTTCAATGCTTGGTTTAATTGGAAAAGTTCATCATTTTGGTTCAAAGCTAAGTTCATCAAAAAAATTCAACGCAAAGTTCAACAGTAGGTTCAATCAAATGGTTCATCGCATTTGGTTCAGCACCTTGGTTCAATAACTATTTGAACCATTGAACCGGTTCAATCAATTGGTTCAATGGTTGGTTCAAAGGAGTGGTTCAACGGTTGGTTCAAAGGAGTGGTTTAATCAAAGAAGTCAAGAGAGCCTCCCAAAGGACAAGCACCCTTACGAAGGGCACTTGGTCGGTAAAGACACCCTTCAGAATGGTTGATTTCAAAAAACTCGAAGGGCACTTTGAAGGCATCTGAAGGATTTCTAAAAACACGAAAAAGACTCAAGGCATTGAATGAATTCTTTTGGACTTTTTGTCTGAAGGAATTCCTTCGAACAAAAAGTTTGAAGGAATTAGAAGGAAGGCCGTGAGCTCAAAAGGGACCCAGGGAAAACCCCGAAAGAAATCAAGGCAGCCATTTCTCACAGACTTTTTATCCGTGGGAAAAAATCTCGTGGGAAAAAACCCATAGAAAAAGCCCACAGAAAAGGCCCGAAGGAATTTTCCAAGGACGGTGACGTCCCAAAATCCATCAGCTTCCAAAAGATAGATTATTTATTGTTTTTTAAGTGATGATGAGTGCTCAGATGTCAATTTTAAGATGGTGAAATAGCCATTTGCTTTTAAATTGCCTAAGTGCCAACCATGAAAAGAGCCTAAAGAACGCAGTGACCCACCAGAAGACCATCCTCGAGGGCTGAAGGAGTAGAAAGAGACAAAACCAGGATGAGACAAGGAAAGAAATGGACAAAGCATCTAGGTGGTGAGAGGAGGTATCAACTCAAGGATTTATTCCTATAGTTGGAACAGCGCTTGCCAGGTGGTCACCAAATGGTGCAAATAGTAAGCGGTGTAGCTTGTTTTCTCTAGTTTGCATTCATAAGTAGATAAGCTACGTAAATGCCTTAAATAGAGTAGTCTATTCACAAAAAATAGGTGCGACTCATGCATTCATATTAATGTTGAGATGCGAAATTCAAAGTAGGAACCGACAATCAAATGGCTCCCTCTTCCCAAGGCTCAGAGCGCACATGGGCCAGCTTGCAAAAAGAGTGCCAAAGTCTTTCCCAAAAATCACCAAGTTCTCTTCCTCTCTCTATATATTTTAAAGCTTCTCATTTGAGAAAAGATCCATTCTCTTAGCCTTAAGGCAAAACTTTGCCCAAAAATCTCTCAAGCTTGTAAGGCAGAGCTCTGCCAGTTCTTACCTTGAATCAGGGCTTAGCATTTTTACCTCTATTTGGACATGCACTTTAAATTATATGTATGTGTTCTTATTTTGTGTTAATTCATTGTCTTTCATGCTTCTCATAGATTGATTACAGCATGTCTAGTGCATTTTGAAGTCTCTTTTTTGTAGGTCTACCAGAAGTGTTCCTAGGGGAATGTAGGTGCCTGTGAATAGGCTACCATAAGTGTGTCTGAGGATGCCTCTAGTAGTTTCTTCCTCCCTGTATTTCCATGGACCCCTAGCTGACTATTTTAGAAGAGCTTCCCACTTCAGATGAAGTGTATGGGTGCTTCTTTTTAGTGAAAAGTGTATATTCAGGCTGGGTGGGTCAACTTTTCTGGTGTATCATCTTTTCATTTTTTAGGCTTAGGTTCTATTTTCAGCATCTCTCTCTCCCTTTTCATCCCCCCCTATTTTCCATTTATTTGTTAGTAGTAGGAGAAACCAGGCCCTAAAAGATACATCAGAGGGAGCTAGACCTTATCTAGAGACTCTCCCCTCTAGCTTCACCAGTCCCATAGGTGAGAGGGGAGTTTCCATTTTGACGTGAGGAAGGCAGGAGCTCAACCTCCTGCTAAGGGTGCAATCTTCTTTGTCAATATTTTTTGGCATGCCCGATGGGACCAACTAGGACAAGTTAGGTCCAAAGAGTTAAAGAATTTTTGGTGTGTTCTTTAGCTAACCAGCCTTTAGAGGCTTTTGCATCAACACCAATGGTGACTTTGAGTTAAATCAACTGGTTAAGCAATTTTTGGTGCCATCAAGAAACAATATTCTGGTATGTATAATTCCATCATTCAGAGCCATGGACCCTATTTTCCTTGGCCAATCTGGCTATGATCCTTACTAGCCTTATGTTAATCCTTATCAGGTCCAATATGACCAGTCTCAACCCTATCATGAGCTATATCATCCTTATGCCCATTCTTCTCAATGTGTCATTTCTCCTTCTCAACCTAGTCTCCTTACCAATCAACCCGTTTCCACCTTCAAACGAGCACTACTGGGATACGAAAACTATGTAATAGATCTTGACACTAGAAGGGGATGTAGCCAAGAAATTCCTGATCATGTCATCCATCAAGTGAGAAATGCACTAGATCAGGTTAAGAGTGAATGGGATCCTATTGAAAGAGCCAATTGGCAAAGGCTTATAAGTGAGATGCTGGATGTGAGTGGTTTGATTGCATCTTTAGAAGAGAAGTTGAGTATTCATGAGAGGTAGCCTTACCAAGTCTATCAACCTACATACTCATTACCCTAAGTATCATATTAGCATATACAGCCCCTACTTATGAGCCAAGTCAAGCCTGTCAAAGTCCTTTCTCCAATCATGTTGAGGAGAGTTCCGAAATAGTAAATCTTGTGTTTTAGGCTAATCTTGATAGACAGATTGAATTACAAAATCTTCAAATGTAGTAGTCTATTTTGGTAGCAAGGGAAGTGGAATCCAAACCCTCACTACCCTCTCACATTATGGCCCCATCACCCCAAAAGGAGATGCCCAGTCTGAATATCTTGAGCTAGAATAAAGTGGTTGAGTCATGGAACAGCAAGGAGGAGAAAGACATTGTCTAAGAGTGTGAGGTAAAAAATGAGATTAATCCTTTTCAAGTCCCTACCACCCTTCCTCAGGAAGCTTCTTGCATTTCATGGAAACCTTCATGTGCTCCCCATCTCTATAATGATTCCTATGAGCTCCAAGAGGTACAAAATGAGGATAATCTAGCTAAGCGGATTGAGGAATTAGAGGCTAAGATGAGACTGCTTGGAGAAAGAGAGATGGAGTTTTTAGACCTTATATGGGAGACTACACCAAAAGATACCCCTTCTACCAATCCTCAATCTGATTTCAATATTGATGAAGTGTTGGTAAAGTGGAGAGACAAAAATCAAGTGATTTTGGCCCAAGGTCTGCCCCCATTTTCTCATGAGGTTTTAAAAGGATCCCCTATTTCCTTTTCCCAACCTGATTTTGATGAGCCTTGTGTGCCCCCTCCTATTCTAAATAAAACTTCCTCTTATGTGCCAAATCATTTCTATTAGATGGCACTTGCTCATTCTGACTCATCTGATGCATCAATCGATCCTGCCTTTAATCTTGTATGCCTAGCTTTTTAGCACACCTCTTTTTAGACAGCTCTTCCTGTACATGAGCAGACCCTCCCAAATCTTCCCCAACCTCCTCAAGTCTTTCAACATGATCTCCAAATTCCAAGCTAGAAGAAGGAACATCATGAACCAGCTTAGGACCTTGAAGAGGATAAAGTTGCTGCCTGTTCACAAGAGCAAGATTCCAATCCCAAGATCATGAGTTGGAAGCAAACAGAGGAATCTTGGGGCAGAAAGGAAGAGGAGGATAAAGGTTTTGCTCTAACCCTTGAAGAAGATGAGGTTGATCCTACTCTTGATGATGATTGTGACCTCTAAGAAAGGTTCTTCCAGGAAGATATAGATAGGTGGATTGCAGAGTTGGAGTCTAAAGCAAGTTTCCTCAGTGAATGTGTGATGGACATTTTAGACCAAATAGTAGATTCCATGTCTGAACACACTCCATCCACACACCTCTAAGAAAGCTATTAGGCCATGCCTCATATAGATGAAGTGCTGACCAAATGGAAAGAGGAGAATCATTCGATTCTAGCTCAAGGACTGCCTCCTCTTCCACATGAGTTCATCTGTCAGCCTTCCATTTCCCCTATTCTCGAGGAGGAGCCTATCTTAAAGGAAGAAAGTAAAGAGGAGTATGCTCAGTTCATGACTAATCAGGGAGACTTCATGAGTATGAATGAGGAGAAGATCACCATAAATGTCATGAAGGAGCATGGACAATCTCTTGTTCATGTTTTGAATGATTCGTTTGAAGTCATTAGGGCAGGCTACACTATTCTTCAAGGAGGCTATGAGTTGGATAAGAGTGGAGAAGGTAGCATCGGGACTCAAATAAGTATGCAAAGGGGCTGCAGGCTTTTAGATTTATCCTTTCAAGAGGTTGGTGAATCTGAAGATACTTTCTTTGAAATCATCAAGGAAGATGGTCATACCATGGAACCTGAGCATGAGGCAGAAGAGAACAAGCTAGTCAATGATGCATATCAAGGGGCTTATGGTGATGAGCCAGTAGCGATTGATTTCTTGATCAGATACACCAGCATGAAGAACTAATAAGAGGCAAACTTCCAAGAACAAATAGAGTATGTATATGTTAGAAGCATGTTTGAATCTGATCCACTTGGATACAAGCCAACCCAGGTGGCAGGCAAGAGGAGCGGGTCACCAACTCTCCATTTCATTCAGCCACTTGTTTGGCACCATAAGTTTCCTTGCCAGGAAGGAGACTTAAGAATTTTTCCCTTTGATCTAAGAGGGAAGCAGATGTACCTGGTTATTTGTATATAGTAGTTTTTTTTAGTTTCTTTTCTTACTTTCCCTAAGTGTGGTTTGCACAAGTAGTGTTTTTAGTCTTGTGTGTGCTTTCCCTTGTGTCTGGGGTAAAAAGATTCATGTTTGATTCTTGAATCTTTAGGGCTATTGCTAACCTTTCTTCAAATCTACATTTTGACTCCATGCCCAATGGACTACAAGGCAACTGGTCTCTAAGCATAGCAGTCACGCTTCCCCTGGGAGTCACCAATTTGTTGACCATTTTTTGCCCAACAGGGCAAAAATTGGTCCCCTTCTATCCTTGTTGTTCTGGGCCATTTCATTTTTTGATTTTGCTTGAATCTATCCATTTTTATGGACTCTGCAGAATTTCTATAGACTCTGCAGGTCCATTTCTATGAACTTTGTAGGTGTAGTCTTTCGACAGTTGAAGAACCAGTTCAGAGAGTGCAAGGTTTTACAAAGCTTCTTCAGACTCTTATCTGAATAAATTCAAAAGGAAAGAGAGTTAAAATGGTTCAAAGACACTTTTCCTTAATTTTGGAAGAGTGGTTCAAAGACATAATCTTTCTAAGAGTTAGCACCTTTGAACCGTTGAACCATTGAACCGATTCAATGCCTTGGTTCAACGCTTCGGTTCAAAGCCTTGGTTCAATTAGAAAAGATCATTGCTTTGGTTCAATCAAATGTTTCATCAGCTTGGTTCAATGCATTGGTCCAACATTTTGGTTTAATGTTTTAGTTCAATTAGATGGTTCAATCACTCGGTTCAATACCTCGATTCATCAGCAAAGTTCAATGCTTCGATTCAACTGCAAAGTTCATCGGCTCGGTTCAAAGGCTTGGTTTAATTCAATTGGTTCGACTCTTCATCAAAAGTTCAATGCTTAGTTCAATCGTAAAAGTTCATCATTTTGGTTTAAAGCTAAGCTCATTGACAAAGCTCAACGCAAAGTTCATCGGCAGGTTCAATTAAATGGTTCATCGCATTTGGTTTGGTGCCTTGGTTCAACAACTATTTGAACCATTGAACTGGTTCAATCAATTGGTTCAATGGTTGGTTCAAAGGAGTGGTTTAACAGTTAGTTCAAAGGAGTGGTTCAATCAAAGAAGTCAAGCAAGCCTCTCGAAGGACAAGTGCCCTTGCGGAGGGCACTTGGTTGGCAAAGACACCCTTCAAAAGGGTCGATTTCAACAAACTCAAAGGGCACTTTGAAGGTAGCCGAAGGATTTCCAAAAATGCTAAAAAGACTCTCAAGGCATTGAATGAATTCTTTCAGACTTTTTGTCTGAAGGAATTCCTTTAAACAAAAAGTCTGAAAGAATTTGGAGGAAGGCTGCGAGCTCAAAAGGGACCCAGGGAAAACCATGAAAGAAATCAAGGCAGCCATTTCTCGTAGACTTTTTGTCCATGAGAAAAAATCCCTTGGGAAAAAACCCACAGAAAAAGCCCACAGAAAAGGCCCGAAGGAATTTGCAAGGGATGGTGATATCCCAGAAGCCATCAACTTCAAGAAGATAGATTAGTCATTGTTTTTTAAGTGATGATGGGTGCTCATACGTCAATTTTAAGACAATGAAATAGCCATTTGCTTTTAAATTGCTTGAGCACCAACCAGGAAAAGAGCCTAAGGAACGCAGTGACCCACCAGAAGACCATCCCTGAGGGCTGAAGGAGCAAAAAGAGACAAAACCAGGATGAGACAAGGCAAGAAATAGACAAAGCATCCAAGTGGTGAGAGGAGGTATCAACTCAGGGATTTATTCTTATAGTTGGAATAGCGCTTGCCAGGTGGTCACCAAATGGTGTAAACAATAAGTGGTGCAGCTTATTTTCTCCAATTTGCATTCATAAGTAGGCAAGCTAAGTAAATGCCTTAAAGGGAGTAGACTATTCACAAAAAAGAGGCACAACTCATGCTTTCATATTAATGTTGAGATGCCAAAGTCAAATCAGGAACCGATTATCAAACAGCTCCCTCTTCCCAAGGCTCAGAGCGCACATGGGCCAGCTTGCAAAAAGAGTGCCAAAGTCTTTCCCAAAAATTGCCAAGTTCTCTTCATCTCTCTATATATTGTAAAGATTCTCATTTGAGAAAAGATTCATTCTCTTAGCCTTAAGGCAAAACTCTACCCAAAAATCTCTCAGGCTTGTAAGACAGAGCTCTGCCAATTCTTATCTTGAATCAGGACTTAGCATTTTTACCTCTATCTGGACTTGCACTTTAAAGTATATGTCTGTGTTCTTCTTTTGTGTTAAGTCATTATCTTTCATGCTTCTCACAAATCAATTACAACATGTCTAGTACATTGTGAAGTCTCTTTTTTGCAGGTCTGCCAGAAGTGTTCCTAGGGGAATGTAGGTGCCTGTGAATAGGCTGCCATAAGTGTGTTTGAGGATGCCTCTGGTAGTTTATTCCTCCCTGTATTTCCACAGACCCCTAGCTGACTATTGAAAAATAGCTTCCCACTCCAAATGAAGTGTATGGGCACTTATTTTTGGTGAAAAGTGTATATTCAAGCTGGGTGGGTCAACTTTTTTGGTGTATCACCTTTTCATTTTTTAGGCTTAGGTTGTATTTTCAGCATCTCTCTCTCCCTTTTCATCCCCCCCTTTTTTCCATTTATTTGTTAGCAGTAAGAGAAACCAGGGCCTAAAAGATACATCAGAGGGAGCTATCCCTTATCTAGAGACTCTCCCCTCCAGCTTTGTCAGTCCCACAGGTGAGAGGGGAGTTTCCATTTTGACGTGAGGAAGGCAGGAGCTCAGCCTCTTGCCAAGGGTGCAATCTTCTTTGTCAACATTTTTATCACATTGTTTGTTTGTTTGTCTCTGCTTATTTTATTTGTTTATCTACCTATTGTTTTTCTTTCAATGTTGTTGCCTTGATTTAGTTTATGTGTGTTCATTGGGTTATTCCTTACCCACACTTATACTTGAATTTATCCATATTCATATGTCTACATTTTCATCATGGGTTTTATCATTGGTGCATTATTTTATATTGAATATTGGATTACAGGAGTTGATTCTCATGTATATTTTTTCCAAGTCCTCATGATGTTATACCATGATGCCTACTAACACGTGCTACAACAAATCTCAGCTTCAAGAAGTCTATTCAGCAATGATGACATCTCTTCAACACTAACATCCTGATTCACTCCCAATCATATCCAAAATAGAGTAATTAATCATGAAATAATTTCAACCTTTATTAGTTTGAATAAGCATCTCCCTACTAGTAGGTTATTCCAATTCATCATTACCCTCTGTGTTAAGTTATCATCCTCCTCAACCAAGTTTATCATGTTTGCCATAATTGGGGTCTAATGATTATAACTACCTATGGGCAAATCATTGCACACCATCCCACCTACATTTCTCAATGATTATAACCACCTTTGAGCAAATCATTATGTTGTCACCACTTTACTTTTTCTACATATACAGGGGCATGTTATTATCTTGTTTGTCTATCCTAACTAGGGTATCTCCATTTTTCTTAATGATTATAATCACCTTTAGGCAAATCATTGTGTTATCATACCATGTTTCCATTATTAGGGTACAATGTTTATAACTGCCTTTGGGAAAACCATTATACACCATCCCACATGCATTCTCAATGATTTTGACTACTTTTTCACTATCACTGTGTTTTCACTCCATCATCTTTCCTTTCTTTGGTCCCCTCACTTCACTTTTTTCCTTTTGAGGGACCATTTTCCAACCTACTTGTACTAACCATTCCTTCGAGGGGGCATCATATAGTTAGTTTATCATCATTGCAGTTGTAGGCATATAGGAACTTTTCATTCTTTGAGAATATATTATTGTGCTTATAGCTTGCAATGCCTTCCCAAATAGGGGTAAACTGTAGACACCTAAGTCTAGCCACCGATAACCTCCAATCAAGATTTTAGCTAATTTCCACTCAAAATGCACAATTTAGCCTAAAAACACTAAAACACAATAAATGATGTGAAACTAACATATTCAACTATCAATTTTGTCTAGGGTATCCCTAAATAGGGCAATGCAATTTATGGACTAGTTAACTTTGATCAGATCATTTCAAGTCAAAATGTCAAATTTGCACGTGGTTGCTCTAGATTGCTCTTCTCTATCAAATATTTTTCACAAGACTTGTGCCTTTGTTATTTGTTGTTGGAAACATCCTAAATGGGAATACGCATTTAATGCATCTGACAGTGACTTCCAATTCTAATCCAGTCAAATTTTAGACCAATAACAAGGCGTTCTAATCAATCTAAGTAACTTGTGCATAAAGTGATTAATCATGCTTAAGAGCTAATTAACCCAAATCAAGGCCTAATTAATATTTCCATGGAGACTTGTTGAATACTTATTTTTGGAAATGAATATTGAATATCTACATCATCAAGTGAGCTCATTTCTTGGGAAGACATCCCTGGGCCATAAATGCCACAAATATCAGGATTTATGCCTCCTATGCCTCATCAATGCCTTCCATGATGCCTCTTCTTCCAATGTCATGATGAGGATAATTACAAACTTAATTCCAAAAATTAAATTAATTCTCAACCACACATCTCAATCTTGAGATGGATGGTTGAGTTTGATTATGATCAAATCTAAAAATATATAAATAGGAGGCCTCACAACATCATTTCTAAGCTTTTTTTATGCAAATTTATAATGACAAATTGGTTCCAAAAGCTTCAATAAACTAGTTTTACCATGCCAAATTGATTCCAATCCAAGCCAAGCCACAAGACAAAGGTGCCAAGGAGAGATGGAGGTAACCAATCTTCCATTGCCAAGGACTTTATGAGCACAAGCTAAGCAAGCCACTACTACAAAGGCATTTGGAGCATCCAAGGAAGGTGAAGTAACTCTTGTATTTGATCCCTTGTTTTTTAGTTATGCCTATCATTTTATTTTGTTAACTAAGCTCTCCCTAGTGTCTAAGCCTAGAGATGTTATGATATTAGTGTGTTTATTTCATTTTTTTTTCATATTGAAACTAACACCATACTAACCATTCTCTCTTGAGTCAAATTCCTAGATCACAATGATACCAAAGAATTATTTAAAAGGTTCTATTTGAATAGGAACATGCAAGAGAATGCTACCAAACCTAGAGAAGGTCAAAGACTATTGGTGTAGCTTGAAGCTTAAGGACAAGTCAAAGCATTCTATTGAGATCATTTCCAAGACTAGATCTAGAAATGATGACTAAGAGTATTTTATCATGTACCTTTACATCATTTTGGTATCAAATCAAGGTTAGCTCTTGGTTTTATTCTATTTTGAGTTAGTTGTTAAAGATTGTTAATGTGAGGTTGTCAATAATGTTATGAAGAGTGTATGAGATGAAATTATAGGGTATTTTGGGAAAAAAATGTGTTTCAAGTTTGACCTATTGAGGTCATTATAGATAAATTATATAATTGGTGAAGAAAAGAACTAAATCCCTTAATTCCAATGAGAAGGACTTGAAACTAGTCAAGAAAGGAACCTAGATAAGATAGAGGAAGAGAATTGAAGCTCAAGAGAAAGAAAAAGGGAAAGACTCCAAGTGAGAATCAAGTAAAATAAAATAAGTCTTATATAGAGGACTAGGTAAAGACAATAAGATCTAAGATAGGTCTAAGAGGAAAGATTGATAAGGTTGCTAAGAGATTGGTCTAAGTATGCCTAAGAAGTGAAGGAAAAGAGAGAAGATGTATGTACAAGAGGAAGTAAAAGATATAATAAGAGAGTTGGGGTAGAGTTTTGAGAAGATGTAGCTCATGGTGATTCTCTTAAAGGATCAAGGAAACCAATGGCTTGGCTATATTGTAAGGAAGAGAATGAAGTGACCACTGAAGCTACTTATGAGAGAGAGAAGGCATAAGATGAGTGCCTTAAGGAAAGATAAGAATAAAGAGAGTACATCCATAATGGCATGAAGTATTAGTATTTTACAAGTTAGCAACATTATTTATAGGTTGAGAAAAGATTTCTCATTGAGGAGAACATGGAGAGAGGAGTGTCAATAAAGGCACTTGAGAAAGAAATTAATGAGAAGAGGAGAATGTCTATGTAAGAGGCATTCATAGAGACTTATTGGTCTCTTTTTTTATATCTTAATGTTGCTTTTAAGTTTGTGTATATAGGTATAAAGAAATATGGATGAAGGTCAAGAATTAAACCTTAAGTCTTATGAAGAATAAGTCTAGTAAATTACCCAACAAAATGAAAGAATATATGAAAGGAAGAGAACTGGTTGTAGAAGACAACATGATCAATAATTAATAATCTCATCATGCTAAGGATGAAATTGAAGAGGAGTTTTATGATTATTTTACAAGCATTGTAATTTAATCAAGAGCAAAATAACACCAAGAAGACATGAATATAGGTTATGAACACATGAATGAAGAAATAACCATGAAGCAGTCCTATATGGAGGTAAATTAATGCTTAAGCATTAATTATGATTATTCATGTGTGAAAAAAGGTGCTAAAATATAGGTTGGACAAGTGAGAGGCAAAGTACAACCCTCAAGGAGAGTATAATAGCATGGTTATATTTTGCCTACGTGGCTCAAGGCATCAAGTAGTGAGATAGAGAAGGACAACCTCAAGCAAGAGGTCATGCAAGGCAAGTGAACAAGTGGAAGACAAGAGCACACATGGAGAAAATAAGTAAAGTTAATATTGCATCAAGATATCATGATAGGATGTCAAGCTAAGAAGCATGAATAAGGTGAAATAATAAATAAATATTAGTCCAAGAGAGTGCAAGGCAAAATATGGGTTATGAAGAGCATGTTAAAGGTACAAATAGATAGTGTTGCAAGTACACTTCAAGAGAGCATAAAAGAAGAGGCAAGATTAAAATACAAGAATTACTAATACATGTTGGAGGTAAATAAATACAAAGGGATGAAAATTAAGCTAAGTAACTTAAATATTAAGCAAAATTAAGAATGTAAAAAGTACACAAGCTAATAGAAAGGTAAGGAAGTCATTTATGATGAGTTTTATGATGATCTATTTGATTCAATGGATGAGATCATGTAAATAGACTACAATGTATGGAAAATAATGTTAATGAACACAAGTGCGAAATAAGGTGAGAGTTCTAAAGCAAATAGAGGTGAAGCATTAATGAGGAATTAGAGACATAATGATTGTACATGTTGGTAATGGACAAAATTTTGAAGACAAAGAAGGAAAGCATAGCCCAAAATTTGACAAATTTTATGGAGATATATATTATCACACATTTCAAGAGGAAATGAAGATTCTAAAAGAATTTTTCAATCCATTGAAAGGGTTGCATACAGGTGAAGATCAGCATGAGAATCTCATGAGTGAGCTCAAAGAATATTAAAATTAAGAAAATTTTAATGACATAATTTATCATAGCCATGAAGGTAATAAGATAGCTCTTAATCAAGGAATGACAAACATAAATGATATGTATAGTACATTTATAGAGTAGCATAGTGAAACATAAAGAGTTATGTAAGCAAATCCACAAGCAAGTAATGGGAGCATGATCAAGTCAACAAGGTAAACTATTATATGGGTAAAGTTACATATGAGTTGTTATTTAATTTTCATGATGATGACAAGACAATAAGATTCCAAACTATTTTGTACCATGATGAGGGAGGATTCGATAAGAAGTTATCTCTGCAATGTGAGCAAGGTTCTATGAAGACACATTAAGAGGTGAAAAATTATAATGAAGGGTAATTAAAAGATAAACTTCTTAAATAAATTAAAAATATTGATATGCCTATGATGCCAATAGAAGAATGAACTAGCATTGCCAAGGAGAAAAAACCACTAAAGAAGCAAGCACCAAGTGAGAACAATGAATAAAGAATCCATAGAGAAAGAGTAAGAATGAAAAGAGAACTATTTTTTAGAAGTAGAGTATGATGAAGCACAAAGTGATTTGGAAAAGGTGGAACATATAGAAAACAAAGAGATACATCAGCTGGTACATCTCATAGAGGTAGAGGATGGATTAATAAGGAGAATAGACAAGGCAAAGAAATAGAAATACAAAAATATAATGAGGTAAAAGGAGGTATAGTAATAAGATGAGCATGAAATATCCTCAAAAAATTAATTTTAAGGTAATAAATAATCTATTATTAGTCAATTTTTCTCCCTCCTAGAGAGTATGATGTAGGAGCATCAAGCATACAAATATCATCTTCTATTTGTTAAAACTTATGTGTTAGTTAGGAGTCATAGTTGGCCTATTTTTGGGTAAAGTGTGTCTAATGGATCCTTTTGGATATATTTGTTGTCATAGAGTCATCTTTAGTCATCAACGGTGTGTTTTGAGTGTATTGGAGTTTTCCCTCCAAAAGTGTAAGTTTGAAAATTCAAATATTAGACTGAGCCTAGAAGGACCATAAACATGGTAAGAGGTGGTTAGGTGAGATAAAATTGGTAAAAAGGTCAAAGGAGTCATAAAAATAAGTCATAAAAAAAATTTATGTCTAAATTCATTAAGGTGGTAAAAATCAAGAGTTATGTAACTAATATGATTACTACTCATATGTTGAGTTAGCCAATCTAAAAGAGTCTTAGTATTGACTACCCAAACCAATGTCAAGGTTGGATGAGAAGGGAAGTTGTAAGTTAGATGTATCATGTAAGATATTAGGGAGAGAGAAGAGATCTCCAAGAATGAGAGGAAATAGAAATAGGAAGAATGTAACTCCTCAAGAAAGTGGCAGAGTCCATTCATGGACTAGATATGAAATAAAGGATGGTTCAAATAAATAAATAAAAGTTATTTCTATGTGTTTACTTCCTCTCTCGAAAGGTATTGAATTATTATTATTTATCATTGCCTTGAAAATCCCTTGAGGCTATGAATGTATCATGTTTTGTGTTGGCTACAAGTCTGAGTTGAGAATATAGGTTATAATCACAAGATAGGATTGTTTCAATAGTTGTTTGAAATGGAAAATTCAAGTACACACATGGTAAGACTACCTTGGAATTATATATGCATTAGTAAATCCATTTTCTAATTAGAGAGTATGTTATAGAATAAATAAACTCAATAAGGAGTCATGGTCCACGATCCCTATTTGGTTGTAACAGTCAAGACTGTAAATAAAGTAAAGGTTTCTTAAAGTGTTTAGTAGCAATAATATTTGTGTTCCAATGGTGAGGCTTTGTAGGTAATAATATATTTGATATAATGGTGGTTCATATGGTCTAAATGTGTAACAAGTGACAAACCTCCTTTTCATAGTCCACATGTGTTAAGAACCCTATTTGCATACATAATAAATACTATGTCTACATGGTCAAGTGCCAAGGAAGAAGTATGTGTCCTTGATCAAGTGAATAGGAGTGTAGTTAGTGAAGTATTGTATGAGTCAGAGGAAAAGTTTGAGAATATCCCATTGAATCTTGGAAACCTCTTTGAAATATAGAAAAACTATTAATGCCATTACGTAGTCCTTTAGAAGGACACATAATTATGTGTTTTGATCATTTTAATCCATAACAACATTGAATGAGGTGTCTTACCTATGTGTCTATATGTAAAATATTAGGACAGACCTGAGGAAGGTCTTGTATCCTTTTTAAATTCCCTAGAACTAAAGTTAATGAATTTTGACCCATCTTGGCCTACATAATTAACCAACTAGGGTTTAGAAACTAAAAACCTTATAACTTGTATTCCAACCATGGAAAGTTTCCAAAACTTTGTAATCTTTTTTACTTTTTAATGATTAAAATGAATCAAGTGTTTTTGTTCTAGTCATATACAATCTATTATGGTTTTGGTGATTGGGAAATTGTAAGGATGGATAAAAGGACTAATTAGCAAAGTGCTTACAAAGGAATTACTATCTAAAGAAGGAGTTAAGATATGAAACTTCATGGAGGGGATATAAATATATAAAGGGTACCTAAATATGGGATTATATGTTTTAGAGGACTTGAAAATTATTCAAACAATGTGAAATTATGAAAAATAAATCCTACAAGGAGAAGGATTCCCATTAAACCTGAGGTGTGTTAGTGCATGATGGATAGTGAATTAGAGGTTAAGAGGGATAAATATTGGTGTATTATAAATATGAAAGATCATCCATGATAGTAGGTTGGTTTATTGAAACTAAGAACAAGATTTGATGTATCGAGCTTAAGGAGCTAGTGACTAGTGTGAAAAAAGTGAAGGTGTGAATGAAAGGAAATGGATTAGTGAATGGACTAAGTGGAGATGATGAATGGGAGACTTATTCCTGGTCTAATGATACTATATAATGTTTTCCAAGTTTATATTTGAACATGAACATGTAAGAGAATGATACCAAACCTAGATAAGGTCAAAGACTATTGGTATAGCTTGAAGCTTAAGGACAAAGCAAAGCATTCTATTAAGATGATTTCCAAGAATAGAGATAGGAATGGTGACTAAGAGTCTTTTATCATGTACCTATGCATCATTTTGGTATCAAGACAAGGTTATATCTTGGTTTCATTTTGTTTTGAGTTAGTTGTTAAAGATTGTTAATGTGAGGTTGTCAAGAATGCTATGAAAAGTGCATGACATGAAATTGTAGGGTATTGTGGGAAAATAAGGTGTTTTAGGTGTGACCTATTGAGGTCAATATAGATAAATTGAATAATTTGTGAAGAGATTAACTAAATCCCCTAATTCTAATGAGAAGGACCTTGAACTAGTCAAGAAAGAAATCTATAGAAGATAGAGGAAGAGCTTTGAATCTTAAGAGAGAGAAGAAGGGAAAGACTCTAAGTGAGAGTTAAGGAAGATAAGATAAGTCCTATATAGAGGAATAAATAAATACAATAAGTTTCAAGAGAGGTCTAAGATGCAAGATTGGTAAGCTTGCTAAGATATTGGTCTAAGTAGTCCTAGGAAGTGAAAGAAAAGAGAGAAGATGGATGTAGAAGAGGAATTAAACAAGATAAAAAGAGATTTGGGGAAGATTTTTGAGAAGATAGAGCTCATGGTAAATATCTTTAAGGATCAAGGAATACAATGGATTGGTTGTAATGTGAGGAAGAGAATGAAGTGGCCACTGAAGTCAATTATGACAAAGAGAAAGTATAAGATGAGTTCCTTGAGGAAAGAGAAGAATAAAGAGAGTACATCCCATAAAGGCATAAAGGAGGAGGAGGTTTCAAGAGAGAAACATGATAGAGAGGTTGATAAAATATTTCTCATTGAGGAGAACATGGAGAGATGAGTTCCAAGAAAGGCACTTGAAAAAGAAAGTAATGAGAAGAGGAGAATGTTTATGCAAGAGGCATTCATAAAGACTTGTTGGTCTCTTGTTTTATATTATAATGTCAATTTTAAGTGTGTGTATGCAGGTATAAATGAAATATGGATTAATTTAAATAATGAAACCTTAAGTCTTATTAATAATGGGTCTAGTACATCACCCAACAAGATGAAATAAGATGTCAAAGGAAGAGAACCACTGATAGAAGACAACATGATGAACAATGAAGAATCTCAGCATGCTAAGGATGATATGGAAGAGGATTTTTATGATGATTTGACAAGCATTGAAACTAAATAAAGATTAAAATCACACTAAGAAGACATGAATATAAGTTATTAAGACATGAAATAAAAAATAACCATGCAGTAGTCATGTATGGAGGTAAATGAATTCTTAAGAATTAACTATGATTATGCATATGCAAAGAAAGGTGCTAACATATAGGTTGGAAAAGTGAGGGGAAACGTATAACCCTCAAGGAGAGTACAAGAGAATGGTTATTTTTAGCCTAAGTAGTTCAAAGCATCAAGTAGTAATATAGAGAAGGTAAACCTCAAGCAAGAGGTCATTGTAAGGCAAGTGAACAAGTTGAATACAAGAGAACACATGGAGAAAAGAAGTAAAGGATAGATTGCATTAGGTTAAAATGATAAGATATCAAGCTAATAAGAATGAATAAGGTAAGATAATAAATAAATATAAATATAAGAGATTGAAAGGTAGAATATGGGTTTTGAAGAGCATGGAAAAGGTACAAAGAGATAGTGTTGCAAGTACACTTCAACAGAGCACAAAGGAAAAGGAAAGAAGCAATAAGACAAGTTGGAGGAAAACAAATAAAAAGGGATGAAAATTCAGCTAAGTATCCCAAAGAGTAATAAAAATGAAGAATGTGAAAATTACACAAGCCAATGGAAAGGTAAGGAAGCCATTTATGATGAGTTTGATGATGATCTCTTTGAGTCAATGGATGAGATCATGGAAATAGACTACAAGACATGTAAAATAATTTCAATGATCACAAGTGGGAATCAAGGTGAGAGTTATAAATAACATATAGGTGAATAATTGATGAGGAATGAAGACATAATGACTACACATGTTGGTATAGGATAGAATTTTGAACAAGAAGAAGGGAAACACGGTCAAAATTTTGATGAAGAGATATATACTCTCACATTGAAAGAGGAAATGGAGATGCTAAAAGAGTTTTTAATTATATTGAAAGGGCTTCATATAGGTGAAGATCAGCATGATAATCTCATGAGTGAGCTCAAAGAAGATTCAAATGAATAAAATTTCAATGAAATAAGTTTTCATAGCCATGAAGGTACTAAGACAACTCTTAATCAAGGAAATATAAGCATGAATGATATGGATAGTGTAGTAAAAGAGAATTATAGTTAAGCACAAGGAGTTATGAAAACAAAGACACAAGCAAGTACACTAACAAGCAAGTAATGGGAGCATGATCAAGTCAACAAGGTAATCAATTTCATGGGTAAAATTACAGCTGAGTTGTTAGTTGATTTTCATTATGATGGAAAGATAAGAAGATGTCAAACCATTTTGTACCATGATGAAGGAGAATTGGACAAGAAGTTATTTTTACAAGGTGAGCAAGGTTATGTGAAGACACATCAAGAGGTGAAGATATATAATGAAGGGGTATCAGAAGAGAACCTTCTTGAATAAATGATAAAGATTAAGATGCCTCTTAGTCCATTAGAAAAAAGAACTAGCATTTCCAAAGAGCAAAAACCACTGAAGAAGCAAGCACCAAGTGAGAAAATGAATAAAGAAGCCATGGAGCAAGAGGAAGAATGAAAGTAGATAACCATTTGTTACTAGAAAATTATGATGAAGCACAACCTAAGTTGGAAAATGTGGAACATGCAAAAAACAAAGAGTTGTAGTAGTTGGTATATCTCATAGAGGTAGAGAATGAATTGACTAGGAGAATAAAGAAGGCAAAGAAGCATAAATACAAAAATCTAAAGAAGAGAAAGGAGGAGAAATAGTAATATGAGCTTAAAATATCCTCAAATAATGAATTGGAAGGTGAGAAATAAGTTTTTAGCACTCAATTTTTCTCCCTCCTAGGGAATATGATGTTGCAGCATCAAACATACAAACACCATCTTTCAGTTGTTGAAACTTATGTGTTTTTTAGGAGTCATAGTTGGTCTATTTTGGGCTAAAGGTGTGTGTGAGGGATATTTAAGATCTATTTTTTGTCATATAGTCATATTGAGTCATCAAGGGTGTGTTTTGAGTGTATTGGAGTTTTCCCTCCAAAAGTGTGACTTTGAAAATTCAAATATTAGACTAAGCCTAGAAGGACCATAAACATGGTAAGAGGTGTTTAAGTGAAATAAAGTTAGTAAAAAGGTCCAAGGAGTCATGAAAATAAGGTTTTAATACATTTTATGTATAAATTCATTAAGGTGGTGAAAATCAAGAGTTATGTTAACAAATATGACTGCCACTCATATATTGAGTTGGTCATTGTAAAAGAGTCTTAGTAGTAACTACCCAAACCAAACTAGAGATTGGATAAGGGAATTTTTAAGTTATGTGTAGCATGTTAGAGAGTATGGAGAGAGGAGAGAGATCCAAGAAGGAGAGGAAATAGAGATAGGTAGAATGTAACTCCTCAATAAGGTGGCAAAGTTCATTCATGGACTAGATATGAAATGATGGATGGTCCAAATCAATAAAGAAAAGTTATTTATATGTGTTTACTTCCTCTCTAGAAAGGTATTGAATTATTATTATTATTTATACATTGCAAAAAATCCCTTGAGGCTATGAATGTATCATGTTTTGTGTTGGCTACAACTCTGAGTTGAGACTATAGTTTACAATCAAGAGAAAGGATTGTTTCAATAGTTGTTTGAAATTGAAAATTCAAGTACACACATGGTAAGATTACCTTGGAATTACATATGAATTAGGAAATACATTATCTGATTAGATAGTATGTTCTATAATAAATAAACTCAAGAAGGAGTCACAGTCCATGAACCCTATTTGGTTGTGATAGTCAAGACTATAAAGAAAGTGAAGGTTTCTTGAATTATTTTGTGGTAAGAAGATCCTTGTTCAAATGGTGATTATTTGTATGTAATAATATATTTGATATAATGGTGATTCATATGGTTTTAATTTTAAACAAGTGACAAACCTCCTTTGGATAGTCCACATGTGTTAAGAACCAGGTTTGCATACACAGTCAATACTCTATTTGCATAGTCAAGTGCCAAGGAAGAAGTATGTGTCCTTGAGCAAGTGAATAGGAGTGGAATTAGTGAACTATTGGTATGAGTAGGAGGAAAATTTTTATAATATCTACTTGAAGCTTAGAAACCCCTTTGAAATATAAACAGACTATTAATGACATTACATAGTCCTTTAAAAGGACACAAAATTCTATGTTTGGGTCATTTTAAGCCATAACAACATTGAATGAGGTGTCTTACCTATTTTTGGAGATTTAAAACGTCAATAAAGACTTGGGGAAGGTATTATATTCTTTTTAAATTCCCTATAACTAATGTTAATGAATTTTTGACCCTTCTCAGCGTACATAGTTAACCAACTAGGGTTTATAAACTAAAAACCCTATAACTTCTATTCTAATTGTGGGAATTTACCAAAATTTTGTAATATTCTATATTTTTCCATGATGAAAATTAATCAAGTTTTTTTTTTTCTAGTACTATATGGTCTAGTATGGTTTTGGTGACTGGGAAATAGTAAGGAGGGCTAAAAGGCCTAATTAGGAAAGTGCTTACAAAGGAAGTACTATTTAAACAATGAGTTAAGAGATGAAACTTCATGAGGGGATCTAATTAGATATAGGTTGCCCAAATAGGGGATTATATGTTTTATAATACTTTTATATTATTCAAACAAAGTGAAATTGTGAAAAAAAAATACTACAAGGAGAAGGATTCCCTATTAAACTTGAGGTGTGTCAATGCATGATGGATAGTGAATGAGAGGTTAAGAGGGATCAAGATAGGTGTATTATGAATATTAAATATCATACATGATATCAGGTTGGTTTCCTAAAATTTAAAATAATATTTGATGTATTGATCTTAAGAAGCTAGTGACTAGTGTGAAGAAAGTGAGTGTGTGAATGAAAGAAAATGGATCAGTGAAGATGATGAGTGAGATACTTGTGCCTAGTATAATGATAGTAGAGAATATTTTCAAAGGTTATATTTGAATAGGAACATGCAATATAATGCTACCAAACCTAGAGAAGGTCAAAGACTATTGGTGTAGCTTGAAGCTGAAGGACAAAGCAAAGCATTCTATTGAGATCATTGCCAAGACTAGAGATAGGAATGGTGAATAAGAGGATTTTCTCATATACCTATACATCACATCCCATTTTCAAGGTGATACATAATTAAATAGTAGTTTACTTTAAAATTTTCCTCTAAAAATGAGAAATGTCTAAAAGGCAAAACACTTGCATTAAAATAATTTTATATCAATTTTGACACTTTATTATTAAACAATAATTATACGGGTGGATTAAATGAGACATAATCTGTTGGTAATTTAATTAAAAATTAATTTTTGCTTCCATATGATTAAAAATATAATAATATAAAACATGATAAATGTCCAAAAGGCCAAACACTTGCTTGCAATAAAATAATTTTATATCAATTTTGACACTTTATTATTAAACAATACTTATAAAGGTGGATTCAATGAGGCATATAATCTAATGATAATTTAATTAAAAACTAATTATTAATTCCATGTGATTAAAACTAAAATAATATAATAATATAAATTAATTAATTAAAGAGGCATAACAAATAAACCAATAGAAAGTGAATCCAATCACCCAAACTAACAAATTTTAATTTTTGAACTCGCCATAAACAACAATAAATTATATGCCATGACATTCATTAGTTTTGGTAGTAGAGTAAATTATATTAAACATGGGGTGGATAATTATGTTGGAGTCATCTTCTTTGGCAAGGCCTCACCTTAGATTAATCTTTGTATATTCAAATATTCCTTTTCCACATATACATGACCACCATGTGTACACCCACTATAGATACTACCTATTTTGTTAAAGTTTGTATTATTCAAAAAATGACACCTACTATTCGTTAGTACCTAAATGCAATAGAAAAGGGTGGCTTACTATCTCTTTCACTTGTTACATCAATTTCATCAATATTTTTTCACATGGAGGTGCATATAAATGAATAAAAAAACACTCTCATTACTTATGCAATCCCATATTGCTCTTCCAAACCTACTTCCAATAATTGAAAACAATACCAATTCTTCACAAGTTGAGAAAAACACTTTAAAATTTTGAGATTTTGGTGAGATGTAATGCCATTAAGGTTGATTCCCTCTGAAAAAAAATTATATTAATTTATTTCTACTATGCTCAATCATATACAATAATTACCATATTAAATTCACTATCATTGTCTCCTCCTCATTCAAACTTAACATCTCTTTGACTTTTTTCAATTTAGTTTCTTGGAATGAAAAGGTAATCCCCATTGATCTTTTGTAATAAAAAAATCTTCTTGAAATATCTATATAACATCTTGGAAGTTGTCATTGATCATCATCATCATTATCCCATTTCATTGATATAATTTTCAAGTGACCAATTTTTTAGTTTTCACTTATCAAGGTCTCCATCAATGATAGCCACTTCATCCCTTCCACTACATTAAAATTAATAATCAGAGTGACATATAGGCATACCAAAACATAAATCCACATCCTTCATAGCATAATCACACACAATATGAATAAAAAGGATTTTAAAATAAATTTCTCAAACTCTTTGACCTAACAAAACACTCTCAAATATATGTTAGTCATGACAATATATTGTTGAAAAAATACCTCAAAGAGACATTTTTCTTCATTAAGATGACACTTTTTTCAATCATGTATTGAGTAATTAAAATAATTTGTTAGAAGTTACATATTACATTCACATATATGGCATGTCACCAAAATTTGTACATGTATGGTTAAGCTTCTTTGAATCCTTCACCTAAAATTCCTTGTCATCACCCCTCACCATCACCATCCATCTCACCTTGAAATATTCATCACTTTCATGTTATGATGACTTTTCCCTTCCCTACCACTTGATCATTGCTCAAGTTTAGCATGAAATGAAATGTCTCCAACAAGTAAAACTCATTCCCATGTTGTAAGAAAGAACACACCACCTCATTTTCCCCAGTCACCTCCCCAAAAAATATCAAATTATTTTTTTTGAACATTGTGTGTACAAAAGGTGAAATGGGGTCAGTAGTCATGGGTTTTGAGTGAGATACAACTGTCAATTTAAACTCTTTTGCATAATCCTCAAATATTTTTTTACAAACATTCCATTTTAGATATCTATTATTTCTAGTGAGCATATTGATTTATTTATTTTAGGCTAGAAGGATGAACTTATTAAATCTTCACCTGGGCTAAGAGTTTAAAATACCAGTTGAGAGGACAAGGTGGCTCCATAATGACCATTGTATAGGAATAAATTCAAATTGGAAACATATGATTGTACAGAAAGGGAAAAATTGAGAGATGAACCAAGAAAGAGATGTTCAAAGATACTTTTGTTTCATGCATGAGTATAAACTAAAAATGTGTAATGAAAAAAATCATCTCATGAGTTTTAGTTACTGTAGATGCAAACTTATATTTGGTGTAGCCTTATGGTATTACAGATGTTAAGAAGTAATGTATTTATTTTTATTCATTATGGATTAGACTTATGTGTCTCTACAAACAAAATGACTCTACAAATCCATTGGGATTAAATAATACAAGAGAATGACAATATCTTATCAAATATAACACTATTTAAAGAGTTTAAAAAGATGTTAAGGATACACATGTGGGCCATGCATGAGGCATGTATACCCTGAAGGAAATTTTAAGTTGTGCACAAATATTCATTCCCACTAAAATGCATTCTCAATGTTATCATTCGTATATTCTATTATTTTATATTTCCTAAAATAATAAATTTTATAGTATAAGCTTTGGATCTTGAAACAGGGATAGGTGTAGATGGAAAAAAGACATGACATCACTAGGCACACATTCAATATAATAATAGTGTGTGTATATATTTTATTATATTATTATATTTAATATTATTATATTATTATATAAGAGAATAATTATTTTAACCTTTTAGGTTTTACTAATGTAAATCCTAAGTTAAATTAAAGCGTTGAGTTGACTAAATCAATGAAATAATATGCAAAAATAACCACTAATTTGTTAAAAAAATTCACTTGTTTTAACTTTATAAAAATAGTAATAAATATGTGAAAATATAGGCTTATCAAGAAAATAGATTTCATGGAAGATTTGGGTGCTAAAAACTGGGTTACATTACAAATAGGTCTGAATGTCATCAACAGGGTCCTTGGGTTTGATTCTTCACTGGACAGTAGCGCCCCACTTGGATAGTAGTGACATGTAGCTCTAGTGTCCTAAAAATGGTGTTAGTGTCCTCTTTTCATGATTATTCCTATTTTTTAGAGCTATTGATCTTGTTTTTATGGGTTATGTTCTTAACACAAAATCTAGAACTTTGTATTGCACTTGGAATATCTAATCTAGTAGGTAAACCCTAATCCTACTTGCAAGTATGGCATGAGATAAAAATATGTTTTAATTAATAGGATAGGATGGACATCCTCAACAGCCCACTATGAATATATTTCCTACATACTAATACTCTAAAGAGGGATCAATCCCAATGTAGTTCTCCCACCTAATGCTTGGCTTAAGTGCAAGTGAATGCTAGAATGATAGTGGTCTTGAATGCCTTGAATGTGTTTAAGATTGAAAATATTTGAAATTTGGGCTTAGGGTAGCTATAAATGGTAGTATGAAAAATTAGGGAAGAATAGGGATTAATAACCTTAATTTTTCTCAAATTATTTATTATTTGAATAGGATTTTTGTATCTATTTTCCATCTAGTGGATAGAGGTCTAATAGTCTTGTATTTATAGTGATCCATAGCTTGTGAAAATAATAAAATTAATGTAGGTTGACCTTAAGAAGGGCACACATTTGAAATTATATCCATTCATGAGATTTAAGACAAGGGACACTAGCTCCAAGTTGGGTACACTAGTGCCATGTGGCTCTAGTGTCCTTAATGTCACACTAGTGTCTAGCTGGTAGGTTGTTAGGCACAATGTGTTAGGATCTGGGAATGCAGTTCTAGGAATATGTTTAAGCTGACTATCGATGTTTTTGGTCTTCATAATGACTAGAAAAGTGTGGTAAAGTATCTAGGATAGGTATAGGGATAAGCTAGGAATAGGTTGTCTCAAGCAACACTCTTAGCATCCACATGCCACTTTTAGGTGATTACATTTACCTCCCCCCTTTATGTTATAAATTCAACAAAGTGAAATTAATAATATAAAGGAAAAAGAAGCATACCTAGACTTAACTAGGAAGTGAAGCTTGTGTCACTAAGTCTGAGTATGTGAAGTTGGGTCTGCGTATATGAAACATGATCCAAAGCAATGACCTACAATGAAACATGCAAAAATCAATCTTTACTTAAGATATTATCAAAATAAAAATACTATGTTGAATAAATTAATTGAGTAAAGCTAAGTAAAGAGATAATAAAGAGGACAGGAATGAAGACACCTCATCGGGTATGTGAACCAATACATTAACTTGGTGACAACCTATGTATGTGAGTGTACATAATGATTAAATCATTGAATAGCTTGGACTGTTTGATATCTTGCTCAATCCTCATGTGTGGGTGGCTCAAAGACTCAATCAGATTTTGACTCCATCATTACCCACCTTGCTTGGTGGATCATGACCTATCAATATCTTAGATAAAATTACGTGTATGTCTAACCCTCTCATGTGGGTGGATCAATAACTCAAGTAGGCTATGACTCCATCTTTGCCCACTTGTGTGAATTAGATGCATATAAAACTAAACTATACAAAGTCATGAAAGTATCTAACTGGATATATCTAACTGTGTATGTCAGCTCCATGGCCATTCAAGTACATTAGGAAGCTCTAGGCCACTTGAACATTCAAACTACTATAGATGGAGTCAGGCATGAAATTAGTGACAACCTATAATATGATATCAAGTGTATACAGCATAGAGAATGACATGGATTTTACCATTCCATCTTATTAACTTGTGTATAACTAAACATATGGAAACTATATGTTATGCACATGCCCCCAATCTAATATATGATTATATTGATTTTAAATTGAGTATGTAATGATTATATCTATGTATCTAAATTGAATGCAGGAGTGATATTTTTGTGCATGATGCCCCAAATCTAAGCAACTAGTATGAATTTGAGTTGAAATGAGTGTATTTAAGCAAAATTTGAACATAAATATCAAACATGTGACTGTATCTGTGCAAATTTATATTATACCTAGTGTACTATTTTGGCTAATTTGGACTACCCTAAAGTTGAGGCTACTGGACAATAGTGCCATGTATTGGATAGTAGTGCCCTATGGTTCTAATTTCTCAATCTAGGTGCTAATGTCTATCTAGTGTGAAATTTGGGTGACTAAACTACTTTCTAAGTCCTTATTTTTTCCTATGTCTAATTTTTGAAATTGATCCTATTTGTTAAAAATTAATCTATGAATAGTAATATAGGAGCCTGATCTCTATGATAAACCCTTGTGAATGCCCCTTATTTTTAGGGTAGTTGTTAAGATGTGTAAGAACTATCCTCAAAATAAAATAGCTCTGCAAGATGTGTTAGCTAGATTATATATGATAACTACATGATATTCCAATATAATGTGAAAACGTAACATCAAAATGTAAAAGAATCTAAGAATAAGTATGTAGTTTGAGATGTATGTTGTATTTATCATTGCAAAAAGGTGTCAATATATATGTAATTAATGTGTATAATATAAAATTTGAGTAACTACCAAGGGGGGATGGGGCATGATGTCCATCATGGCACCTAAGTAGGAAGAGGAGATGCATGAGATCCCTGATAGCATCAAAAACTAGTATTTGTAACAAGCAAACACAAGTGTCATGGTGAATATGCATACAACAAATCATACATTCAAAACACATAAGTAATGCAAAATTAGGCCAAGGAGCTATGATACAAGGGATATGGGCTCATGTCATTAAATCTTATCATAGAAGACATATAAGGACATGTTCAAATTTTCACATACACAAGCAACAAGTAATTAGGCTTAGAGCCACATAGAAGGACATGTTCAAATGTATACATATACAATCAATAAATCACACACAAGTGAAATTTTCACATATCCAAGGCATACATAAATAAAAGTGGCGTAGAGCCAAAGAACAATTGCATATTCAAATGCCCTTGAATAGAAAAAGCATAAGAAATACAGTCAAGTCTAACTAAGAAAGATAGAAATGAAAGTATGTATCACTGTGTAGTATAAATCTATGTAAATGCTATGATGTACATATCTTGAGTCTAACTAGTGATAGTTGATAAAAAATTTGAGTGTAAGTAGTAATGATCAATATCAAGATATATCAATGCATAAACTAGAATGTAAGATAAAACCTAGTAGTAGAAACTATGTATGAGATGCCCCCAAATGGTTGGATGTATCAAATGAATAAACTTAGGTTAGTGTATATGCCCCCAGTGGGTATAGCAAGTATGGATTAGTGTAGTGGACTAGAGTCTTGTATGTAATTTGCAATCACTCAATAAGAATAAGTGAAGCATATATGTATGATAAAACTGACTATACTAAGATAGATAGTGTATGTAGTGTCTAATAAGTAGTAGAAAAGTAAAAATAACAATGCATACAATCTATAAATTTTGTGCTTTTTGAGTAATATTTGAATGTTTTTGTGTTTTTACATGTAATATTGTTTTTGTATTTTTTGAGTATAAGCTGTGTACAAGAAAATGAAAATAAACTTTATACAAGGAGAAAGAGATAAGAATGCATGTATAAGTAAATATTTTAAATTTAAATGAAATATTATTAAAATAAATTATAATGTCTCTATAGACCCAAGATCACATCCATGGGATGTGGATAATCAAATGGTGGATCTAGTAGAAGCTCATGTAGTGTCAGATACTAAATCTGGCCAAACTCAAATAAGTCATCATCATCATGATCATTGTACCAATATGTATATATTAGTGTATCCTTATCCTTGGCATGAGTTTGGATTTTATGCATTCAAATTTCATGTTACTCAATTTTTTAAGATGCCTCTCGTGTGGTCCCAAGGTAAGCCAAATTAAACTGTGAAGTATCTATGTGAAAATTGTGGTTTTCATCTATGTCATCATGTAAGATGCAAACCATGAGTCCATCATGATTGAATGTCAAACATATATCTAACCAATCAAACATAGCGTCCATCCCCTATAACCATGTACTACCAAGTGTAACCTGTATATGAGTATCCTTGCTCAAAATGAAGAATAATGTATTGGCCACATTGGGGCCACATGTAACTAGTAATGTAATGTGTCCAAGAGAATCATGATAGTGTATAACATGTAGTTCGATCTCATAATAACCAATGTGGTGTAAAAATTCCAAAGTGAAAATGTTAGGATTGGAATCCTTGACTATAGCCACATGGGGAATATATTTGTCTACTAAAAAATTGTATATTTAATGGATCATGTCATGAATATTAGTGCTGGTGATGACTCTATCATTGTGCTCATATTGTTGATGGTGATGGTTCCTATGGTGATGGAGGTTGTATGATCTAGATAATTCCCTTGGCCTTAAATTTATTTAGTTTATGTTGTAATGTTGAGCATGTGTTTGTATCATGTCTTATGAGTCTATGAAAGTGGCAAAAGGGTTTTCCTTCCTATGGTAAAAATATGCTAACTAATCTGTGTTGGATTGTGGATAATATCATCAATCCTCTATCAAGTATTATCTCTAAGATCTACTGTGGTATGTCGTGTGAAATCCCTGCCTAAATATATATGACTGAATTGATATACATGTATGTGACCATCTATACTAAATGGATCAAGGGATCTATTATTGACTGTAGCTAAATATGGGATCCTATAATTGTAAGATCCTAAACAAGTGATGTTACTAGTGTAGGCTGAGGTATAAGTCCCTTTGAATTATCTTTGAAATCTCCTAGGACCACTGCTATAAAAATGAATCAACATAAATAATCATCAATATCTATAGGTGGTTGATCATCCTTTATAGTGGCCTATGAATCTATGTTGAAATAATGAATGTAAGCCTCTTATAAATTAACAAGTAGTGGTAACTAGGTTGTAAGGATCCCATCCTCTATCCTAGGAGAGGATTTTTGTGTTGTGAGTGGTTATTCCTCTATCATTGATGAAGGTAACTATGTTGGGAGAGGTTACTCCTCTATCATCGATGAGGGTAACTATGTTGTAAGAATATCTAGAGATGGTATATGAACAGTCTTGATAGACTCCCCCACCTCATATGTATGTGTCTGCTCAATGGTAATATTGTGAGATGGGGTTTCGATGATAACATGAGTTGTCCCATCTGATGATGTACTCAATGTAAGAGGCTTAGTGAGTCTAAAATAACTAAATGGTTGATTATCTATTAGACATGTGTATAGGTACCTATCATACAAAATAATTGACACATCTATGAAGTGTGGAAGGTACAAACTCCATATCACGTATCCAAGGTCTCCCAAGTAGTAATTTATAATGTAAATTGTTTGGCATGAATTGAAAGTCTATAGATAATGTTTTTGGCCCCATTGTAATGTCCAATGTGGTTGAACCTAATGTTTATCTCAGAATGTCATCAAACCCTCAAATATAATTTTACGTCTTTTGATTAGATGTTTCATCAACCCCCATGGTTTTTAGAAATGTGAGGTTACATATATTAAGTCTTAATTCACTATCAATGAGAACTCATTTAATAGTTATATTATTGATTTGATCTTTAATGAAAAGTGGCAAGTTCTAATCAATTAATAATTATGATAGCAAGTCCTCATTAGAAAAATAAATTACATCCTTTATATTATTCATGATAGATGCAAAATAGGATGGCTCAGTATCATAAGGCACATATGTGTGATTAAGAAAATGAAATAGAATATCTTTGAAGATTGTTATTTTTTGAAGTAATTTCAATATAGATATTTTGGTTGGTGTATTTCTCAACTGATCCACTATATCAAATTCTCTTTGTTGATATTTGGATCCCATTGTAGTGTGTTGGGGATGAGAAGAGATTGTAGGTTTATATTTCTCTTGTATAGGCTAATGAGGCACCCTATTTTGCCTAGTGATAGCTCAAATTATGAGATCTACTATTTTTCATGGGTAAAAAGTAGAGGTAGGATGGGAGCATAGACAATAAAGTGGTCTAGGTGGAGGCATAATAAAATAAATCCTTTGATCCCTTTGTCATCTAGTAATTTGAGGTAACTCAAAGTGATCCATATAACAATGATCCATAGAAAAATTGGACTCACATGATGGAGGACCAATATGTAAAACAAGATTACCTCGAGCTAGATCCATGATAGGAGTAACATACATGTGTACTTTGATATAATATTTGGTAATAAACATGATAATCAAAGTGCAAAGCTTTGTACCATGAAGTGAAACATGGATTCCATCATGATAGTCATGGTAATAAGTTATAAATTAAGACTGAGTAATTTTCATAAATGTGAACCCTAGGGTAATCTAGAGTTGGGGTTTGTGTGAGTTAGGGTTGTTTTGCAAAGATGTAAAATGTATTTAAATAAATGAAACCCTAATGTGAGATTTGATTTAATGAGCTAGGTTATGCCAAAAAATTAGAAAAATATAAGTATGTAACCCTAATTTATTGAACAAAGTTTTGGAGAATGAAAATTAGGGTGTTAAGCAATATTCAAATTAAGTCAGGTTCCCCAAATGTTTTAACCTTTTAGGGTTTTACTGATGTAAATCCTAAGTTAGATTAAATGGTCAAGTTGACTAAATTAGTGAAATAATATGTAATAAATAACCACTAATTTTTTATAGAATTTGACTTGCTTTGAATTTATAAAAATAGTAATAAATATGTGTAAATATAAACTTATCTAGAAAATAGCTATTGTGTCAAGATATGAGTGCTAAAAATTGGGTTATGGATAAGTCTGACTATCATTAATAGAGTCCCTAGGTCTGATTCTTCACTAGATAGTAGTGCCATGCAATTCTAGTATCCTAAAAATGAAGATAGTATCCTCTTTGTAGGATTGTTCCTATTTTTTGGGAGCACCTATGCTTGTGTTTATGGGTTCTATTCCTATGCACATGAAATTTGGAAATCTATATTATGCCTAGAATATATAATTTAGTATTAAAACCCTAATCCTCCTTGCAAGTATTACATGATCTAAAAATATGTGTTTGTTAGTAGGATAGGCTGGACATCCTCAACACCTCATTGTAAAGTGAGTTTCCTACATACCAATACTCCAAGGGATCAATCCTAGTGTAGTTCTCCCACCTAGTGCTTGGTGCACATGTAATTAAATGCTAGAATGATAGTGGTCTTGAATTCCTTGAGTGTGCTTGAGAATGAAAATATTTTAAATCTAGGCTTAGGGCAGATGTAAATGGTAGTATGCAGAAGTAGGGCATAATGAGTATTAATAAAATTAATTTTTCTCAACTTGTTTCTTATTTGAATAGGCTTTTTTCATCTATTTTCCATCTAGTGGATAGAGGTCGAATAGTCTTATATATATATATATATATATATATATATATATATATATATATATATATATATATATATATATATATAGTTAGTTAGTTAGTTAGTTAGTTAGTTAGTTATTTGTAGCTTATGTGGATAATAAAATGTACTTAGGCTAACCTTAGGAGGGGAACACATTTGAAAATATATCTATTTGGGAGACTTAGGGTAAGGGATAATAGCACAAAGTTGGGGACACTAGCACCATATGGCTCTAGTGTCATTAATGTGGTGTTAGTGTCCAGCTAGCAAGCTACTAGACACAATGGGTTAGGATCTAGGAATGCAATTTTGAGAGTGTATTTGAGCTAAATGAAGATGTATATGGTTGACACAATGGATGGAAAAGTGTGGTAAAGTCCCTAGGATAATTCTAAGGCTAAGATAGGAATAATTTGTCTCAAGCAACACTCTTAGCATCCAAATACCTTTTTTAGGTAATTAAAATAATAATAATAATAATAATAATAATAATAATATTATTATTATTATTATTATTATTATATTTATAAAATTATAAATATATAGTTATAATATCTAACATATTTTAATGTAACAAACATATTAGTATAATATATTTATTAGTATTATATTATGAATATCAATATAAGATAAAAATGAGAGCTTTGGAGAGTAGAGGTGTAGGAGGGAAGGATCAATGGAGCTAGCTAGGAACAATAGCTTGAGGGAGGAAACTAAAAGTGTGTGGAGGATAAAATAAACCAAGTTCAAAGCAGAAAAATCTAGGTGAATCATGGAGCGAAGGCCATACTCGATTCTTTTATTTACTCTATTGCTAGCCAACCCTAGGAAGAAGACTTAGTGGTTCATTTAGACCTAAATAATGAATCAATTTTTAAGGAGATTGGGTGACTCAAATACCTTTCAATATTTGTAAATTTATTTATAAAATGGTCTAAATAGGAGGATATTTAATCTTGATGTATAGAAATCTAGGGAAAGGATTTGACCTTGCATCTCCTTCTCAAGGGGTTATTTAGGGTGAGCTTAACCAGCACACACAAACTAAGGTGCATGTTGATGAGGTCCCCAAAGCACAATAACTATTCAAAGTTACTCATTGTAATGTTAAAACTATAACATTATGATAGATCATGAACCATAACATCACAATCATAAATCATAACATGACATCACCATTCTATCCCCCAAACTACTAGTGATTGTAGCTTTCACATTGGTAGCCATTAATTTTATCAATCATCTTCCACATCATATCTACCATGATCGCTATCACCATCATGACATCCACATTTTAAATTGTCCATTTAAATAATAATAATAATTTAAGCTAGAAACATGATTATCCATGATGGGAAATGGGCATCCTATGAACCCATATTACTAGGTGTCCCTATGGGATCTGCATACCACATTCACATTCATGCCTATTCTATTTCATTTTCATTATTGGATCTACCCTATTTGGAAGAAAAGGATCGATCTCACCCACCAGTTGGAAGGAGGAAGCACGTATGGCATCTGCTAGGTTAGTGTTCATGACCAAAGCTAAATCTAGGGGTTTTGGATTCCTTTGTATGGAGATTCCACTTCTATTTTTGTAATTTAAAAAAAAAAATAGGACCTAATATAATTTAATAAATATTTCTTTGAAATCAATTCACGAAACCTTTTTTTATATCTAAGTATTGGATTTTCAAAAAGTTTTTTATCTATGATAATTGTGAATAGCATTTGAGTTTTACTAGGAAAAAAATCTAATTGTGATTATATTAAAATTTTATCTTAAGCCTAGTTGATGATTATCCAAATTTGGTGATTGAAAAATATCAATTGATTACCCATTTCTTTCACCTCATGTCATAAATAGATAAGAAGATGGAATCACAATTCAACTTTCCATTGTGAAAATGGGCCTTTTAAAAGAGAAAAAATTGGTTGGAATGCTTGAGTTGTCACCATGAATTTATCCTATTAGGAATGACCATAGTTGACCTTTGTATTTATCCAAATAGCAATAAACTAATGAGAGTTGGAGATCCCATAGGACTACTATAGGAATTCTTTCCAAAGGGTGATTTTATCATGCACTTTTGGAATGCTCATATCTAAATCATTAAGAAGTTAGAAACTAAACTCGCTAATAAAAATAGAGTGGTTGAGGAGTTGTATTGTACCATTTCTACATTGAGGGGTGAGAAGATGGAACTTGAAATAAATGTGCCAACTTAGAAGCTACCGATGCCTACATAAAAACACTCAATGACTTAAGGGGAGACACTACCAAGGCCATGCAAATAAATCATGAAGGAATCATTGTAATATATGAATGTGAGATGCATATTTTGATGGTAGAGTATGAGATATTATTTGGTCAAGTTCATGGGTTGGGGCAAGTTCATGGAGATAATCAATGAGAATTATTTGTGTGCATTTAGTAATGGAGGGCATGTATTGTAAGTTCATATTTTATGTAAGTGTTCATCGGACTAAAAATTTTGAATATAATTATTCATAAAATGGATCATTATACTAAATATTTGGGCCCTATTTATGAATTATAAAGAATATTAAAATATTTCATAGATTTTGATGATGTAGACAATGTAAAATTAAGATGAATTCCTTCTTTATCCACACATGGTTGTCAAAAATGAAATACCAACTTAACCTACTTCAATTATTTATGAGATTGATCATTGTAGTGGGTCTGTTTGGTATGATATGTAAAATTATATACACCTTAAGAATGGTTTTGTAGTTTCAATCAATGAAACTGATATGTATCAAATGTTCAAAGAGGAATGTGTTTATTTATTTGGTAGTTGTGTATTTTATGAAAATGAAGGGAATTAATGGTGCCCATGTTAGTTTGAAGTGGAGGGTTACAATGAGATTAAATGGTGGGATGATGAGTGACTATAAAGTGGATTTTATCAATGATGGAATGCATGAGTTCAATGTAACTATGATAGTCATAATCTACAGAGTAAGAAATTGGAATGCACGAGTTCAATGTTGAGTTTCATGGCCCTCCATATAGTATGTGAACATCCTTGATATTTTTTGTTGTTTTTACATCTATGTTTGTGATATTGTTATACTATCATGTTATGAATTTTTTATGTCAATCTACATGTCCTTCCTTCCTTGTGCCTTCTCTTTTTTTACCATTGCCAATACTTGGAAGTGTTTATGTGTTTAACTAAAGAGCATATTTTATTTTCCTTTAACATGTAATAAATTGGGGAGCATATTATGGCATGAATTTTTAGGTTAATTACCTTATAAGGATAATTATAAATTTTGGTGAATCATAAATTCAATATTTTTTAGGTATTATAGTCCTGATGACCGTAGTTTATGCATTGAGGGGTGAGAAGATTTAACTTGAAAAGAAATGTGTCAACTTAGAAACTACCCATGCCTATGCAAAATCACTCCATGTCTATAGGGGAGAGACCACCAAGTCTATGTAAATAAAACATGAATGAATGATTTCCATATTTGACATGAGCTACAACATTTGAAGGTAGAGTATAATATCATGTTTCAGTAACTTAATGGAATGAGTCAAACTAACCATGACATTTTGAACACTGAGTGATACTTAAGGTTGAATGATGTTGTAAAAATGTTTCTTAAAATATTACATAAAGAAGGTGTCCCTAATTTGAGGGATGGTTGGGTAGACTATATTTTTCAGTTGGAAGCTTTATGAGATTTAATCATTAAGGTTAGCTCTTATATGTTTCTCTTAAGGAAATATTGAAATATAAGTTAGGAAATGTTTTATTTTAATAAATATGGATAGCATTGAGTGCCAAATTGTCATATTATTGAAGATAATGTTATAAATTATATGTGACTCTTGAAGAATTAGAATTATGAGATTTCAAATTTTAAAAATTTAGTGAACATGGACAAACCACCCTTGCACTCACTCTTTGAATAATGACTAGATGGATAGAGCTAGGATTTAGCCCCTCCCCTATCATTATGATCAAAAACATTATTGTAATAATTTTATAAAAAATTAAATATTATTCCCAATAATGATTTTTTCTCATGATGACTTATCTTCCTTGATAAATAGATATAGATTAAAATAAGCTAGACTTGATAGTTATGAAATAATTTACAAATAGGATGTTTGATACATCTCAATATGATTGAAGACTAAATGAAAACTTCATGTTCTAATTTTTATTGATACTTAATGTTAACTTAATGGAATGGAATGAATTTATATGGCCTCATGAAGGTTTCCCCAAGGATATTATGATTTTTTAGGTCCTTGTGATGGTTAAAAAAAAGAGCCTAAATTCCCACTGATCTTATGATTATCAAATCTAAGTTTTAGGTCTTATTGGCAATGCATTGCTGATTTTGATGAAATAAATCATCAAATTCATGAGGAGATTACAAAAATACACAAAAACTCAAAGTACAACCTATGTTAGTCTTTTTTTGGTCTAAACCTAAGAGCTATAAAATAAATTAGGCACATAAATGTATTATAATGTATTATAATTCAAGATTTTTAGATATAATCAATTACTAAACCTCATAATGTATTTTATGATGTATCAAGTATGAAGCTGGTAACCAAGTGTCAAAATAGTGTTAGAATTTTATGATGTTCAAGCAATCACTGATCCTTTGAGCTACATGTGGCCAATGTAGGGATTGAACCCATGGTGACACTTTGCCATTTTGATCTACCCCAAGATCTTCAAGACTCTTCTTATGGATCAATATATTCAAGAATTACGTAATTTGTGATCATATCATATTTGAGTTATACTTGATCATCAATTGTTTTATTGACTTATCAAAAGAAATTCCACCTTGTGTGCAGTCTATATATGCTCTAATATTCATGGGCATAAGTGATTTTTTTGAATTTGAGTTTTATATCATTTATTTCTCCAAACTCAATTATTACCAATCTTTCAGTACATTATAAAATGTAAATGACATGTTTTTTTATCTTATGAGATTGACATATACATTCTAGTTGTTTATCTTTCAACACATTATAAAATATAAATGATTTGTTGTCTTATCTTATGAGATTGATATATATGTTTTGTCTATTTATCTAATTGTGTGGTTTAACAATTGGATGCAAATTTATTAAGCAATTAGATTCCTTGATTGTGAAGTTGAAGTAAGAATTGAAACACCAAGTTGATTCCATATTCGTGCAATGGCAGGATATGGAGAGTGAGAAGAGTGAAAAGGAAAAAACATTGAATAAATAAAGTTGGGAGATATTAAAATTTCCATTACAAAAATATGATGTGTCAATGAATGGTATAAATCCTTTTATAGGTTTAGAATTTATTTTGCAACTAGGCATCTTTGACCATTGTGTGAAAGTAAAGTGTAAATTATAGGTAAGTATTGCCTATTGTCACTAGATTTGGTTTTAAGATCATTTGGGTGGTCAGATAAAACCATTACTCTAAGCTACCTCTAGATTGAAGTAAGATATAAGAATTGAGGCTTTGTTCTAAACATAATATAATGTATCATTTCTAAAGTCAGTTGGAGGTGGATTTATTAAATCTCTTTTTCTACTTCAGTTTATGCCTTGCAAGTTTTAATAATAAAATTTATAAATAATTTTTTTTAACAACCATCTCATAGAGCATTGAAATGTGGGTTATTTGTGTAAATTTTCAAGTTGAATGTTTGAATTATGTTCTCTTTTGTATCTTCCAGTTTGTAATAATTCCAAATCATTTCAATGAATGTTTAAGGTACTCAAAAATTTATAGCTAATGAGTTCGATTCTAAAACATGTTGTCTACATAAATATAGGGTTTACAATATCTTCATAGTCATCTTTCAAGTGACATACATTAAAAAATATGTTTTTTATTCACAAGGCCATTTACAACTTATTTGGTATTCTTTATTTTTGACATTAAAAACCCAGACTCCTCTCTCACAAGTAAAAGTACAAAAGACACCAATATTTTGGTACAAATAATTTTGGATTACTCATCCACTGATACCACTGATACCACCCAAAACCAAAATAAATGAAATGATTTTGTGTTTTATTTCTACAGGGATCTTAGGCTCTAGTTATTGTAGTAAAAATCAAATTTCTATGTGCCTCCCCTAAGTGTCATCCATGTATAAAAATAAAAAACAAAGCAAAAAAAATAGAATGGATAAAAGCATTGTCTATAAAAGGAAGAAAACATCAAGGGGAATCTACCTTGTATATAATGGATTCATCAAATGGTAATTTGGAAAAACTTATAGGTTTCACATGATTAGAGCTTGAGAATAAAATTTAATCAAAAGTCTCAGTGAAACTAGGCATGTTATTTGTAAATGTAGGATCTCCTCCTATAAATGAATGAAGAATATGTAGTGTTATTGAGATTTATTCATATGATTATTTTCCATAAACCTTGTAACATACTCTTTATCATGATGTGAAACACCTAGTGTGAGGTACTGGTACACTTAAAATTTCTATGAACTTTTTGGACTCCTTTTTTTCCATGTCTTCATTGGCATAAATATGCATTATGTACCTCAAATCACTAAACATTGTGCATCTTACAATGTCTTATTTCACCTTTGTTATTAAATTTTTTAACCGTGCATGATAAACATGCCAACTACATAAGTAAACCTCATAATTGAATGTTTCCATGCATAACATGATAGTTTTCTAAAAGTTTACAGTATAAGTTGAGTATGGTATCTATGAACTTTAAAATATGAACTTCATGATACATGTATGAATAATGAAGATGCATCTAATAAATTTTATTTCTACACTCGCATCATCTACCATGAAGGCATTGATTGTCCACTCAATGTCTTTTAAATGTACTCTATATATAAGTATTGACATCTATTGGTTTAATTCATCAGTATACGATTGTAACATAATGACTCATCCAACAAACACATGTTGGTGTTTGGAATCAATCACCAATAATGTGTACAATTGGAAATGTATATAAATATAGAACTGAATTGAGCTTGTATATTACAAAATATCTATATTAAAAACTACTATTAAAAACATTGAAAACATACCTTCATCATATTCATGCTAAACATTGTGTCTATTGCCAATAACTTGTGTTTCCATCACCAATAAGCTACACTTCCATCACCAATAAGCTATGCTTCCTAAATTGCAATAACCATTCCATTTGTTTTAGGTGTTGGATGTCTAGTAAAAATGAGATTCCCCATCCCCGGCAATCTTTCCCCCATTGTATCCTTGGTAGACAAAACACTTATATGTATTTACTAGTGCCCACTCTTAGACTCTTTATGCATCATTGGGATGATAAACATATTTTTCCTCCTTGATTCTATGTTCTCTATTGTATATATCATCCTTACTCAGGAAATCATCCTATTGTGTTTCACCATAAAACAATACAAGTTTATCATGCACCATCTTGTGATGTTTAATATGGATATCATTATTAGACATTCCAAACAATAGTATCCTATGAACACATTCATTCAGTTGGGTCTGATGTAAGGAATAAAAAAATATTTTTTGCCCTTGAATTGTTCGTAGTGTTGGCCATGGTAATGATTGCATTCATTGTTTGTATGTTCCACCTAATTGTATATGAAAAACACATGATCAGGGCTAATAACCATATGGAATTTTTTTAAATGACACTAAAAACTGCATTTTATATGTCTTTGGCTTGACTAACTACCCTTTCCCAAGTTTGATAGAACATACTTATCTTTTGGCATGGCATTGATTTATCAGAAATCACCAGGCCCATATGAACACCAGTATCTGTAGGAATATGTTAAACATGTAAAGTGTATGTAAATTGAAAATGTGTTACATAAATGATTCATGAATGGAACATAACATATTAATAGAAACCCACTTGTTATCTAAAATGGGAAGTCACTTACATGACATATTCAAAGGTAGCATTGATCCTACTCTACTTGCCATGAACAGGTGATTTTTTCAAGCGATGTGAAACCCAAAAATTTATATTTAATGATTCCCTTCTTGATTACCTTTTCATGAAGTTGTAAACCCTATTTCCATCCACCCAAGTGACCCATAATTCTTCATCATTGATGTTAGGAAAATTTTCCCACTTGACATTGTTATAGTGAAATTGACCCTCGCTAGGCTTCTGTAGTGGGAGATGCATAATTTGTTCCCACCTTTTTACCATATATCATAGCCTATAATAATAACATTTCATTTAATCAATACATCATACACATTCTAAAAATATTAGTAATGAATTGGTAAAAACATCAAGAGAAATAATGAAATCTTTATTTTGTGTCATTTTAGTTGCTAGAGAAGAGAATAGAATATTGTTAGAAAATACACAAAACATCTACATAGAGGATGTGTTATTTGAATGTTGGATATAAACAAATTTCATAGATGTCCAAAATAGTTATGCACTTGTATGCCAACCAATAATGCAAGAGTAGCATGTTGATGAATAAGGAAAGGGCACTACCCATATTAGGTTATTCAAGATATTAAGGTATTTTGTAACTTTAGTAAATAAATGCATTAGGCACTTAATTAGTGGAATTGAAAATTATAAATATAGATGCACAATGACAATAGAATAAATTTACAATTATAACATGTACTCATTGTTATAGAATTACATTGTATCCCTAATAGTTACAGACATAACATTATAATTTAGTCATTGAAGCAGAAGCAAATCATAATCAAAAGATCATATAAACAACATATAGACATCATTTCATAGTCAAAATAAAGTTTGTTATATTTTGATTAAAATATAAAATATATCCCAAAATTTTATTTTTGACATTCAATCAAATTTACATCACATCACCAAAGACAATGGAGATTAGTATTATATAAAAAAATGTGAAGGTTATATGATGAAAAAATGAAAATGGGTGTACATCAGTGACAATGCCATACACTCCAAAATTAGACAATATCAAAATATTATTTTGCAGTCACCTCGGTAATGATGTTGTGCACTCTAAAATGTGACATAGTATCAAAATATTGTTCTACAAGAACCTCAATGATGATGTATTACCTCCAAAATTGGATGTTATATCAAACAATGTCATGCACACCAAAATCAGACACAATATCAAAATATTATTTTGCAGGCACCTTAATGATGATATCATGTAATCCAAAATTGGACATAATATCAAAATATTGCTCTACAAGAATGTATTCTAAAGTAGTCATGCCCAATGCATCCATACTCATTTCCCTTATTTCATTTTGTTCCTCCCATGATGTTCCTTGTTCAAGATATTCATTTGCATAACAAATGCAAATATCCTGAAAACACACATACAATAAAGTAGCATCCTCATGTAGTTTACTGCAAATACCTCTAGGAACATCCCTCTCCCTTTTCATCTCCACAACAACATATTTTGAATCAACCTCCACAAACACACCTATTTCATCACACAAATATAAACATAAGCCAAGCCCATTTATTAAGGCAATGTAACAGGAACAATGTAAAGAAACTTCATCAAATAGAAATCTACCATATTACCTTATGATTTCATTTTTACTACCGAATAACATGCATTTGATATAAATAGTCATTCCTTTCCATTAGGTAGTAACTAATAAACACATGTGTTGCTCACACATTTTTCAAATATTAGCAACAAATATCAAAAAACATCAAAATATGAGAATTTAAACTACTTCAATTACATGCATGCAATGGTTATCCATACACATTAAAATCAAGAAACATGACAATGCCCCTTTAGCTTGATTTCTTGTATCTGACAATAAAATATTTTTTTTTACATGTACTACTTCATTTAACCCCTTTTGAGTACTATAAAAAATTTATACAATGCACATTCAACATCACAAACATATATCCTTGCAATGAAGACATAATTATGAATTTTAAATAAAACTTTGTGAATCATTAATGGTAAAGATATGGTTTACTATGAAATCATTTCCATTGTGTAATTTAAAGAAGACTCTTCAAATCCTACCCATTTAAGAGTAAAAAGTGATTTTCCATTTCAAAATTTATAAATATCCACTTCAAAACAATAATTGTGTTATAAATTAGTATTTTATTTATATATGCATAACAAAGCCCAATGCATGTATTTCTCCTTAGTGCCACATGGGTGTTATAAGCTATCATTTTGAAATGATCTTTGTAGAGTGGCATCTTATAGTAGAAACTATAATGTTTTATTGGTAAATGTAGGGTTGGGATAGCTTTTCATTGTGGTTTTGGGGCATGGGAGAGTGGGGTGGTTATAACCTCAACCCTAATGAGCTCTCTAAGATATAAATAGGGGACCAGGGGGATCATTCAATAGTGAAGGAGTCGAGCAGAGATTCTCTACCAAATTTTTTAGTGAAAGAGAGTGTGGGGAAGAGACAAACACAGAAAGAGAAAGAGATCATGTGGCTTGCATAGAGGTTGATAGTTGAATTAGTGTAAGCTAAGGTTGGAAAGTGCAACGTCATTATAATTAAATTTATAGCTCTTGATTTAAAAACTATATGTACTCTATTTTAATAAGTAATAAAAACATTTGAGTTTTTGCATTTGCATGTTTGTGTGTGTGAAAACCTTAGGCTATGTGGATTAGCTTCTCTTCATTCGAAACCCCATCCATGACATTGTACCACAAACTCATTGGAAACTCATGCTTCTAGTATTTCCTTGAATTTATTCTTGATCTCCTCAACAGTTTTAGTTAAATGAGCATTTGAATTAATAATGGATCCAATTTTCACCTAAGTCTTTTTTTATGTCAAATTTACTCTTTTCAAAAACCTTTATTTCATTTATCATCACAATTTATTTTATATAGAGGCCCATGTATCTTTCAATGTAATGCATAGAGGTATGTTAATTCATAAATATTTTATTTTAAAATTTTAATGCTCTGGTCCTAAGCCCTAAGGTGTCTTAATACCCATTGAATGTAAAAGATCACTTTAGATTAAGTGCACAAAGTTGGGGGATAAAAAGTGGCCTACATGTGGACATGATTTTCCTAAAATTTTATAAATATAAATTTTTGTAGATAATTTTAGATATCTACACTTCAAATTTGAAGATGGTGTAAGAATATGAAATGTAGAATTTTGAGTCTAGTTTCCAAAACACTTTTTTTTTTTTAAATGGTTGAGTATAACTAGGTCAAACATCTAAAATTTGAAAATGAACTCCTATTTTGTTTTAATAAAATAGAGTAGATAGATGGCCATGTGGCACATCATTTTTTGAGTAGTGTTTAATATTATTTGAAACCCTTTAGGGAAAATTTAGATAATATCTTCTAGTTTTTTACCTATATTTTTTTATATTTTTTTAATAAATTTTTTTATGAATTTTTCAAGTAAATAGATCCTGAAAAATGAAAAAAAATAGATAGTTATCTATGTGATATGTCTAACTACCTCAAAAAAATGAAAATCAATTTTTTTTTTTAATGTGTGTACAGAATTAGGCATAGTCTATGACCATATGACTTGTTTTCCACTTGGATCAATGAAAGACAAATTATATGAACATGTATAGGCATGTATTTTTATGGAATCTAGTGGCCTAAAAAAGGTATAGCTAGAAATCAACATAGTTTGAAACCATAAATTAGTCCAAAAATTATAAAAATCATATTTTTGGAAAGAGGAGAGCATTATCATCATGATGGTGTTAATTTTTTGAATTTTCATGTTGAAATTTATAGTGTATTTGGTGATCAAAGTTGAATTTTATTGTTGTATATCATAACTCTCAGACTCGGTTGTGGATTGACAGGTCCAAGCCTTAGGATTGGGAATCCATGCCATTTTCAAGCCAAAAGGTGCAAGATTTGAATTCAAATTCAAATAACATGATTACATTAATAGATAATGTGATCTCATTATTTTAAAATAAATAATGCAATCATGTTATAGTTATTTATCACATTAAAGTAGTGAACATGTGGATAGAGTATGTTGTCCCCAAAAATAGCTTTCTCATTTTTGGGACAACATATGAACTATTTTGGTCCTGCATGACCAAAATTGTCTCTCCCCTTTTCAAAATTTGTTCTGAGCTTTCTAATTCCTCATTTTTCAAGCTTGTTCAATAAATTTATTAGCAATTTCAATAGGTTCAAAAGATTCTGCAGGTGAATCCAATCAAAAGAACCAGTTTCCAACACTTATTCATTTTTTAGGATTGGTTCAGCGCCTTGGTTCGATCAGAAATGTCCATCAACAAGCATCTAAGCAAGGATTGAACCATTGAACCATTGAACCTTGAACCATTTTGGTTCAACGGGTTTAATGGGTTCAAATTTTTAATGCCATCAGCAAGAGCTAAGCACATTTGTCAAAGGTTCAAAGTTTAACAGTTTCAAGGTTCCACGGCTCTGAGCACTTAGTGAGTTTCAAAGGCTTGAACCATTGAACCATTTAACCTTGAACCATTTTGGTTCATTGGTTCAATAGGTTTAATGCCCAAGCAGTTCAATGCACTTGGTTCAAAGATATCAAAGAGACTCAGCCAAATCAAAGGAATGAACCGACTGAACCGTTGAACCTTGAACCGCTTCAATAGGTTCAACGTTCACGGGTTCAAAGGTTCAAAGGAAGCTTCAGTCAAGGAAAGGAGCACGCAAAAGAAAAGGATAAGAAAAAAGTGCCACGTTTCGATGGTGGAAGGTTTCAATATGATGCAGCAGAAGATGCCATGTGTCCCTGGTAAGGATCGGTGGAAGCCGACAAGTGTCATCATCTACGTATACCAGAAATGAGTCCCGACTGTTTCTGTATGAGCTCCTATAAATTAGGTGAATGCTTCCACGTGTCCTCACCTATTTTGGTGGAAGATGCCACATGTCACTTGTTTGAAATAGTGGAACGTGCCACGTGTCGAAGACAAAGCACTCTCAAATGCAAGGACACAGAGCCAAGGAAAGGTTTCCTTCAGACAAATTGTCTAAAAGAATTCCTTCAGACATTTTATCTGAAGGAAATAAAGGGATGATAGTCCTATGAATAAATTAGATCCCAAAGGGCACCTAGAGGATCCTGAAGGGTAAGTACCCTTGCGAGGGGACACTCGACACTCAGAAATGGACCCTGTTCAAGACCCTGAAGGGCAAGTTCCCTTTGGGAAAGGTTGAGCCTCAAAGTGTAGCGAAAGCTGCCAAGTGTCACAAGCCAAGAAATAGTCTCTACCAATTTCAAAGTAGTGAAACTCACCACGTGTCCCATCTCAGTATAGCAGAAGCTACCAAGTGTCTGCATCCGCACTTCTAGCCTCTAACGAGTTTCAAAGGTTATTCTAATAAGCTTATTTCAAAGCCGTGGATGCCGCCACGTGTCCTCACCTGCACCATAGAGAAAAGTAGCCATAGCAAGTGAGAAAGACACAAAGAAGTTGTTAAGGAGAATGACAGGCCTATGAACATCAAATTTAGGGTGACCGACTAGCCATTAACCTTCAAAAGATGAAAGACATGTGGACATCAAATTTGTAGCAATAAAGTGTCTAATTAATCTTTGTAGGATTAGAAGGAAAACCCGAATACATTCGAAGACCTTAAGGCTAGGGCCAAAAGGAAGAAGAGATAAAGAGGGAAACTCAGTAGGAGTTATTTTTAGTAGGTGGAATAGTCCACCAGGTAGGTATTTGGGGCCTGCCAGCATTGAAAGCGTAGCCTGTTTGTCCCCTTTGGCGTAAAGGCCACATGGACAACTTCATGGGTAGTAAATGATGGAATGAGTAATTTAGGCTTGGGAGAATACAATGGAGATGAATCAACATGCCACAGTTAAGGCAGCCACCCTGCTCCACCATGACTCTCCCTAACAAAACTAAAAATCCATCCAAGGCATTAATGCACAGCATGGGTCGCTCCATGGGACTAAGTGCCAAGCATCCCTTGGCCTCTATATAATGTCATCTCTTGTATCATTTTAGGGAGACCTTTTTGATCATAGAAGAAAAACTTTGCCCAAATTGAAAGGTGAATACTGAGACTTTGAGCTCAAATTGTTGTTCATATTATTTTATCTAAATGAGAAAGCAAGTTGTTTACAGACTTTGTGCTGTCATATCTTGTATCATTTTAGAAGATTGTTCTTATGTCTATCTTCTGAATGTCTTCTTGTTTATTTAATCTAACAAGCAGAATTAGTGGAAGTGATAAGGAAGGTGTCCTGAAGCCATCTACTTTTAGACATTGTACTGTCATATTTGTCTTCAGTGTGTGTTTTCTTTCTATTTTTGTGTGAAAGACCTTGGGATGACTTTGTGCCCTCATTATCTTTCGTATCTCACTCTTTGGGCAGTTAAAGTAGAGACATTGCATTCCATTTCACCCTACTAGTTCTTATCCTTTGTTACCAGTCATTTATCATACCTAAAAGAAAACCATGTTGTTTCCAGCAAGAACACTTCTGAAAGAAGAGAAGTGTCTTCAGTGTTTTCACCAAGATTTTCTCCTCTATTTGTTAACATCATCTCTAAAATAAGAGAGAGATTATTTATCCTACCCTAGAGTGTTATTTTTAGCATATATATAGTATATAGCTCCTACGTATTTATAGGGAACCTCCCCTTGATGAGAGGAGAGATTAGTCCCCTTTTGATGTGGTAAACCTACACATTTGGCTGACCAATCTTCCTGCTATGGTTGATAAGACCTATTTTGCTCAATTAGATAGCTGATTGACAAAATATTCACCCAACAATTTTTGGTGACTCTGCTAGGGAAGAGCGCACAGTTTGAAGTCTCAAACTTCAAGCCGAAGCAAATCCTGCTCTTTTCTATTTTTGTTCTACAATCTAGAAACTCCACGTTATACCAAAAGCCAAAAATCTCAAGGTGTTGTTGACCCTACTTTTGAGTTGGTGCAGCAGAGTAATTTTGAGTTGTTTCCTCCACAACCTCACCTTCAACGAACTAGGAGTCTTCCTCCTAGCCCTACCAGGTCACCAACACAAGGTAGAGCTTATTTTTCTGCTGCAAGCAGAGCTTTGCCTATCTATTCTCCACCTAGATTTGTGATCCCACTTTTACATAATCAAATCATGGCTCAAGGCCCCTGGGGTAACTCTTTTGGTCCATTGAATTTAACTCCACCTCTGCATGAGATTTCACATAGTTTAAGAAAGAATTTCCCCAAATTCTTTAGTGATGGGAAAGTTCATCCTGATGAACACATTATAGCTTTCAGTATAGCCCATGGCATAATAGGGGTGGAATTCGAGGATGTGGCATTTAGGCTCTTCATGGAAACACTACAAGGTGTTACTGTAGACTGGTTCTACCATCTGTAGGCCAAGTCAGTCACTGACTGGGACACACTTAAAGCCAAGTTTGAAGCAAGGTTCAAACCTGTAGAGGATCCACATGCCTTACTGGCCCAGCTCACATAGATGAAGAAGGAGCCCCATGAACCTATGAGGGACTTTATTGCCAGGTTTGACAAGCTGAGGCACAGGATTCCCATGGTCACCTAGCTGATGCCTCAAAATCTCAAGTGTTTCTTTATCAACTCACAGCTGCCTGAAGTGAGTTTCTTACTGAGACGGGCTAGACACATAGACCTTGCCATTGCTCAAGACTTGGCTACTGAGGTAGAAGATGACCTTATCTTGGTAGGAAAGATAAAGAGAGACCTGAATAAAGGTAAATCCTCTTCATCTTTTGAATACTCATCTACAACCATCACTGACACAATGCTACAAAAGCTAGAAAATGAAGTGCTAGCTCTCAAAAAGCAAATGGTGCAAGGGATGTCATCTGATCTTGCATACAGAGATGTACCAAGGAGAGCATTCCCTAATCAGCCCTACCAAGGCCATGCTGCCAGGAATCAAGGACAGTTAAATCACCTTCTTCCTCCATAGAGGAACCTTGCCTTCAAAGCACCTCCAATTAACTCAGTAGTTGGATATATTGAAGCTGAATCAGATTTCTCCTTCCATCCTTAGTTAAATCTTGAAGATGACGTTAATCTCTTCACTGAGGAAGAAGAAGAATTAGCTAGTGACTCCCATATTGGTTTTCTAAACTATCAGGATGAATCCAAAAGTGAAGGCAATGCAGCTGAGGGGTCATATGTTGTATTCACCCAGTCCAAGAATCAATTAGCTCAACAAGCTAATAAAGAGAAGATAGAGGGGAAACCTCAACCAGCAATTTCAATTGCTAAGCGTGGGACCACTCTGGCCTTCTAGCCAAAGGACTCGGTGACTACTAGAAAGGTAAGTACCCCAAACTTTTTTGCACCTTCAACTTCAAATTCATGATCCAGTTCTCCCCCTCCCAAAATTCAAAAGGATGAACTCCCATCCTCTATACCTAGTTAATTTTCAACATTTGATATCATTGACCATATAAAGAAAACCAAAATTCAAATGTCTGAATTTGAATTTCTACAGTCCCATCCTAAGTAATTAGACAAACTGGTTTAATGTGTTAAAAACTAGAATGTCCCTATTAAACAAGCAATTACCAAAATGACACATGATCCCCCCAGGAATACACCCACCAGGAACAATCTTGTCATTGCCCCTCCTACTGCTCCTGGTAGGACTAAACTTTTCTATGTCTCATTGCTAATAAATGGACGATAGCTGAACAATTGCATCATTGATTTTGGAGCTTCAGACAATGTCATGCCTACTAAAGTGGCTGAATCCCTTGACCTCACAATGACCAAGACTTTTGGTAGATGCTTCTCCATGGAGAACAAGCAAGTACCTCTACTGGGACAAATTAAAGATGCCCAATTTGTGTTTGCAGTGTTCCTAGATAAAAGAATCAAGATGACTGTCTTGGTACTTGACGTCCCAGCATCATATGGCATCCTTTTTGGGTGAAATTTCTGTAGGGATGTTGGTGGTGAATTTAGTATGGACTTATCTGAGGCAAGGATTCCAGTCAAAGGTGTTATGAAGAGGTTGTTCCCTGAGAAGGAAGTGAAATACGTGGTTACCCAAATCTCGGCACCTGAAGCTCAAATTCTATTTGAGTCTTCAGGCATGGGTAACTAATTTCTATCCATGGATGAAGTTCATAAGGCATCTGATGAAGCTCCTACAAGTGACAACCTAGAAATACATTTAGCTGAAACAGCATAAGAATTGGCAGAGTGTAATGCAAGTGTAGAAGAATATCCTCCTCTGAATGGAGAAGAATCCAAAATAAAATCAGTATCAAATGAGGTATGGATTCTTGAATTTGATGGTAGCTGCTCCTCCACTAGTTTAAGAGTAGGGGTTGTGTTGATATCTCCTCAAGGAGATATTTTTCCTTCATCCTACAAGTTGTAGTTCAGCAACACAAATAATACAGCTGAATATGAATCTTTGTTGCTTAGATTAAGGGTTGCTCAAGAAAAAGGCATCAAGCTCCTTCATGCCAAAAGAGATACTGAACTAGTGGTTTCTCAGGTGAGAAACCTGTACCAAACCAAGAATGAAAGATTTCATCATTATCACAATCTAGTCTGGGACTAAATTAAAAGCTTTGATGCTTTCATCATCTCTACCATTCTTAGAGAATTCAATGACCAGGCAGATACACTGGCTGTTTTAGCTACTCTCTTGGTCCCCCATCTAGATTTCAAAGGAGACAAGTACACTATTGAGTTGGTATTTAGACCAAGTATACCTAACAATGCTAGTCATTGGTAAGTGTTTAACAATAACAACCAAATCATTGCCTTCTTAGAAGTATGAACCAGCCCCTGAATCAAATACAGATGTAGGTGAGGAGTTCTTACAACTTAAAGGAATAAGATTCCCAAAGGCTTGGTTTCTCTTGAGAAACTATTTGACAAACATGACAGGTTTGTCAAATAGTAGCAAACAGATTCAAGCTCCTCCCAAGATTTTGATCAAGTGAATCTGGGAACCAAGGAAGATCCCAAGATGGTGAACATTGGGAAATGTTGTACTCCTGAGGAGAGGTTCAAGTTCATCACTTTGCTCAAATAATATAGGGACATCTTAGCTTACTCTTATGATGACCTGAAGTCACTCTAGCCTGATGAAATTCGACATGACATCCCTCTCAAGGCTGATTCGGCACCTTACAGGAAAAATTCTAGGTAGTATAATCCAAAAATATCAGGTACCATTTTATCTGAGATACAAAAAATGCTAAATGCTAGGATATTCTTCCCAATCCATCATTCACATGGATTGCCAATATAGTGCCTGTACAGAAGAAGAATGGTGAAATTTGCCTTTGTGTGGACTTTAGAAATTTGAATCAGGCATCCTTGAAGGATAATTATCCTTTGCCAATCATGGACCAAGTGCTTCAGACAGTGGTGGGCTCAAAGATGTTATCAATGCTAGATGGCTTCTAAGGATATAATCAGGTTAAAGTTGGTGAAGCAGACCAGCATAAGACTGCTTTCACCACACCTTGGGGCATGTTTACATATAAAAAGATGCCTTTTAGCTTGATAAATGCTGGCACCACCTTCCAAAGAGCAATGGACCTTGCCTTCAAGGATGAGATGGGTAAGTTCATCATATTTTATCTTGATGACTTGACTATCTTTTCCAAGCATCGCCCAGATCATGTGAGCCATTTGCAACAAGTGCCGGAGCATTGCCACCAGAATGACATTTTCTTAAACCCTAAGAAGTCAATCTTTGGAGTAACATATGGGAAACTTCTCAGACACATTGTGTCAAAAGGGGGCATATATATTGACTCAGATAAAGTCAAGTCTATCCAAGAGCTTACCTTGCCCACAAGTAAGACTGTTGTTCACTCCTTCTTTGGAAAGGTGAATTTCTTACGGAGGTTCATCCCCAAGTTTACTGAGAAGACTAGGCACATTGTGAACATGATGAAGAATAAGGCCACCTTCAATTGGACTGAAGAAGGCAAGTTAGCATTTGAGGATATCAAGACTGTCATTGCCCACACCCTAATCTTGGTTTTTCCAGACTATAACAAAGAATTCACCATATACAGTTATGCTTCAGAACATACGCTTTCAACAATTCTAGTTCAATAGAATAAAAAAGGTATGGAATCCCCCATTTCCTTCATGAGTTGTCCTCTCAAAGCTCATGAGTTAAAGTACTCAAACATGGAGAAGCATGCTTATATAGTGGTGAAGGCAGTGAAGCATTTCCACTTCTACATCTTGAATTCACACACAATTGCCTTGGTTCCTGACACCATGGTCAAATCCATACTGACTCAGTAGGAGTTTGGGATGAAAAGAGGTAATTGGGTTGCAAAGATCTAGGATTTTGATCTAGTCATCAAGCAACAAAGTTGGTGCATGGAAAGGGGCTATGCCAATTAATTGTTGATAACAAACTAGAAGGAATAGAGCATGAATAATTCGAGGTGGAAGACACACCAATAGCCCTCTTTATCTCCACCATGAATGAATGATATTTAGGTATTTCTCATTTCCTTACTTATGGTGAGTGTCCTGCTCACCTATCTTATAAATAAAGGAGAACCATCAAGCTGAAAGCTGCTAATTTTGTCCTCTAGGACAATGGCTTATACAAGAGGCGCCTTGATGGAATGTTCCTTCGCTATGTGGATAAGGAACAGCAAAGCCAACTTTTGAATTCCTTCCATAATTTAGCCTATGAAGGACATTTTTCTGCTCCTATGACTACCCATAAGATCTTGTGGGCCAGGTATTACTGGCCAACTCTCTTTTAAGATGCATACAAGTGGGTTAGGGAGTGTGAACTATGCCAGCAGTTTGTAAGAATACCTAAGTTAGATGCCCTGCCTCTCAAGCCAGTGGTCATAGAGGATCCATTCTAGCAATGGGAAATTGACTTTATTGGTGTTATAAACCCATCTTCAAGTGTTGGACATGATTATGTCCTTAAAGCAATAGACTACTTCACCAAATGTGTGGAAGTTGTTCCAACCAAACATGCTACTTCAGAAGTAGTTTGCAATTTCCTCAAGGAGAACATCATCTCCAGGTTTGGGGTCCCGACCAAGATTGTCACTAATAATGTAGCTTGTTTCACTTCCCAGAAGATTACTCAATTTTGTTTCTACTATGGAATTACACTCTCCCACTCTTTTGTTTACTTTCCACAAGGGAATGGATAGACTGAATCAAGCAATAAGAACCTGGTGACTATCATCAAGAAGCTGGTGGATGACAACCAAAGGACATGGCATAAAGCATTGGTTGATGCTCTATGGGCAGATAGAATTACACCTAAGATAGCAATTGGTATGTCTCCTTTCCAACTTCTTTATGGTATCAATGTTGAGATACCAATCACCTTGGAATTGATAGCATTGAAATTAGCTAAGGTAATTGAAGATCAAACGTATGAAAGTGCCCTTGATAAGAGGATCATGTTCCTGACTAAGCTGGATGAGCAGAGAACTATAGTGGTGGACCGAATTACTACTCATCAAGGTCTGGTGAAGAAGCTCTTTGACCAGAAAGCAAAGAACCATGATTTCCATATTGGAGATCAAGTCTTGTTGTGGGATAAGATAAGAGAACCAAAGGGGATGCATGGAAAGTTTGATTCCCTATGGAGGGGCCCTTTTACTATTCATCAGCTCAATGATGAAAATAGTTTCCTATTGAAGTATCAAGATGGCACTCTCTTTTCTCTACCTCACAATGGGCAGCATTTGAAACACTTCAACTCTTGAAGTATTGGATGAGTTCCCCTGTACATATGTATATTTGTATAGTCTTTTGTTTCTATTTTTTGTACTTTTCATTTTCATTTTTGGAGCCTTTCTTTTTGGGTAGCACAACTCCATAACCCAATGGCATACTTCAAGGCACTGGAGATTCCGGTTTCTACTCCCCTCAGTTATTCCAAGTTTTCATCTAACGGAAGTTTCCCAACTAGAGCCAGTTATTGTCCCCAAAAATAGTTTTCTCATTTTTGGGACAACATATAAACTATTTTGGTCCTATGTGACCAAAATTATCTCTCCCCTTTTCAAAAGTTGTTTTGAGCTTTCTAATTCCTCATTTTTCAAGATTTTTTAGTAAAAGGATTAGCAGTTTCAACAGGTTCAAAGGCTTCTATTGGTGAATCCAATCAAAAGAACCAGTTTCCAACACTTAGTCATTTTTCAGGATTGGTTCAGTGCCTTGGTTTGATTAGAAATGTCCATCGGCAAGCATCTAAGCAAGGATTGAACCATTGAACCATTGAACCTTGAACCATTTTGGTTCAACAAGATTAATGGGTTCAAAGTTTCAACGCCATCAACAAAAGCTAAGCGCATTTGTCAAAGGTTCAAAGTTCAATAGTTTCAAGGTTCCACGGCTCTAAGCACTTAGCGAGTTTCAAAGGCTTAAATAGTTGAACCGTTTAACCTTGAACCATTTTGGTTCATTGGTTTAATGGGTTCAATGGGTTCAATGCCCAAGTAGTTCAATGCACTTGGTTCAAAGATATCAAAGAGACTCAGCCAAATCAAAAGAATGAACTGACCGAACCGTTGAACCTTGAACCACTTCAACGGGTTCAACGTTCACAGGTTCAAAGGTTCAAAGGCAGGCTCAGTCAAGGAAAGGAATGTGAAAAATAAAAGGACGAGTGAAAAGCACCAAGTGTCGATTGTGGAAGGTTTCAATATGATGCAGTAGAAGATGCCACATGTCTCTAGTAAGGATCAGTGGAAGCTGACAAGTGTCATCATCTGTGTATACTAGAAATGAGTCTCAATTGTTTCTGTATGAGCTCCTATGAATTAGGTAGATGCTTCCATGTGTCCTCACCTATTCCAATGGAAGATTCCATGTGTCACTTATTCAAAATAGTGGAACGTGCCACGTGTCAAAGACAAAGCACTCTCAAATGCAGGGACACATAGCCAAGGAAAGGTTTCCTTTGGACAAATTGTCTAAAGGAATTCCTTTGAACATTTTGTCTAAATGAAATAAAGGGATGATAGTCCTCTGAAGAAATTAGAGCCCGAAGGCCACCTAGAGGATCCTGAAGGGTAGGTACCCTTGCGAGGGGACACTCGACACTCAGAAATGGACCCTATTCAAGACCTTGAAGGGCAAGTTCCCTTTGGGAAAGGTCGAGCCTCAAAGTGCATAAGAAGCTGCCAAGTGTCACAAGCTGAGACACAATCTCTACCAATTTCAAAGTAGCAGAACTCACCATGTGTCCTGTCCCAATGTAGCGAAAGTTGCCAAGTGTCTGCATCCACACTTTTAGCCTCTAACAAGTTTCAAAGCTTATTCTAATAAGCTTATTTCAAAGCCATAGATGCTGCCATGTGTCCTCATCTATGCCATAGTGGAAAGCAGACATAGCAAGTGAGAAAGACATAAAGAAGTTAAGGAGAATGGCAGGCCTGCGAACATCAAATTTAGGGTGACCGACTAGCCGTTAACCTTCAAAAGATGAAAGACCCATAGATGTCAAATTTGTAGCAATAAAATGTCTGATTAATCTTTACAGGCTTAGAAGGCAGACCCAAATGCATTTGAAGACCTTAAGGCTAGGGCCAAAAGGAAGAAGAGACAAAGAGGGAAACTCAACAGGAGTTATTTCCAATAGGTGGAATAGTCCACCACGTAGGTATTTGGGGCCTACCATCATTGAAAGCATAGCCTGTTTGTCCCCTTTGGTGTAAAGGCCATATGGATAGTTGCATGGGTAGTAAATGATGGAATGAGTAATTTAGGCTTGAGAGAAGATAATGGAGATGAATCAACATGCCACAGTTAAGGCAGCCACCCTGCTCCAGCATGACTCTCCCTGACAGAACCAAAAATGCATCCAAGGCATTAATGCGTAGCATGGGTCACTCCATGGGACTAAGTGCCAAGCCTCCCTTGGCCTCTATATAATTTCATCTCTTGTATCATTTTAGGGAGACCTTTTTGATCATAGAAGCAAAACTCTGCCCAAATTGAAAGGTGAATACTGAGACTTTGAGCTCAGATTGTTGTTCATATTATTTTATCTGAATGAGAAAGCAAGCTATTTACAGACTTTGTGCTATCATATCTTGTATCATTTTAGAAGATTGTTCTTATGTCTATCTTTTGAATGTCTTCTTGTTTATTTAATCTAACAAGTAGAATAAGTGGAAGTGATAAGGAAGGTGTCTTGAAGCCAGCTACTTTCAAAATTTGTGTTGTCATATTTGTCTTCAGTGTGTGTTTTCTTTCTATTTCTATGTAAAAGACCTTGGGATGACTTTGTGCCCTCATTGTCTTTCATATATCACTCTTTGGGAAGCTGAAGTGGAGACTTTGCATTCCATTTCACCCTGCTAGTTCTTATCCTTTGTTACCAGTCATTTATTATACCTGAAAGAAAACCCTATTGTTTTTTGCAAGAACACTTCTGAAAGAAGAGAAGTGTCTTCAATGTTTTCACCAAAATTTTCTCCTCTATTTGTTAACATCATCTATGAAATAATAGAGATAGATGGTTTATCCTACCCCCAAGTGTTATTTTCAGCATATATATATAGTATATAGCTCTTGTATATTTATAGGGAACCTCCCCTTGATGAGAGGAGAGATTAGTCCCCTTTTGATGTGGTAAACCTACACATTTGGCCGACCAATCTTCCTGCTATGGTTGTGTTGACACAGTGGATTGCACCCGAGGGCAGGACGCTTAGCTTCCGCCCTTCCACATGAAATAATGGAAACTCCCCTCTCACCTATGAGACCAGCGAAGCTGGAGGGAAGAGTCTCTAGGTAAGGGCTAGCTCCCTTTGATGCATCTAATTTGTTCCAATAAGTGCTAATATAGGTATATAGATATATAATGGGGAGGTGAAAAGGGAGAAGGATTATAGGAAAACAAATCTACTCTAAAATGGGTGATGCACCAAAATGATCTAACCTTCTCACACTCACACTTGAAATCAGACAAACACATACATACACTTCAAACTGGCAGAAGGACCAAGCTGCAAGAGGCTTATTAGGGAGGCTTTAATGGAACATACAAAAAATAGAGACTCACCAAAGGTGTTGTGAAAGGCACACTGTATAGTAACTTCTTCTATTTTTGCACTTCCAAATATAGCTCTCCTTGTCAGCTGCAAAAATGGCACCTTATAGACACCAAGTATGTTGGTGTTGAAACTATGGAAGCATCAAGAAGTAATGACTAAACACAAACTAACACTCAGACATACACAAAGATATCTAACTAGGATAGAGGTAAAAAATGTGTTTATTGATTTCAGGTGAAAATTTGCTAGGGCTACACCTTACAAATGTGGAAGATGATTTCTCAAATGACAAGTCTCCAATATATAGAAGAAGAAAGGAGGCCTTTTGGTGCCCTTTTTACAAGTGACCCATGTGCCTTACGAGCATTGGGAAGAGCAGGCCATTTAAACATAAATGTTGTGTCAGCCCTAGCTCTAACTTCAGGCATTTTTTGACACAGGCTGCACCATTTCCCCATTAACTGAGATTGCTCCTTGAAGGCACCTACGTGATTTGTCTGCTCATAAATGTGAAATGAAGAAAATGGGTCACACGATTGGCCGTTTGTGCCTTCTAATGGTCAATTTGCAGACATTATTTCACTTGTTGGAGTAATTTCTTGAATCAACACCTCTTTTTGCCACTTAGACTATCTGCCTGCTCCTACACTTGGCACTTTTGTCTTTTCCCTACCTTGTCTCTTTTTGGCTCTTTCAGCCCTCAGGCTATCTCTAGGCGGGTCGCTGCATTCCTTGGGCTCCTTTCATGGTTGGCGCTTGGGCATTTAAAAACCAATGTATTTTTTACTGGCTTAAATTTGATGTTCATGCACCCGTCATCACTTGAAAACCAATGGCTAGTTTTCCTTCTTAAATTTGATAGCTTCTGGGATGTCACCATCCTTGGCAATTTCTTTTGGGCTTTTCTGCTTTGTCCCTTTTCTGTGGACTCCCTTCTTAGCACTTTCCCGAAGGGAAGGTGACCCTTCAGCCTTTGGAAAGTGCCCCTTTATTTTGGTCAAGAGTCCCCCGCAAGGGCACCTACCCTTCAAGGTCCTTCGGCTCTTTGGTGGGTCTCTCCTTTGTTTCAGACTTTCTCATGAACAAAAAAGTCCATAGGAATTGGCTATTTGGCTTCCCCGGGCTTTTTCCCTACAGACAAAAAGTATGTGGGAATTGGCCGCCTCTGAATTTCTTCGCTTAAGTCTTTTGGGTAGCCCCTTTAAATTTCTTCGGTCTTTCTTTCTTTGTGGCCTCTTTGTAGTGCCTTTGCCCTCTGTAAGGGCTTATTGAACCTGGACTACCCTCTGCAAGGGCACCTACCCTTCGGCTTTGGGGGCACCTCGTTGAACCAACCCATTGAACTGAAATTGGTTTAATGGTTCAACGCTGCATGCCGAGCCAATTGAACCAAGCCTTTGAACTTTTCTTGCTCACCTTAGCCATTGAACCTATGCGTTGAACTGGTGCATTGAACCAAGTGATTGAACCAACGCGTTGAACCAAGCAATTGAACTGGTTTAATAGTTTAATGCTGCGCGCTGATAAACTTGCCAAAGTGTTGAGCTAAGCCAAAGCATTGAACTAAGTGATGAACCAAGGCATTTAAAATTTTCCAATGAACCAAGGCGTTGAACCAATGTGTTGAAGTAAAGCCTTTGAACCAAAACATTGAACTAACTCATTGAACCGATTCAACAGTTGAATGGTTCAAGTGACTGTTGAGCCAAGGTCATTGAACTCTTTGTTGAACCAAAGTGATGAACTTGAATATTGAACCCAAGCTTGAAGTTGAAGTGATGGACTTGAAGCGATGAACTAAGGCATGAACCAAAGCCGATTGAACTGCATATTGAACCAAGGTTGTGAACCAAAGTCGATTGAACTATAGATTGAACCAAGGCTGTGAACTGAAGCGATGGTTCAATGGTTCAAAGATGCCAACCTTCCTTGTAAATTTTCTTCAAATGAAGGCCCAAAAGAGCCTTATAAACCCCATACTCTCTGAAATTGATTTTCATCTACCAAGGATTACACCTGATGAGTCCGTAGAAAACTAAGCTCTGTAGAGTCTATAGAAATGGACCTGCAGAGTCCGTAGAAATTCCTGGACTTGTGCAAAATCAAAAAAAATGAATTGGCCTTGAACAACAGGGGAAGAAGGGGACCAATTTTTTTCCCTATTGGGCAAAAAATGGTCAACAAATTGGTGACTCCCAAGGGAAGCATGCCTGCTATGCTTAGAGGCCAATTGCCTTAAAAATCCATTGGGCACGGGGTCAGAATGTAACTTAAAGATCAGAAATAGCTCTGATAAATCTAGAACTAATCACGCATATTCACCTCGAAAGGGAAAGAAAAACACACATAAAGCTAAGAAAACTACTTGTGTAATCAGCACTTAGGGAAAATAGGGAAATAAAATTGAAAGCAACCTACTATATACAGCTAACCAAGTATTTTTGATTCCCTCCTGGATCAAAGGGAAAGCTTCTAATGTCTCCTTCATCTGACACACCCAGTATCGATAATGGATCCCATAAGGAAATATTTATGTGCAGCTTCTTCACCTGTTCTACCATGTTGATCTGAGGATTGCTCCCTTCCATATTTTCTTTGGGGTCGCTTACAGCCTTCTGAGGTGTAGGCCAGGGAGTTGAATGTATGACTGGCGGCCTAAAATTTGGGAATTTTTGGTTCACCTGTGGTGGAAGAGATGGTGTGGACATTTGAACCATTGCTTGAGTTTCTTCCATAGCCCTCCCTTTGGATCTTGTGTTGGCTACAACACAGTCAGCCTGATTATGTGTAGCACCCACATAATCGATTGCACAGAACTCACCTTCTAGGTGGTTCATAAGAGTAGAGTTAGGCTGACTCTGACTGTTGCTTGTGTTGGGTTGCATTGGAGCCTTGAAGACCTGGGAATGAGTGGCTACCTGATTGTCTTGCACATTTAGGTAATAACCCATCATCTCATTTGTATAAATGGCTTGCTCCTGACCATATCCCATGGTTGAACAACTTGGTTGTTCTTGCACCAGATTGTTCTGAACAGGCACCATCACCTTAGATGATGAAGGGGGGCCCAGGTTGTAGCCTTGGAAAGGTTTGGTCTGAGTAAGTTGACCCTGTCCTTGATTGTAATTTTGGAAAGGGGGTCTTGGAGCTTGACCATAATGCTGGTATCCCTAATTTGGTCTATTGCTTTGAGCTTGCTACCTTTTAAGAGCTACAAGTTCATTTGACATACTCTACAACAGACTCTTAACTTCATGAAACTCATTAGATGGGGTAGCAACTAGTTTCTCTATGCTAAGTAGAGGAGCTAATACAGGAGAAATGGCCTGAATTAGAGGTAGCATTTTTGGGAAAAGTGGCATATGGGGCCTAGGGGATATTTTTCCAGCCTGTACTAAGCAATTTTTAACTGTTATGGCTATGTCATAGGCAGCAAGCAGCACATGCCCTCTCATGGATTGTATCATAACAGCAATATAATTGTTTAATGCTCTTAAATAATATAGGAAATCATAGATATCAGTCGGTCTTACTAGAATGGGGATTCTATCCCATGTCTTCTAAAACTACGTGTTGAAATCTTGCATATATTCATGTGGGGCTCTTTTCATGGTCGTCAGCTGCTCAGCAAGCGAGAGGTGGTCACTCTTTTCTCCAAAACAGTCTATCAATTGAGTACCCAATTCATTCCAAGAGTGGATTGAATTTATAGGCAAATTCTCATACCAGTCAAGAGCTTTGCCCTTGAGAGACAATGCCAGCAATCTGATTGTGACATTTTCCTCTATGACATTGTGAATATTGCAGAGGTTAGCAATATTTCTAATGTGCTTGACAACTGTAATGGGCCCCTCTCCATCGAAAGAAGACACATTTTTGAGGGCTGCTCCCAAAATTGGGTCATAATGTGGGAGATTCAAGGGGCTCTGACCACAAAAAGCCGCAAAGGGTAATGTCATAGCTGGGATGGGATGTAACTATAGCCTTGTTTTGTATGCATTCCTTACTACAAGTTTGGGATGGTGGTTTTCTGAATAAGGATGGATCTTCTCAAACCTTAGTCTTTTTGCCAAGTTTAAAGGCAATTCAACTAATTCAAAAGGGATGCCCTTAGAAGCAGACTGTGTGGTGACTTTAGGCATAAGAAGTCAGACTGGTCTTTGATTAAGAAATGAAGTTCTTACTAGTGGAGTCACCAGATGTTGTAAATAGTTGATTTGCTATAACAAGACCATCATCAATCTTGAAACCTTGTTGAGTTGTAAAACTGGGTCCCACCAGGCGTGCCAAAAACTGTTGACACAGTGGATTGCACCTGGGGGCAGGATGCCTAGCTCCCACCCTTCCACACGCAACAATGGAAACTCCTCTCTCACCTGTGGGACTAGTGAAGCTGGAGGGGAGAGTCTCTAGGTAAGGGCTAGCTCCCTTTGATGCATCTAATTTGTTCAAATAAGTGCTAATATAGGTATATAGATATATAATGGGGGGTGAAAAGGGAGAAGGATTACAGGGAAACAAATATACTCTAAAAAGGTTGATGCACCAAAATGATCTGACCTTCTCACACTCACACTTGAAATCAGACAAACACATACATACACTTCAAACTGGCAGAAGGACCAGGCTGCAAGAGGCTTAGCAGGGAGGCTTTAATGGAACATACAGAAAATAGAGACTCACCAAAGGTGTTGTAAAAGGCACACTATATAGTAACTTCTTCTATTTCTGCACTTCCAAATATAACTCTCCTTGTCAGGTACAAAAATGGCACCTTATAGACACTAGGTATGTTGGTGTTGAACCTGTGGAAGCATCAAGAAGCAATGACTAAACACAAACTAACACTCAAACATACGATATCTAACCAGGATAGAGGTAAAAAATGCATTTATTGATTTCAGGTGAAAATTTTCCATGGCTACACCTTACAAATGTGGAAGATGATTTCTCAAATGACAAGTCTCCAATATATAGAAGAAGAAAGGAGGCCTTTTGGTGCCCTTTTACAAGTGACCCATGTGCCTTACGAGCATTGGGAAGAGCAGGCCACTTAAACATAAATGTTGTGTCGGTCTTGACTCTGACTTCAAGCATTTTTTGATATAGGCCGTGCCATTTCCCCATTAACTGAGATTGCTCCTTGAAGGCACCTACATGATTTGTCTACTCATAAATGTGAAATGAATAAAATGGGTCGCACGGTTGGCCGTTTACTCCTTCTAATGGTCAATTCATAGACACTATTTCACCTGTTGGAGTAATTTCTTGATTCAGCACCTCCCTTCACCACTTAGACTATCTCCCTGCTCCTACACTTGGCACTTTTGTCTTTTCCCTACCTTATCTCTTTCTGGCTCTTTCGGCCCTCGGGCTATCTCTAGGCAAGTCGCTGCATTCCTTGGGCTCCTTTCATGGTTGGCGCTTAGGCATTTAAAAACCAACAGCTTTTTTACTGGCTTAAATTTGACATTCACGCACCCATCATCACTTGAAAACCAACGGCTAGTTTGCCTTCTTAAAGTTGACAGCTTTCAGGATGTCACCGTCCTTAGCAATTTCCTTTAGGCTTTTCTACTTTGTCCCTTTTCTATAGACTCCCTTCTTAGCACTTTATCGAAGGGAAGGTGACCCTTCAGCCTTTGGAAAGTTCCCCTTTATTTTGGCTGAGAGTCCCCCATAAGGGCACCTGCCCTTCGGGGTCCTTCAGCTCTTTGGCAGGTCTCTTCTTTGTTTCAAACTTTCCTGTGGACAAAAAAGTCTATGGGAATTGGTCGTTTGGCTTCCCTGGGCTTTTTCCCCGTGGACAAAAATTCCATAGGAATTGGCCGCCTCTGAATTTCTTCGCTTAAGTCTTTCAGGCAGCCCTTCCAAATTTCTTTGGTCTTTCTTTCTTTGTGGCCTCTTTGAAGTGCATTTGCCCTCCGTAAGGGCTTATTGAACCTGGACTACCCTCCGCAAGGGCACTTGCCCTTTGGCTTTGGGGGCACCTCATTGAACCAACCTGTTGAACCAAAATTGGTTCAATGGTTCAACGCTACACGCTGAGCTGATTGAACCAATCCTTTGAACTTTTCTCGCTCACCTTAGCCATTGAACCTGCGCGTTGAATTGGGGCATTGAACCAAGTGATTGAACTAATGCGTTGAACCAAGCAATTGAACTGGTTCAATGGTTTAATGCTATGCATCCATAAACTTGCCGAAGTGTTGAGCTAAGCCAAAGCATTGAACTAAGGGATGAACCAAAGTATTTGAACTTTGCCAATGAACCAAGGTGTTGAACCAACACGTTAAACTGAAGCCTTTGAACTAAAACATTGAACCAACACGTTGAACTAGTTCAACGGTTCAACGGTTCAAGTGACTATTGAGCCAAGGTCATTGAACTCTTTGTTGAACCAAAGCGATGAACTTGAAGATTGAACCCAGGATTGAAGTTGAAGTGATGGACTTGAAGCGATGAACTAAGGCATGAACTAAGGCCGATGAACTGTAGATTGAACCAAGGCTATGAACTAAAGCGATGGTTCAATGGTTTGAAGATGCCAACCTTCCTTGTAAATTTTCTTTAGATGAAGGCCCAGAAGAGCCTTGTAAACCCCATACTCTTTGAAATTGATTTTCATCTGCCAAGGATTACACCTGCTGAGTCCGTAGAAAACCAAGCTCTGTAGAGTCTGTAGAAATGGACCTACAGAGTCCGTAGAAATTCCTGGACTTGTGCAAAATCAAAAATAAATGAATTGGCCTTAAACAATAGGGGAAGAAGGGGACCAATTTTTTGCCCTGTTGGGCAAAAAATGGTCAACAGGTTGATAAGACATATTTTGCTCAATCAGACAGTTGGTTGACAAAATATTCACCCAACAGAGCGAACCTTGGTTAATAGGTAATGCAATTGAATTATCAATAATGTGATCACGTTCATGTTATTTTTCAAATAAAATCATTTAAATTTTAACATGAAGGTATATTTGGCCATAAGCTTATATTTACTACTCTAAATTTTAAGTATAAGATTACATTTATACTTTAAATTTATTTTAGTAAATATAAGTATTAGGGTCACTCTGCATCTAAAAGAGTTGATCTCACAGTTGCATGTCTTATGATGTGGAAAATAGTTGTTCAAAATCCAATATGGTCAATAATTTGGCATTTTCAAGGTCTACATATTAAACCTAGTGATTTTAGTACATAAATTTTACAATTGATATCCATTTTTGGTAAACATATAGTCATTTGTAAGGTTTTTGTGCCTTCTAGATTGATTCTTGGCATTTATAAGAGTTCTAAGTTTGTCAAAATTGAAGTTTGAAAACTACTCACTTTAAACTTGATCCAAAGTGGTGTGATTGAGGTAGTGGAGGTCATATTGATGACCTACACACATCAAATGACTACTTTGTGTTAATTTCACTTGTTCATCATCCCTCCCTCATCATTGATCACTTTTTACTCATCCCTCATTACCCCTAATCACTCTCTCATCATTCCTCATTACCCCTAATCACTCCTTCATTGATATTCACTATCCATATTCATCTCTAATCTCTCCTCCATTGACCCTTACCATCCCTCATCATCCCTAATCACTCTTTCCTCATTCCTCATCATCCCTAGTTGCTTCCTCATCCATATAAAATCCCTCTTCATCCCTCTCCTTTATTGACCTTTATTGTATCTCACAAACTCTAATCACTCAGGCTTATCATCCCTAATCATTTCTTCATTGACTATCACCATCCCTCATTATCCTTAATCACTCCCTCCTCATCCATCATAATCCATAATCAATCTTTCCTCATCCCTCATCATTGTTAATCACTCCCTCATTGACCCTCATTGTCCCTCATCACTCCATCATCTACCCTCACCATCCCTCATCATCCCTAATTACTCCCTCATCATATGACATAAGTATATACTCTAAAAATATCTTTGATTCTAATCATGTGTTGTTTAATCCATTATAATAAAAATTAACTCTAAACTAGGACTTTTTATGTTATCAATACCCATTTGTGATAGTCAATGTTATTACTGAATGAATTGGATGATCTTCCAAATTCATAGTCAAGTAACATAAGTACTAACACAAAATAGATTTTGAATTTTAGTTCATTGAATTATTTTTTTTGTGCAGCTGGCTAGATGAAATTTTATTCAGTTCCACATTTGGCAGCTTGGTTCAAAAGATAAAAACTAAGCACAAATCTCTTGTATGATTTTCTAATTATGAGAATATTTAAATCAAATGCAAATTTATTTAGTGTATTATCATATGACTTGAATATTTGTCAGTTTGACACATGCATTCCTTGTGTGTGTAATGTATCCCAAATATTTTAGATCTTGCATGAAAAATGAAAATTTATTCTTGTTATCATAAAAACATGCTTCTACAAAATGTGAAACACTAGTTCAGCATGGTGTAGATGTTCATCCCATATTTTCTAAAGATTTAAATGTCATCAATGTATATTAAAAAAAATACATAGGTAAAGGCCCTAAGGATGTCGTTCCACATCTCAATGAATTAATTCACTACATAAGTTAACCTAAAAGGCATAACCAACTAGTCAATCAATCCTTCCTTTGTTTTTAAGACTATATTTCAAATGTCTAGAGGTTCAACATGAATATGATGATACCCAAAGTTAAGATCAATTTTGGAAAATATTTCTACACTTTGGATATGGAATAAAAATGCCTTAATATTAAGATTAGGATAATATTTCTTCACCTTAATCTTGTTAATATTTTTTTAATTGATTCACAACTTTTCCACAAGCATAATTAGGCTTTTGCAAGGCAATGATTTGGGTATGATATCTCCATTATCCATGATTTCATGGATTGACAACTTGATCAATTCATTCTCTAGAAATGATATGTTGTATAAATAGGTTTGAGGTAGAGGTAGTTAAGGGATCAAATCAATATTATTACTTAGTGTACAATATGTAGGATCTTATATAGGTGACTGAAAGTGTTAGAGGTACAATCACTTAGACGGGGGATGATTTAGTGATTCAAGATAATCCAATTCAATTCTCAACTCTTAAAATTTTAGCATAAATCAACTTGATAAAGCAAAATAAACATGAAATCACATACATCCAAAGCATACATAAGAGCATACATCACATGAACACATCAAATATGTGGGAAACCCTTTTGAGGGATAAAACCCACTAAACCCTAAAAAATGGACTATAGTCCTATAAAACAAGATCCAACATTTAGACCAGCACTAATTAACCAAGGATCACCCATCCCTTAGTTTAGTGAGACACCAATCCCATAAGGATCTACTACCCCTACCTAGCTGAGCATCCACAAAAACTAGACCTTTAGCAAGATTTATCTTGTAAGGAGGAATCAACCCCCTAGGCAACTAAGCACCAACTTATCTACCTTGAATAGATGATCTTGAACACCTATTACTAATATTCAACTAATGATGACCACCTTTTTTTTCACTCTTCACCTTCACTCTTTCACCCAAATAGTCTCAAGGGCTCACTGGCTCAATTTATCTCTTATAGGATCATTAGGTCTAATGAACTATGTATCCACCTACATCATCTTGATTAGATAAAAATTAATAATCATTTTTCACACTCTAATGGTCCTAACTAACCTATACCTTCTATTTTAAAGGTTCTCTTCTTCACTTGAATCCACGCATCCACACCTAACACAATTAGTCCAATTAGACCTTGTACTTATACCACTCTCTTCCTTTAACCCATCTTGGTCGACCAAGATGATTTACATATTTGAACCACCTTTTAAATATGTCCTCATAAATTTTACATGTAATAACCACACACTCCTTAGGTCATTCATTACCTCACTATCCCCAACCACCATTAGGTCTTGGTGAGAGCTAAAATAATTAGGTCGTCATACTCACACGTTACATGTGAGACTACTTAGACCACCTTCATCTTTTACCAATTATTTAAACAAATCAAAAATATCGATAATAGACCCTTTATCACTCCCTCATTGGTCCATGCAACTTGGAAACACCAACTCAACACTTGAAGCTACCAATTAGGTCTCCTCGCTCTTTAGGCTTTCATACATAGAAAACATAGTCTTAAACTTCTGAAGTAAATACTCAAGTATTTCACATATACATATGATTATATAAAATGTGTTAACCCTTTAGTATTTATTATACACCTCCATGTGATTTAGACACTTCAACATAGGCCCTAAGCACTCAATTCAACTCTCTCAGAATGATCACTCAGACTAGTCACATACAGTCAAAATATAGTTATACTATTTTGACTCTCCATATCTAATTAGGGGCATATCATGACATAAAATACTTTCTCATAATCCTTAAATATTTATATAACATCTCCATACTCATTTTATTCCTCAATTCTTCTTATAACACCTTCAACTCACTCATGCAACATGGTCACTCAATGTGCCAGTGTATTCATCAAACACAGTCAACTTATAAGCCTTTGTTCATATTGAATATGGATTTTTTAAACCTCAAAAAACCACATATATTTTATTTATGGATTATAAAACACTCTCCAATTTATTTCATCTTGAAACATCAAAATACTATCAATAACAACTCAATTATCCTTCTCGGGTCACTTGTAGAACATGGTCAAACATAGTCAATTTTAGAGATTAATATTTTTTACTATACAAATATTAAAACCTTATAAATCACTTTTTTAGATTCATCATGAATTCCTCTTAAACTTTTATTTTTACATCACCATGAAATTCATCTTGGATCAAACGATATAGCTCAAATACTATAGACTTGTTATTCCTTTGTTAATTCAAATACCAATAGTCATTGTATAATGCAAATATTATAGGCAATGTCATCATGTCATGCCCTCACATAGCTTGATCAAAAACACTATTTTTATATCCTTGTGAGATTCTTAAATTTAACTCTCATCACTCATTATTTATATTTAATATGTGCTTCCATAATTTAAACACTTGGCACCCTCGTGTGCCTTCTAAGCACATTGACTATTTGAATCCAATGAACTTATGCCACTTGGTAGTCCCATATGCCTTCTGAGCATCCTTTGACATATTGACTAAGTACACACTATTGTATCACTACTAACAAGATCATTCACTCCATTATGTCCTTATTTGGTCAAATTAAATGCTCACCATTAGATCTATGATCCGATTAAACTATCACCGTAGATCTTCGATAATGAAAATTTGGCTAAGTATGGGAACTTAGTGAACTCATCCTAAGAATCCAACTTTTCACCTTAATAAAAAAATTATGCCCTATTTCTAGATCTAAAACTTGAACCATATGATCTCTTCACATAGGGGAATCCATCCATGTATCAAATTGCTCCTAAAATTTTCACCTATGTGAAATATGACATCATTAAATTGCTTACTCAGATTTATTTATCAAGATGACTACTTGATCTTAGAAATTCATATGACTTGTTTAATGAATTTTATTTACTTCCATAAGCACTCATAACATCACATAGGATCTCTGCAACATGTCCATACCATCAATATCATCCATCAATTATTTAACTAAGTAAACACTCTCCAAACCATCAATCTGATCACTTTATCATTAATGCACTATGAATTATGACCTCTTTGACATCAATGAAAACCTAACATCAATGACCATGCTCAATAATCTCCCCTTTTGTCATTGATGGTAAAACACCCTCAAAATGACTTCTTACTCATTTAAACTCTTTCATTATGATCTTTCTCCCCCTTTGACATTAATGACAAAGGGTCTCTTCCTCAACATGCCAATAATCATTCTTCAACATTATGCTCCAACTCATGTCATATATTCTTTAACATACACCAATCTAAACTTGGGAATTTTTAATCCTTGGACCTGTCTACCTACAAAAATTTATAAGCTTTCTTTGCTCAGGCACGAAGATTCAATACCTTGTCAAAACACATGACTTGGTTTGATCAAGTCATCATATCAATCTTCTTGAATTCACAACTGTAACAGACATTTTCACTCTTTTATCATAACTGAAGCATCTTCACATATGTTCCACCTCACATCATGCACATCTTCTTCAAGCCAATCAAGCTAATTGAGTTATCTACCCCTTATCCAAACACATCTTCAAATGATATTCTTTTCCTAAAACATCAACCAAAGCTCAATTGGAATCCACCATGCTTCATCTTGCTTGTCAAGTGTCTCCTTAAATCCTAGATAGAGACACCCTAACCCATAATGTCATAGAATAATGTGAAACCAAGAGTTACCCACAACTCCTCATATTCCTTCTCATCCTTGGTCATCTGATACTCATAGTTCTTATTCTTCTTCTTAGTCTTAATAAAATCAACATGTCATGCACTACAATATTCTCATTTTATTCTAAGATTGGATCGATAACATATGGAGACAGAAAAGTTTCATGGCATACCTTTTCAACTAAATAAATAACTTCATAAATGGGCATTGATAGCTGATATTCTTTGCATGAAACTTGCTCAACAATAGGAAGATATTCTCTTGGATCCATACATACCTTAGAACTAGCCTCAATTGTCACTTTGGTCTTTTCTTTGAGCTTGACTTGAACTGACTTTTGATTTTCCTTTTCTATATGGAATGAAGACACATTATCTTGGAATTATTGAACCTTCTTCATATCTGATTCCTCTTTTGCTTTATCAGGTAGTCCTCCTTGTCTTTTAGCTCAGCTGAATTAGTTTTCTTGGTCTTCACTTCCTTAGGAAACCATACCAAGGATTGACCTTTCTTGAGCACACTAGGATGTCCATGCACCTTCTTATGACTTGATAGCTTGCTTTTATAATATCTTACAATATGACCAACTTGATGACAACTAAAACAAATAACATCATTCATACCTTCTGCTTGATGAATATTATGAATCTCAACAAACATACTATCTTTTCTCTTAGGTTCATTATGTTCAATCTTAACTATCTTAGGTCTCCATACCTGGGTTAGTCTTTTCCCATGCATTCTGGGGTAGAATCTAGAAATATGTCCCATGACATGATAATTATAGTAGACTACATTATTCATAACTATAGCTGACCAGCTGATCTTCCTTCTACAGTTTCTTGCCTTATCACAAAAAAGCTTACATGTAAAGTACTGACCATGAAATGAAATTTCATACCTTATAGCATTTGGTTGCCTCATAGGTTTTATCATGTTGCACTTGGTGCTTGCATCCTTCTTGCCTTGAACTGACCTCTCTTGATTTTTCTTAGTATTGTTTACCTTGATAAAAAAAATTCTCATGCTCATCCTTTAATGAATCTAGCTTGGTTTTTAATTGAATGATCTCATCCTTTTTAGCTCTTATACTTGAACTTGTAGCCTCTAGCTAAATTCTAAGAACTTGGATAGTCTCCTTATCCCTCTTAGCTTATTTATCCATGTCATCCTTCAATCTACATGATTTCTCTTCAATAATCTTTATAGAATCAATATTGGATTTAAAATCATCATGCTCACCTTGATTTTAACTCAACTTGGCATTTGTCTCTTCTAACTGAGTCTTGAGATGTCTGCATTCTTCCTCTTTTAAACTTAGATTTGTCTTTGTAACCCTTAATTGATCCTCAAGAATGTTGATCTTATCTTTATAATATTTTGATCTTGATATTACCTTCAAGGATTATATCTCCTTATTGATATTTATTTACTCATCCTTAATAGCCTTATAGTTTGAGGCCATGATCTTATTCTGATCATACTCACTCAACTTACCTTTGTACTTCTCAAAAAGTGCCTTGAGATGATTGCACATTTTTCACTTGATTTTAGACATGCATAAGTAACCTCCACTTGAGACTTCAATTATTAATTCTTTTTCTTCAATTTATTATCCATATTTTACCTTAGATCACCTTTAAGTGGTTAAACTTGCAAAGAAGGTCCTTCTATGATACTACTTGTGATGAAAGATAATCCAATTCAATTCCCAACTCTTAAACTTTTATCATAAATCAACTTTATCAGGAAACATAAACATTAAATCACATACATCCAAAGCATACATAAGAGCATACATCACATGAACACATCAAATATGTGAGAAACCCTCTTTTGGGATAAAACCCACTAAACCCTGTAAGATGGACTACAGTCCTATAAAACAAGATCCAAAATTTATACCAGCACCAATTGATCAAGTAACACCCATCCCTTATTTTAGTGATATGTCAATCCCACAAGGAACTACTACCCCTATCTAGTTGAGCACCCATAATAGTTAGACCATTAGCAAGATTTATCTTGCAAGGAGGAACCAACCCCCTAGCCAACTAAGCACCCACTCAAATACCTTGAATAGATCATGTTGAACACCTTTTTCTATGCTTCAAATTATGATTACCACCTTTTTTTTTACTCTTCACCTTCACTCTTTCACCCAAACAATCTCAAGGTCTCACTTGCTCAATCTACCTCTTTTAGGCTCATTAGGTCCAATTACCTGTGTATCCACCTATATCATCTTGATTATATAAACATGAATTATCCTTTCTCACACTCTAATGTTCCTAAATATCCTATACCTTCTCTTTTAAAGGTTATCTTCTTCGCTTGAATCTGTACATCCACACCTAGCATAATTAGTCCAATTAGACCTTATACTTATACCACTCTCTTCCTTTAACCCATCTTGGTCAGCCAAGATGATTTACATATTTGAACCACATTTCAAAAAGGTACTCATAAATGTTACATGTAATAAACACACACTCCTTATGTCATTCATTACCTCATTATCCCCAACCACCATTAGGTCTTGGTGAGACCTAAAACAATTAGACCTTCATACTCACACGTTACATGTGAGACTAGTTGGACCACCTTCATCCTTTACCAATGCTTAAAACACATCAAAAATATCTAAAATATACCCTTTATCACTCCTTAATGGTTCCATGTCACCTATAACACCAACTCAACACTTGAACCTACCAATTAGGTTTCTTTACTCTTTAGGATTTCATACATAGAAAACACAGTCTCAAACTTTTGAAGAAAATACTCAAGTATTACACATATAAATATGATTATATCACATGGTTTAACCCTTAAATACCTCTTATACACCACCATATGCTTTAGCCACTTCAACATAGGATCTAATCACTCACTTCAACTCTCTTAGAATGACCACTTAGACTAGTCACATACAATCAAAATATAATTATACTATTTTGACTCTCCATATCTGATAAATGGCATATCATGAGATAAAATATTTTATAATAAGCCTTAAAGGCTTATATAACATCTCCATTCTCATTTTATTCTTTAATTCTACTTAGAACAACTTCAACTCACTCCTATAACATGGTCACTCAATCTGTCAGTGCATTCATCAAACACAATCAACTTCTAAGCCTTTATTCATACTAAATATGGATTTTTAAAACTTATAAAATCCACAAATATAGGATTAATAGAGTCTAAAATATTCTCTAATATTTATTTCATCTTGAAACATCAAAATACTATCAAGAACAACTCAATTATCCTTCTCGAGTCACTTATAGAACATGGTCAAACACAAATTCAACTTTGGAGCTTAATATATTTAACTATATAGACATTAAAACCTTATAACTCACTTCCCTATATGTTCCTTGAAGTCCTCTTCAACTTTTATTTTTACATCACCATGGAATTCATCCTGAATCAAAAGATATAGCTCAAATACCATAGACTAGTTATTCCTTTGTTAATTCAAATACTAATGATCGTTGTGTAATGCAAATATTGTAGGCACATGTCATCATCTCATGCTTTCACATATCTTGATCAAATGTTCTTCTTTTATCTCCTCATGATCTTCTTAGCTTTAACTATCATTGCTCACCATTGATCGTTGATCTATGCTTCCATGATTCAAACACTTGGCACCCTCGCATGCCTTCTGAGCACATTGACAATTTGACTCCAATGAACTTCCACCATTTGGCAGCCCTGCATGCCTTCTAAGCATCTTTGGAGATATTGAATAAATATGCATCATTGGATCACTACTGACAAGATCATGTTCTCTGTTAGATCCTTATCTAGTTAGATTAAACACTCACCGTTAGATCTATGATCTGATTAAACACTCACCATATATCTTCAATAATGAAAATTTGTCTAAGTATGGGAACTTAGTGAACTCAGCCTAAGAATCCAAATTTTTACCTTAATAACTTTTTTTATGCTCCATGTCTAGACCTGAAACTTGAACCATATGATCTCCTCACATAGGGGAATCCATCCATGTATCAAACTACTCCTAAAACTTTCACACATGTGAAACATGATGTCATCAAACTACTTACTCAACTTTATCTGTCAAGATGACTACTTGATCTTAGACATTCATATGATTTTCTTGATGAATTTTGTTCACTTTCATAAGTACTCATAACATCCAATAGGGTCCCTATAGCATGTCCATACCATCAATATCATCCATCAATTGCTTAACTAAGCAAACACTCTCCAAACCATCAATCTAGTCACTTTGTCATTAATGAATGCACTATGAATCATGACCTCTTTGACATCCATGACAACCTAACATCAATGATGATGCTCAATAGAAAGATATGCTTGTATTCATCTAGTATATGGTGACATAAGGATGTTATTACATTTGCTTCTTACCATCAAGATTATACTTATTACTACAATTGACAATATTATTTCACTTCTTGGCACTAATTAATGAAAGCTTATGAACTAACTATGATATATGGTATTTTAAATCATGACAATCTATCATAATATTTCAAGGATTTACTTCATAGACTACATGTCAATGGTAAATATATGGTTGACTACATGTAAAACATCACCCACCTCTAATGGTGAGATATCACAAAGGATTGCATCTTTAAAAAGTTTGATTTTGTACACTAAGTGACACTACTAGGTGATCAATTTCTCAAGGCCTACACTAGACCATACACTAGTGTATGGTTATGGATAATGTATAAATTTCAAGTTCAATTTTTGAAAATATGCTTTAGGAGAAATTAAATTCTTCTAACTTCCATTGGAAATGATGAAGTGTATTGTCTCACCATTGATCTCGATATTTTTAATTCATATAATTTATTATTGGGGGAAGTGGAGATATTTTTAGTGCCAACCATTTCATTAGGTTCATAATCTATCTACTTACCTTTTTATAGTGATAGATAACTTGTACCCACTTCTCGAGATGTGCAAGTAGAGATATCATAGTGTGACACTTTTAATTAGATTGAATATTGAAGATATGAATTAAGCACCACTTTCCAATCTTGGACTACTTGTTTTAATCATTTGAAAATTATTTTCCAATCTATAGTATGATGACTCAATAAATAAACATACAAATAGAAGGCCTTCAATATAATTATTCAGATCATAAAATTTCAGCATATGGAAAGCAATTGATTGGTTTCAAGAAATCACATAGCTTGGTGATCTTCATGTATTTACTACCCATTTTTGGTGATATGGTCATTTTACTTACTTCTTTTTTTCTGGTGGATTTTCAATTGTGAATTAAATCATTTATAATAGGCCCATATTTTTCATGCATGTTAAATATTTATGTTTCAAATTTGCCTCCACATCATTTTGATCACTATATCTTATGTTTTATTCTAGCACTCAACTCTCCACTTGTATCTCTATCATTGTTAAACCCCAAAAAAATACCACCATTAAGGTATTGGATGGAGTGATTAAGGATGAAGAGGGATGAAGAAGAATTGAGTAGAGATGATGAAGGAGTCAATAGGGATGATGAGGGATGGTGAGGGTCAATAAAGGAGTGATTAGGGAGTGATTAGGGATGATGAGGGATGGTGAGGGTTATGAGGGAGTGATTAGGGGCAATGAGGGATAAGGAATGACTGATTAGAGATGATGAGGTATGATGAATCAGTGATTAGGGTTGATGAGGAATGGTGAGGGTCAATGAGGGAATGATTAGGGATGATGAAGGAATGATTATAAATGATGAATACTGGTGAGGGTCAATAAGGGAGTGATTACTGATGATGAGGGATGAGGATGGAGTGATTAGGGATGATGAAGTGGTGATTAGGGATTATGAGAAAGTAATTAAGGATGGTGAGGGGTGATGATAGATAATGAGGGAGTGATTAGGGATGATGAGGGAGTGATTAAGGATGATGAGGGATGGTGAGGGTTAATGAGTGAATGATGAGGGATGATGAGGTATGAGGAGTGAGTGATTAGGAATGATGAGGGATAGTGAGGGTTAATAAGGGAGTAATCAGGGATGATGGGAGAGTGATTAGAGATGACTAAGGATAATGAGGTTCAATGAGGAAGTGATTGGGGACAATGAGAAATGATGAGTGATTAAGGGTGATGAGGCATGAGTAAGAAGTGATTAAGGATGAGGGAGGATGATGAACAAGTGAAATTAACATAAAGTGGTCATTTGATGTGTGCAAGTCATCAATGTGACCTATGCTACCCTAATCATACCACTTTGCATCAATTTCAAAGTGAGTGGTTTGCAAACTTCAATTTTAACAAACCTAGGACTCTTAGAAATGCCAAAAATTAATTTGAAAGGCACAAAAACCTAAAAAAGGACTATATGTTAACTAAAAATAGACATTGATTGCAAAAATTATGTCTTAAAATCCTTGGGTTTAATACTTAAACCCTGAAAATGCCTAAGTACTAACTAGATTATATTTTTAAAAACTATTTTCCATATCGTAAGGCATGTAATTGAGACCAACTCTATCAGAGGTAGAGTGACCCTAATTTCTTATATTTACTAAAACAAATTTAAAAGTATAAGGAAATAAATGTAATAATATAAATTTAAACTTATACATACTAACTATATCAATAATGTGATCTAACACAATAGCATTATCAATAATGTGATCATGTTATTGATAATGTGATCGTGTTACCTATTAACCAAGGTTCACTCCATTTACATATTCATTAATTTAAGTGTAAAACAACATTAATGTGACTGCATTATTATTTTTAAAATAACATGATCGCATTATCTATTAACATGATCACATTATACATTAATATGATTACATTATGGCTCAGTAATTGTTGAGCCATAATTTAAATAATGTGATTGTATTATGTCAATAACATGATCACATTATTTAATAATGTGATCGCATTATTGAAAATGTCCACAGAATTATCCCCCAACTCCGTGCACTTACCCTTTACCTTAAATAAGGATTTTAGTAGTTAATTAGTGTTAGTTAAGTTAAACAAGTTCCTAATTACATTTTAAAGGTAACTTTTTTCCCAAAGCTAGGATTTGGCTATTGAAATAAGAAAAAGATCTTTGAAATGTTTTCCAAATGGGGGAAAATAATGAGAGTAATAAATAAAAAATTTCAATAATGACTAAATTTCAAAAGTTCTTCCATTTCCTTAATGGAGGAGCTTCATTCTTTCTTCATTGCATCATCAACAATATTTCTTCCTTGTGCTTTGTGTGCATTGCTCTTTCAAATCCATTCTGAAATAGGGAGATGTTTTGTATTGTGATTTTGAAGATTCTTAAAAATGCTTTGATGATGAAATCTTATGAACCTTCTTTGAGGAGGAATAACATGCAATACAGATCTTCACTCTAAGTCTTGAAGTCTCCATTGCTATTGATTTTGAAACTAGAAGATGAATGTGCAGGGCCTCATGGGTTGGCAAGATGCATCATTCCCACCCATGAAAATCTTACCCTTTATAAAACTAAGCTACTAAAGCAAGCAGACCTTATAAGACCCATTCATTTAATAAGAATGATTTTCTCCTAGTTATTCCTAATGGGCCCCTACCTTGGATTATGGCTTCTATTTCACACAGTTTCATGTACAAATATTATATATTTTTTTAATCAACAAATGTTAACCACATGGTCTATCAATTAAATTTTGACGTAGACACTACTTCCACAAACTTTCTCAACAACCTTATGAACTATGAAAACCTTATGTCTCTCATTGAAACTATTTTTTAACTTAATATGATGTTGTATAGAATATGTCCTAATCCTTATCCACCCACCATTGTGTGGAATAGTGGGGGCACTTATCTTCTTTAACGTATGTCTTCAAGGTAATCACAATTCCCTGTAAACATTAAGCTCAAAAAAATCAAATCATTGCTTCTCCCAAGCCAACATTGGTAGATGATAACACATGGGTCCTCGAGGTCTACAACAACAAAATGATAGTCTATTATCACATGTTCTTGAAAGATGTGTCCCCTCTCTAGGTATTAAACTCCACCTCTTCATCCTAGTGTATACTTAATGACATCAACCCTCTAAATTGCATGTAATTCCATCATGGAGATATGTAATTTAAATAGAAGAATATATAAAACAATGTGTGTGAGTAATTCTCATTGATCATATTTAGGTTAGCTTGGAACTTGTCATCTTTCTTGATCTCCTAAACTAATGTTTTTGACCTTAAAATTTAAGGATTGAATGTTACTTTCCTCCATTTGAGGGTGGTATTAAAATGTTGTCTTCAATATATTTATCTGAAAAAATGTTGAGAGATATCAATCTCAAGCTGCTTATCTTGGATTAATGACTCTATTGCATTTTCCTTAAATTTATTGTTGATTGGTGACAGATAGTCTTGATTTAGTTGCACCACTATCTGGCTCAAAAACATCTATCAGAGAAAAATAAACAGGGTCCAAACTTCACCCTATGCCCAAGATATAAATATTTCTTAGTTAATTTCTCCAATCAAAAATAAAAAACTTAAATATAAAAATCAAATGAACTTCAATTTTAAGATCAACTATTAATTATTAACATCTCATAAACACACCTCACTGTCATTATAGGTTATACCCATTAATTTGAAAATAGGGTGTCCATTCAAATCCACACAACTTCTATAATGTTTGTTGCAGAAGTGAAGCTTGTATATTAATGTGAGATAAATCTATGTTAATAGATTGAAAAGACAGAAACGAGACAAGAATATCAGGGATATTTTGAAAATAAATGAGTAGTTCTATTTTATCATTTTTCTAATATCAAATTTCATTATATAGAAGTCATTTTGATTTTTTTTTTTTTTTTTTTTGAGGATGGTATTCCTTCTCCAAGTTTTCAAAATGAAAATGTGGTTTTAGTCTGGAAAAAGTTTTACCCAATTTCTTATGATGACAATGGACAACATATATATCATAAAATAAAAACATATAAAATTTCTAAGTTTTCATTTTCATAAATAAACATCATTAAACATTTTAAAGAACTACATTGTAAATATAAACATGATACATTTAAAACTCTCATTCATCCTTGACAATGATCTGAGTTCGAGTCTTGACAAATATGAATGCAAAATATATGATTTTTATACTATATAATTTAGAAATTTACTTTAAGAACTGATTATTGAGCTCGTTTCCTTTAGATCATTGTATTTATCTAAAGATACATGACTAAAATACTTTTGCTTGGCTCGCTGAGTGGACGTAAGCATTGCTCTCGTTGCCACAAATTAGGGTTTATTTGCATAGAATCAACATATTTGTCTTTTGTTTTCATATTTATACTGAAATGGTTTGTATGTGAGTTTTATGCTCGCTGCCCCTTCAAGTTCGATCTTATGGGGTTGGTTGACCCGAGGTTTCAATACCTGATGAGAAGTTGGTGGGCTTCAGCACAGACCCGCGGTTCAAAAAAAATTGTAACCTCGCGGTTTTTGAATGAATTAATAGATAACTAGTTAGTTAGTTAATTGTTGAATGAATCATTCCCTAATGTGATTACAACATAGCCCTTGTTGATATGTAATATAACTATATGGTACTTAGGACTGATGAATGAATGAAATACTTTCTATTTATTATAGTTCATCTCACAGTATCGAAATCATAAAACCTCATTAAGAAAATTTTATTTGATCATTGGCTAGTCTAAAACCTTTCATAAGTGATAGAACGTATCAAACATAAACCAAATTGTACATACTAAAATATGATTTATGTAGTATTCTAGTCTTGTACACTTAAAAAATATTCATCACGGTTGTACTTTTCAATTATAGAACTGCCCACTACCAAAAGGCTCACATTCACTAGCTTTTTGTGCCTAAATTGTTTCTCTTAGTCTGACCACTATTATCCTGATGAGTAGGACTCTTATATTATGAAAAAAAATTAAACTTGATCATTATCTTTCACTATTGGTTTTGGACATGTACCTATTTTATAGCTTCTTAGACACTTGCATTCCAAACAAACACCTACATCGACTCAAGTGTCCACTTTTTTTACAAAGTGTCCAGTGCCTAGAAGTCATTCAATTTTCAAATGAAATGTATCCTAAAATTCAGCCTAATTGCTTTAATGTGAGATATATTTAAAATAGACTGGTATATAAACAAGATCAACCCTCATTCATTCATCACCTAGAAAATATCGAGAACTCATGAAGCAACTTACCAAGAAGTACTCAATCAAACATTTAAGTGAGAAAACTTGTCATATTCATCTTTATTTATATATTAGTCATAGGATCAATATTCCTATAGGTTTGAAGCATTCAAAGAACATTTTATAAGCCATATTTACCAAGTTGAAAGGTAGGTCACTGCATGTATTTACTTATCACACATTATATCTTTGCACACACACAAGCCAACATGTTGGGGGGAACTACATAAGTCTGAGGCCTGTTTCAGAGTATTGGCTATGTAGGCAATGCCCATTAATAGAGGGGTCCTTGGGACAGTTTGACACCGTGAGCCCACCAACTTATTTTTTCCATAGTCACTCTAAGGGTGAGGAAGCTAAGGTTTGATAATTTAATATTTATAGAAATAGACTGTGCACGTAATCTAAAAACATCATAAGGTGAAAGAAAAACTAGAAGGTTGAAGTTAGTCGCATCTAGATTAGAAGTCAGTATTCCATACAAGACACTTGTGTCGATGCATTTATCTAGATCTGACATAAGCATTTGAGCCCACATAAAGAATGAAAGGTAGGTCACTGCATGTATTTACTTATCACACATTATATCTTTGCACACACACAAGCCAACATGTTGGGGGGAACTACATAAGTCTGAGGCCTTTTTCAGAGTATTGGCTATGTAGGCAATGCCCATTAATAGAGGGGTCCTTGGGACAGTTTGACACCGTGAGCCCACCAACTTATTTTTTCCATAGTCACTCTAAGGGTGAGGAAGCTAAGGTTTGATAATTTAATATTTATAGAAATAGACTGTGCACGTAATCTAAAAACATCATAAGGTGAAAGAAAAACTAGAAGGTTGAAGTTAGTCGCATCTAGATTAGAAGTCAGTATTCCATACAAGACACTTGTGTCGATGCATTTATCTAGATCTGACATAAGCATTTGAGCCCACATAAAGAATATTTCAAAAATTTGATAATTGTTCTAGTATCATCTTCTAGTCCACTTTCAACATGTTCTAGATCAAACCCATATGAGCACAATAAACCAAGTATCATTGTTCCTTATTTATTGCAATATATATCAATAGATGTACTTTACTACTTTTATCAATCGTAGTTGTGTAACTTTGGAATATTATTTATCTCAATTTCTATTAATTGGCATAATCATTAAGTTAGTTCACCATCCTTGTGTAAAGATAATCTAATACCTCTTAACCTTGGATATCTACACATATCTAAAGATAGGGTTAAATATTTGGTGAACTCAACGTGAAACCAGATTCTACTTCTCCTCACCTCAAAAGGGGGGCATATTAGTGGAGGCATGTCATAGAGGCATAGCTTCCACACTTCCATAGTTTTAGATTACAGTGGAGGCATGTCAAAAAGGCATGACATCCACACTTATTCAATACTCAACATCTCCATATTATAGTGGGGACATGTTATGTAAACATGTTTTCTACATTTGATGCAAGTTCTTAGATTCTTCAACTTATAATGGGGGCAAGTTATATAAACATGTTCTTCACATTTGACACTAGTTCTTAGATTCTTCAAATTCAATGGGGGCATATCATAGAAACATGCCCTCCACACTTGCACTAATTTCATATTCACTAGATTTCACAGTATATGATTCAAACACACATTGATGGTAGCATTCTATACATTGATATTGTTACTATACCTAGATTTTAGCTTGAGACATATATAAGGTACTTATATCATGCAAAGGGAAACTAAAATTGTAAAATCAAATCACTTCTAGATTTCAAATACTATTATGACTTGTTATTGTATTCAGGTTAGAATTTATGGATTGTTATTGAGCCAATCTATTATAATAGTTGGTTCACTTTTGGAAAGTTGAGTTGATTAAATCACTCAATATTACCAAGATTATAAGTTAGATTTGATTAAATCATATAACTTTATGAGATTTATAGATTGGATTTGATTAAATCATCCACCTTCACCAGATATATGTTGTGAGTTGATTAAATTGCTCACACTCGCTAGATCATGCACATATTTAGATTGCATGATTGAGATGAAATAAGCTCAATGGATGTGTTGGAACACACCTTTACATCAAGTTTGGGGCATGTGTCCTCCAATATCTATATAGATGTACTTGCAGGGTTAGAATTTTCATAATCTCAACTTCAATGCTTCATAATGAGGCATCCTTTCAAATTAAATTGCCAAAAGGCAAGATGGTTGCGTCAACACACATATGTACTTGTAACCTTGCTCTTTCTACTTTTAAACATTTCAAATTATTTCAATTTTAAATTCCATACACTGATTATATATTGTAGCATTGTCTTGGTTACATGTAAGTCACCATCAAAGCACTCAAGTTGGACTCACATAAAGACAAGGTGTGTTATACACACCCAGGTATGCATTTCTTTCCTCTAAACTAGTAATTTTATTACTAGATTAGACATGGGGGCAAATGTAGATATTAAAATCTGATAAAAATGTAATACTCTAGTCTTGTACACTTAGATAATATCCATCATGATTGTACCTTTTAATTATAGGCCTACTCATAATGAAAGGCTCGCGTTCAATATCTCTTTGTGCTAAAATTGATTATCTCTTAGCTTAACCACTACGATCCTGATGACCAAGTCTTTTATACTGTGTAAAAATATCTATTTACTAGATCATTATCATTCAGTTGCAGTTTTGGACCTGCACTAGTTTTTAGCTTCTTGAACACTTGCATCCTAGACAGACACCTACATTGACGTAAGTGTCCACTTTTCCTGATCTTCAATTTTTTATCTTCTTAAACACTTGCATCCCAAATAGACCCCTAAATTTTGAATTTTGAATGGAAATGGAGAGGCTTACAAATTCTTTGAATCTTCAATTTTATAATTGAACATAATTAATGAAGGAGTTGGTTGTTAATGCTACAAATTATGGAACCCTAAATATTTAAATTTTGAATATGATAATATGTAATAAAAATGTAAGTGCATGGGATATTGGAGATTTTGTTTTTTATAACTTTTAATTAAGATGTACATTTTTGACTTTGTGCCTTTCATTAAATTAATAAAGTTGGTGTTTTCGAATTATTGACATCTAAAATATATATGAAAAGGATGTAATGCTTTACGAAGTGTATGTAACTTTGAATTTTATATATATATAAAGTTGGTGTTTTCAAATTATTGACATCTAAAATATATATGAAAAGGATGTAATGCTTTACGAAGTGTATGTAATTTTGAATTATATATATATATATATATATATATATATATATATATATATATATATATATATATATATATATATATTATTATGGTGTCTAATTATTTATAATGTGTACTAAAAGATTTTTAATATAAATTCATAATTTTTATATTATTTTTTCAAATAATAATAAAACCCTTATTTGGATGTATAGAGTACTTTGATCAAAAGTACACAAGCACTTATACATAATTAAATAAGATTTTTTTAATTTTAATTAAGGAATTACTTCATCATAGGGTTATAACTATTGGACCCACCTAATTATTGGTCCCCTTCCCCTATTAATATGCAACTTGTATTTGTCATTTTTAGTGGGGATCAAATTTATTAGTAGTTTTAACTCTGGAGGTCAGTTTCAGCACGTGTTGGTGTGACTATAACACTTTTTCTTCAGTGGATTACGATATTGTTTGACATACAAAATAAAATGACTTGAAGCATTATGTATCACACTCTCCAATAGACTGGGTATGTGACTAAATTACAATGGACAACCACCAATAGAATATATAGTGGTGCATGTTTAGAGACAAACAAAGCCTATAAGATTAAATTTGATGATCATATGAACGTCAACTTGAAAATTCTCTCTTTAATAATTTAACATTGTTCTCCAAGGTAGATATTGAAAATGCCTATTACAGATGATAAAAATAAGTCTAAAAGTTTCATTAAATACAATTTTTTTATAACACATCTTTTCATTTTTCCAGTTTGAAGTTGACGGTTGTATGAATGTCTTTCAACCTTTAAATTGTAAAATATGGGGAAATTGTGAATGGTTGTTGGTTCAACTGGGAAAGTCGCTTGGTTCACAAAGATCCTACCAAAATTCAATTCTTGTTGCTACCAAAACTTGATACGTGAAAAAGGATGAAATTGGGATTATACTCTAGACAATTTTAACAGAGTAAATGCCCCTCAATCCTTGACTCTTAATTTAAAATTACTACATTTCACCAACCAAATAATAATAATAATAATAATAAAGAAATTATTATTTTAACACGGAAAAAGAAAGGAAAGAAATGGGAGAGTTACAACTGCCTCTCATTCGGAATAATGAGATTCACACGTACCATCTGTCAAATGAAAAGCATTTTCCGTGCATAAAATTGTATTCTAATTCTGCTTCGACTTGCCGTAATAACAAGCATATTCTATGCACCTTTTCGTTGCTGAATTTTATTGGTTATGGTTTATAGTATATAAGGGAGGCATAGGGTTATTTGTTTTGTTGATGTCTTTTTGGGGAGGTGGGTGATTTTGGGTGCATTCGGAGGGAATCTCAGTGCCTTTCAAATTAGGATTACTTAAAAGTTTTAGATTTATTAAAGATGGTATGTTTTTATATTTGGTAATTTTTGATTTATCGGATTCCATAAATTAATTTATTATTAAAAAAAAAAATTAAAATTAAAATTAAAATGTAGATATTTTTAATTGAAATTGTGATAGATAGATAGATAAATATGTATATTATAATTATTTATAATTATATACCAATTAAATTTTGATACTTTTTTTTTTCTTTATGAAAAATAGAAATACAATTATTTTTAAATTTTAAAAATAGTTAATTTTTTTTGTCTTTATATATTGATTTGTATTATTTGGGAGGATGAACTTACTTATTTCTTAATATTTATCATAAATATTAAAAATCAAATCTATTTATAATTAAGAGAGATAGACTAATTATTAAATAAGATTTAATAATTATAACAAAACATATTATAAAAATATTACATTATAATATATTTTATACTCTATACTTATATTCATTGATAATTTGTAAAAATTTAATTATAAAATATCAAAAAATATATTCAATAATTAATTGAAAACACCTCCATAATTTTATATACCTATAAAATTAAGATGCACACCTCTCTCCCTTCTTCCTAGTTAAAATAATTAAAACTTTACTATTAAAATAAATAAAATGATGTCACTCTTGCATGTCCTCCGAACACATTTATTATTTAATCATAATATTTTTCTCAAAAAGTAGTTAATGAGAATGTGCACTCCATATTCATGATAAATAAAAATGTAAGTTTAAGAGGTTTATTAGACTTCTAAGTGTTAGAAGTTTTCCTAAGTTTTCTTCCAACTCTATTTAGTTTGGTAAGGGAGAGAATTTAAAAAGGAACAAAACTCTATAAGAGGAGAAAACCAAATGACCTAAGAGATAAATTTTGATTATAAAGTCAAAAAAATGTGAGATTATAAAAGCTAATATATGATAAGCTCTAGGAAAAAGGGTTGGTCCATCAACCCCTCTACCATTGTCTCATCCATCACCATCAACATTTAAAGGTTTGTTGCTACTTGCACCACCATCACTATTCCTTGGAGCACTACCAGTAGTTAGCTCATCTGAGGATGCCACACCTTCTTGCCTCTGTGACATCCCACCCATGCTACCACAACCACCAATCCCCTCACTTATAGTGTCTACATCCTTTCTAACCACCCTCTTCCATTGCCCCAGTTAGGGCTTACCAACTCGTTTGACAAATGATATGTCCAATCTCGAAGCATTGGAAAAACTTTTCAAGCAAGCATGTATATGGCTTGATGTTCCCTATTGTCGTGTGGTAAGACCCCCCAATTTCACTGCTTCTTGAGGGGGAGGCAAGGGAATGTTGCTCCCAGACGGATGAACCATCATATTCATCATCGATCCCAAGTGGGATGATTTTTGGGAGCTCAATGCTACCACCACTAAACCTAGAGGGACCTTTAGCGCAACTAGTTTTATCACTGGTAGCAATCTACCCGAAGGACCCGTATTTCTAAAACTCCCCTGCATAAATTCCACACGTTCCAACAACATACAAAACCGATCCTCTAAGTCTGTAAAGGCCCTAAGAGGGAATAAACCATTACCTTACGTTTGGGAGAACACTAAAGAGCGATATCCCACCAACACAAATTCATCCCTGCAATCTCCAATCCCACCCTGAAGCCTGGATATATAATCTTCTCCGCAATTGCCATTGTGGTGCTCTCATCTTTCAAGACCAACAATAAGTTGCCCACGAATATGGAATATCAACAAATTTACCTTAACGCGGTAGGGCATCTCAAGAAAAACCATCCCAATAATATCATTCAGTGCATGTAAAACACTTCTAGATTGCAAAATGAAAACCTCCTTCAGCTTCTGATCCATCGAAGGCCATCTCATGTTTGATTTGTAACATTTTGTCAATGGCTATAACCCCTGCTCCGAACCATGAGAGGAAGCCCCTCACCAACACAATTGTCAACACGTTCGACACTCACAGTGTAAATGCAAAATACCACCTTGTGGCCAAACACTTTAAGCATGGGGGTACCACATCCCATACGTGGGGATTAAAGCCATCCCATTCAATAATGCCTTCCTCCCCCCCATCGCCCCAACCATCTACACTGAAACATGACTCAACCTCACTTTTGGCCAAACACTCCAGTGATTATCCACAACTACTTCTTTGCCCTACAAAATGCCTCTATTGACTAAGACATCTTTTACCGAATTTGCTTCACAGAAGCAATGCTTAGCTTTCCAAACACTGAAAGAGTCCAACACCTCCTAGGGATGGCTTAAGATGTTTTCCATATTCCTCAACCTTGCCTTCCTATTATGCAGAGCTTGAATTGTGACCATTGAATCTCCTTCAATATCAACTCGATCAACACCACGTTGCGTTGACAGATCCAAACTGAGGACCAAATCACCTCATTGTTAGTTCCATCTAATGAGCTTCAATGATGCTCCTCTGATCAACGATCTAGCATAATACTAAATCACGCAACTTACCCCTGACACCCTTAGATTTATCTTCGCTGCACCATCAAAATCATTTTGAAAAACCCAGTAGGAGGAGCCAACCATTTGGTCTTACCAGCGTGTCAATGAGCCTTAAGACACATGATCAACCCATTAATGAGGTACATTTTATTCAATTTTTAATATTGATAAATATTTTGAATTTGGTTAAAAAGAAATAAATCAACAATATATCTTATATTTATTCATTACAACAATCCATTGAATACGGAAAGATGTATGCATAAACTGAAAATGTCCCTATATAATTTAAGTATAAAACAAACATTATCGACTGAAAACGACATATAGAGTCTAAATGTGTTTACGAGAAATGCTGAACTCATGTAAGTAACACACAGGCAGTCAGAAAAAGAAACACGAAGGATCGCCCACCCTGCAGAACACACCATTGCTGGTTGGAAGAAAAGAGCAGAACGCCTAATAAGAATAAACATTCCTAAGAACACTCTTGCTGATAGGGAAAAACCAAGCAAGTAGAAATACATAAAACCCTCACACGGGGAAATAACTTTGCAAACAGTAAAAAAAAAAAAACCCTCTTCAAAACCCTGACAGGGAGGCAAGGAAGAGCCAACATGGAAGGAAAGCCATGAAAATTTCTTCTCAAGACAGCCAATGCTACCCAACGCCCAAACGACAGCCATCACACACAACCGCAGCAGAAAACAGAAAAGGGATGCCGCCACAAAACACAGCCGAAGCTGGAGCAGAACACCACAAATCACAGCGGAAGCTGAAGCAGAACACCGCCGCCACACCCAAAAAGCACAGGATTAAAAGGTGAGCGAAGCCACAACCTACAGAAAAAAAAGCCACGCGATGCGGCGGAGGTGTTGTGGAAGTCCAACTGTCCCACCTGGCTTGCAGAACCCCAACAGCCATGCTCCTCCGGTGGAATCCTTAAACCTATGGTTTCGCGCAAAGGAGGGGGGACGCCAACGATCGCCGCCTCCTTTTCCATACTCCACACTTTGATCCTACCTAATGGACCATAATGAACCGATTGAAACACGTGCCTTAAAGCTTTCCCACTCAATCACTACTGTGGTATGTGATTGCTCTGACATAGATCATGTTATTTGTTTTTGTGTTTTTTAATTTATAGGTCATATTTCTTCATTTTCTCCGGGGTTTGAGGTTACAAATCTTTGGAGTTGCCATTATAATTTTTCATTTTACTTTGGTAAATGTGATTTAGAGTGAGGGAGGCAATCTAACTCACAAGCATTCAGTGAAGTTAAATCAGTCTACTCCCTCAACCCTTGATAAGACTTGTCTGAGTTTTTTTTTAATAAGTCTCTGAAACTTATCAACCACTTAGTGCTTAGGACTCTAACATAGATCATGTTAATCTTTATATTTTTGTTGAATTTTAGTGAGGATCTCTTCCATCTATTAATATGTTGAAGCATTTTACAAATATACAAACCTTAAATTATGTATGATCTCGTTTTCTTGCAAAAGTTATTTCTAAATATATAGTGTTGAGGCCTAATGAATCCCCAGAGGAAACCCTGAGACATGCCTCCAAGGGAGTTGTCTACATTGAACTATGCAACTGGAGTTATCTTGGATGTATAATAATTTCACAATTATGTGGTTGACAACTTTTATGTCCAACAGACTATAGGTGGAATTTGCATTTTTTTTAAGACATGGATTCATTAGCTTCATAATGTTTTTCAAAAGTTTCCTAGGAAAAAATTATCTCAAATTTATATCAAAGAAGTGTTGGGTTTATGTTGAGTGTATTAACATTTTGAACCCCTTCCATTCTTGTAGTGAGTTTTGTAAGAAATGGATCTCTCCATGTTTTTTCGTTGTAGCCCCATCTCTTGTTGAAGCATCTCTTCTGACTAGTCCTTCCCTACATGACACTTTCAAATTGGGAGACATTTTTGTGGCATTTTTTTACTCTATTTTAGAATTGGTTCTCTTGGATTTTGTTGTTCAAGTTATGGGGGATGAGGTTGGTTGCAAAGCCCTAATCAGGTAATGTGTGGGATATTTTCTTACGGTTTTTGATCTTGCCTCTTGGGCATCCAAAGCTTGGAACTCCATTGTTGCTCCCTCTTTCTCTCTACTCAACTTTTATTTTTCCTCGTGGTGTTTTAGAGCGTTGTAGATACAGACTTTGTTTGGAATTCTGGTATGTGGTTCTTCAAAAACTTTGGCTTATTCTATCGTCCCTGGACTCCCTTTTTTAACCAAGCTCTGACGAAATATCAATTGTCCCAATGTGGATCAAACTGTATAATCTCCCCCCTATTTTTAGAAAATAGGAGTTCATTAAATTATTGGTGAACATAGTAGGTTCTTTTGTAGAGGTTGACAACTCAACCTCAGATTTATCATATCTTATGCCATCTTGGACCTCTCCAAACCTCTCTTCCATTCGGTTAAATTTATCCCCTCATGCAGTTCGTGGACTCAATTATTTAACTATGAGGGCCTTCCTTTTTGTTGCTTTCATTGTAACTTTCCTAGACATCAGATTGTGGGATGCCCTGCCAGGGTTCGTGGCACCTCTTCTTCTATCCCTTTGCAGGTTGGAAGAAGAAAGAGGGGTTTCCAAATCAGGGGGTCTTGTGGCACAATCATGAGAAATTATTCCATCCTCCCTCTTCCTTTTTGGTTTCTCAAGTTTGTGAGACTCGAGGAGTGGTTTTTTCAAAGATTATTTTGCCTCTAGTTTCCTCTCCATCCCCTATTCTTTTAGCTCCTCAACAACATGTTTGTGAGGCTCTTGGGGAAGTTTACTCTAAGGTGATTTCAGCTCCAATCATATCTTTGTCCTTTGTTCACCCTTCTCTGCTTAAGTTGTCTTCCCCTCCAAAGCCTATATTTTTGAAGATACCTGCAAATGTGGGAGGTTCTTCAAAAAAGAAAGGTCATAGATTAGAAGCAAAACTTCTTAGATCCTTTGGTTAGTAACGGTGTTCAGTGGATGATGGAAGACCTTTCTTATCTGAGGAGAATGATGGCAATAGCCTTTGGTTAATTCTTTATAATTATTTCAGTTTTATAGTTTTTTGGCATGGGGGCTTACTCCTTATTAGCCCTCTTGGCTTCTTTAGTGCTATTCTTTCATTATTTTTGTGCTACCCTTTTATAGAGTTGTAGCTTTTTCAATGTCTTGGTTCTCACCCTTTTTTGGGAGTGTTGTGGTGCTTGATTTAGTTTAGTTACCTTTTAGTTGCTTGCTTGTGTTTCTTGGAATTACTTGTAATATCTTATTAGTTGTGTTTATGGGATGGGACCTAGTAAAAACCCACTTTTACCAATAATAATAAAAACTTATAAACTTTGATTAAAATTCCATCTTCAAGGTGATAATCCCACAAACATTCAATGGAATGGGACCACATTATAGTTCACTTAATCTATGAAATGTACAGAGGATGGACTTTGAATGGTCGTACAAGCATGCTCTTGTTGTTGTTTCTTGCAATAAGGTCATTCATGACACCCAAAATAAATGTTGATAAGATTCCAGATACTCCCAACAATTTTTTTATGTAACAAAGATGTTACCTCCATTAAGAATGTTGTTCCTTAACACTTGGTGAGAAATACATCAATCTCATGTGTGGCCGCCACATGTTTCAATTTAAAAAAAACATATGTCATGTTGTTAAAGGCTTTCTGAAATGAAATGAAATGGTTTTACTTACAGTCAGGAGGCTGAACGGTTCATGGGACCATCGATTACAATGATTACTTCATTCGCTCAAATATTCTTGGGACCTAAGGTATCCTTTAGAAGGCTTCTCTGCCTTTTACTAATCTGGGTTAGCATCTTGTTGAGAGTAGAACAGGGCTACAAAAATCATAGGGTGTAATTGGTGGACACGTGTGCGATTTTCACTAATTTTGTCTTTATATATCTTTTTATATGTATTCAACTCTTTGAAAGCATAACAATTGTTTACATAATACGAAGAGTCTTTTCTTTGAATGTATCAAAATATTGGATTATGAAATAATAGTGTTTTGTAAAAACTCTTTATATAGCACTCATATGTATTGTGAAATAGTTATGATGCGATAGACATTAGTAAACAATTCTAAAATGGCTTTCCCTATGTGTCTTTTATGATTTTTCTATGCGTAGTGAATGCTATGTTCTCTAAAAAACTTAGTCATGTAGATTCTATTTATGTTCTATGATTCTTGAGTTTACATTTTCTACTTCTTTATATATGTTTTATTTAATAAATTGATATGTTCAAACTAAATCGTAGTGTGTTGCCTAATTTTATGACTTATTGCACAACTATCCCTGTATTAATATGTTGTGATGGGTTTTCAGGAACTTCTATTAAAAATGGTGCGGTGAGCATGGACCTTTTATTTGAAACATGTTGAGATGGTTGTTGGGGCAAAGAGATTTGGAGAGATGGCCAGATGAAAGAATCCACAACTTTGCAAAAGAAGAAACAAAAATAATTAGAAAGACTATGAAAGAAGTTATTCGTGAGCATATACATGGAGGAATATATGAAATCTTTTGTGCGAATTCTTTGAATTATTAGTTGTGTGGCTATTCAGATTGGTGTATTATTATTTTCAACCAAGAAGGATGAAATTTATAGTTTGGATGGAATAAAATTTAGACAGCTTGCGAACTCTAGATACTGACTAGACCCATGCGGTAGATCATTGGACCAAGAATACCATCGACAATTACATCACATAATTTGTTGTACAAAGATACTTGGATTTTGAAGCTATGTAGGACTTGTTTGTGAGATGAATCTGATAAAAGTTTATTCAACGACTACCTACATTGATCAAGATGATGGTTGTTTAAAAGGCTATGGTGACTATCCCTATCAACATAGAGTAGTCACTTCAAGCATTACAGGGATGCATGTGATGTAAAAGTGAATGATGTAAAGCTAAATAGAGGAACTTAAACTTGAACCCAAAATATGGAGAACACAGAGAAGCAGAGTGAAAAAAATTTTGGAATTGGAAAGAGTTGTGATAACAAATAAGGTAGAACAAACTAGATAATCCAAATTTAACTACAAAAATGAGTAGGAGTAACATAGAGGATTTAGAAGAGAGGGGAGCCTAGAGAGAGGCTACACAAGTTACAAAAATTGGAGAATTGGGATATTATGCATAACAAGGAATGGAAGGGCCCGAGTAAGGAGAAGACATAAATTGGGATAGAGAGGAGATGGAGCAAAGTGAGGAGAGAGAAGAAAGTAAATTAGTAGTAGAGTATTTAGAAGATAGGGGTATATCACATTTACAAAGAAGGATATTGTTTTAACCAAGGAATGAATATTCTCTAGAGGAAGTTATGCACAATCATAGAAGTATTGTAGGTTCAAGGTCACATATAGAAGAATTTGAAGACATAGATAATTAATTTTGGGAGTATGTATCCTCCAAGCTCATTTTTTCATTAGAGGAGAGAAAACAAAGTATAAAGGAAAAGATGATCCAAAACTTGAAAGCTTTGGTTGAAAGATAATTAATAAATAAGAGCAACACAATTCAAATAATGTTATCTCTGAAAATAGATGTTTTATTGATCAAAATTGCAGACCCAAACATATGCCTATCTCTGAGAAGAGATGTCTGATTTCCATTTTGGGTTATATATTCATTTATACATGTTTTGAAGGTGTGAGGAGGATGTGGAAGGTCACCAATCTCGAGGGAGATTAAGTGGTTCGACTTCCACGATTTATAACAATACAAAATTCGAGGAATTACTATTTTTAGAAACTTACAATTTTTAGATTGCACTAATAAAATTGAAATTTGGGGAACTTCCATTGGGTTTTCAAGGGTCAAACTTAATTTATAAAATATCAATGTCATCTCACGATATTCCCCTCATTATTAGCTTTCCAATGGTTCAAACGGCGAGTCAATTGGAGCTACGGTGTAAAAGTTATGGCTCTCGAAAGTTTCGCCATCAATTGGGGTGGACCCATCACTCGAATTGTCATCTGAAGACATAAATTGGGATAGAGAGGAGATGGAGAAAAGTGAGGAGAGAGAAGAAAGTAAATTAGTAGTAGAGTATTTAGAAGATAGGGGTAGATCACATTTACAAGGAAGGATATTTTTTTAACCAAGGAATATTCTCTAGAGAAGTTATGCACAATCATAGAAGTATTGTAGGTTCAAGGTCACATATAGAAGAATTTGAAGACATATATCATTAATTTCAGGAGTATGTATACTCCAAGCTCAGTTTTTCATTAGAGGAGAGAAAACAAAGTATAAAGGACAAGATAGGTAGAAATTTATTTGAATTGTTTATATATAAATTTGGTGAACTTAACACATAAACTAAGAATTTGTTAGAAAAAAATAGGTTAGAAGAGACTATGTTCTCTTTCAATACTAGTTTTAAGACACTCATAAAGATTAGTGTGTATAAGTCCATAGTAGTAGCTACAAGTGAACCAAACATGGCATTAAACGTAAGAATATTTATTGTATTACTGTCATATTACAAGTCTTTTGACCCTAAACAATATTCATTAACCTACAATATGAAATCGCAGGGTAAGGGAGTGATCTCTGAAGATGTGAAGAAAAGGAAACTCATAGGAGCCTTAATATGCTGAGACTTGAAGTTCATTTATAAGAGGGATGTTAATTCCCTAAGTCTGAAATAAGTTAATGTTGGGCTGTATGATCCAACTTATCTTTTTATTTTGATATATTGGTAGGTTTATAATGTTTTATTAGTAAATTAATTAAATAGGCTTGTTATTATCTTGGTTGGTTCACGAAAATTGGTTACATCTCGTAACCACCTATAAAAAATTTATAATCTTTTATCCTATTTATAAATATTATCTTGAAATAATACAAACATATATTTTTATGAAAGCTTTGTTTACAATGTAGTTTCTCAGTTAATCCTCCATTACCCCTAGAGCCAATAGTGGTATTAGAGCCACGACCGAAAAAAGGAGGATTGAAGAAGAATATAATGGTGGCTGCTAGAAAACTCGACTATCTCTATACAATTCTTTTTTGGTTTATTTACCTCTGTATGGTGGCTGAGCAAATAATGTCAATGATTTTGTAAAAAATAATGCAAAGCTTGGAGGTTTAACGGACGATATTGAAGAGGAAGTGAGGCTACCCAGACGCATGTCTTATCTTTAAACAAATATTGCTAATGAAAACCATGAGTCAAGTTTGGAACTCTTGAATGTTTGGACCTTCTGAATGACACTAAGGTTTGATCTTGCACATGCATGGCACACCATTAACATGAAGTTTATGAGGTTCAACATGTTGATTGTGTCGATCCAAGAGCCAAATACCAAGCTTAAATCCACCCATAGTTTTTACAAAGCTACCCACAACCTGTTGTAAATTGATGAATCTCAACACAATTTTACAATTGCAAATATACTACATGCAACCCACAGTAAATTGATGAAGTGCAACACAACTTTCCATTTTTTACATGCAAAGAAACCACAGTAAGCTTATAATTTAGGTTTTATTTATTTTCTTTCCATTACTTCGTGCCCCCCCATAAAAGTGATAAATTGATCCTCGTGCAAGTAAAAATCTAAGGTTAAAGTTTCATATGCACATATTTTTTTATTTTTGAAAAAATCTAAAAAAATACAATTCAAATAGATTATCTTGGAAATCAATATTTAGATTGATTATAGTGGAGTTGGCAAACAAGTTTTTTTAAGAGGAGAGGTTATAGGGTCAAAACCCTCCAACTATATTTTTTTGGTTAAAGGAAATATTTTTAAAATATCCTATTTTGTACTCGATGATACAAAGATGTAAGTCGCGTAACGCTTGTGACATTAGTTGTAACCTTTGTAGTAAGTCACTATTTTATTTGAAGGTGGTCATGTGACCAGTCAAACTATAGGTTTTTGGATGTTCTGGACACAACATAATAGTTTATTTTATGTTTTAAAGATTTTATATTTGATTTTTATGATAAATCTATTCAACAATGTATAAAAGTGCATTATCGATGGAAACCGACACCTTCAAAATGATCATTTTCATGACACTTCATGCTTGTGCTATTGGAGACCATATTTTGATTTATAATTCCATCAAGATCCTTGTAATTGACAAAGTGTTAGTGTCAAACTAAAGGTTGGAGGATTCGTTGGAGGTTGGAGGACTATTACCCTTCTCTAGTTAGCTATTCGTTCAAAGTTTGGGTTCAATGTTTGAATGACAATTTTTGGTAGGAGTTTTTTTTATCTTGTGTTCTTTATTTCAGTTCTATTTTTGGATTTTTATACTTGTTATTCATCACATGCAATAGACAGTATTAGTTTATTTTAATTCTCTCGTTGCACAACTTCTCACCTTTTGCCTGATAGGGGATAAGATATAGCATTGGTGGGTCTTCGATCAGTTGTTGATGACAATATGAGTTGATAGGGATTGATAACACCAACAGTGTTGAGAAGATATGTTATACAGAGTATGGGTTGGTCACCTTGATGGGCTTCTAAGTGGAGCCTTATGCGGATCGATGTAATTGGATAGGCCTTAATCATGTTCTACTATATTATAGTATGATGATCATAGAGAATGAGCAGGCCCTGATCGTGTTCATTTTATGTTTATACCACAACTCATAGGGTGAACTTTTGTATGGAGTGACATCAATTTTAGTTAGTACCAGGATGTACAATACACTATTTACAATTATTTCAGAGTTTTTTTGATGACTTCATAGTCATTGCTCTTGCTCTTTCATCTTCTATAACCCTTTGGATCAAGAAAGAGTTTGTTGGATCATATGATCCAAAGTATTTTTTATTTTATTACATTAGTAGGTTTATAATATTTTGTTAGTAAATTAATTAAATAGGGTTGTTATTATCTTGATTGGTTTACGTAAATTGGTTACATCTCATAACCACCCATAAAAGCTTTATAAGCTTTTACCTATTGTAAGTATTATCTTGAAATAATATAAACATATATTTATATGAAAGTTTTGCTTACAATGTAGTTTTTCAACTAATCTTCTATTGCCTTTGGAGCCAACAGTTAAGGACCAATTAATCATAGAATTCAAGATGAATAAGTGTTCAAGTCAGACCATTCAGGATCTTAAGGAGATTCGACAATAAGTGTAAAATTGGTATGGGAATATGATTGCATATTTTTTCATGTAATGAACAAGTTAAATTTTATCATGGAAGACAAAGATAAGTCTGCTTAGTTTATGGAAGGGCTACAATCCAGGATTAGATTTGCCATTGTGCAGTCACAATTTATAACTAAAGCTGATGTTCGAGCAATTGCATTTTGGGTAGAACAAATTGGGGATTATGGAGACATTCTTAAAAAATTGATAAATCAATGTACATACACATGATATATCTAAAGTCAATTTGATAAGCAAAACATATAAATGAATACAGATCAATTGACACAATACGCAAGTATTTACTATGGAAAAAGTTTAAATAGGTAAAAAATATGTCTGTGATATTCATATATTTGAGAAACCAAATCACCTCAATACATAAAATACTCCTTACTTCTTTAATAGCCTTCAAAATTATATTTTCACATACTTGTGTTGTTTTCACAATAGGGGTAAAACCCTATTTATAGTGAAAAGAGAAAAGATGCGACCATTATAAATAATGGATCCAACAATAGGTCCAACCATCTTAAGAACATTTTAAATTACCAATAATAGTAAACAATTTTTTTATTTTTACCGATAATTAATAAATAATTTATGTTTTATTATTTATTTACACGAGGTTGTTCATCGTGTTAATAGATAAATAATTATTATTTAATTATTTAAAATGTACTAAGAGTCTTATAATTGCATCAATTAGACATTAAATGTTCTGACATTCATTTTTAATGCTAAGTGGGGATAAATGTCATAGTCACCTTAAAAAATAATTTATACTATGTACACAATTGAAATATTTAAAAACCTTCATCATGTCAAACACCACCTTTTGAAACAAAGGGAATTATAATCTATGAACTACTCGAAAGTAAATTTAGGATAGCATGATCGTGATATTACATCTCATAGTTTCTCATGAATAATCATTAAACATATTTGAAGTATTTTATAACATAAGGACATCCATTACAAAGCATATTTTTAATGTATTGAATTACAAACATAGAAAATTTAAATGAAATTTACAATGTCTTATAATGAGAAGAAGTATAGAGAAGAAAAAGAAATGCATGACTGTTAGGAAGTGGTACTGTCATGCACACTCCCTCTCAATGGCATTCTTGAAAGACCCAACATTACACAAAACTGAAAAAATTTGGTAGCATTAAGTGGTTTTATGAAAATATCTACCACTTATTCATTTTTACGACATAATTGTAAATCAATATCACCATTGAGGACTTTCTCTTGAATAAAATACACATGAACTTCAATATATTTAGTTCTTTGGTATTGCGCACCTACACAAAACTTAAATACGTCTAAAAATATATTCATGATAGCATAATATGGTTAGCATCACAATAACCAAATACATAAAGATAAAAGATGACATATGTTTATCTATAGTAAAACCTATTTTAAACAATTAAGTCATGTTTTAGGCAAAAAAAATCACTATGATTACAAAGTTAATGACAAATATAAATTATTGTATGCAATTTATTATTGACCATCTCTAATATTGATAAGATGAGCGTCCCCAATTATCATGCGATACATATACAATAATCTTACTAATAATATAATATTAAATTTAATCAAACATTAGATATATTATTATTAAAAATTCATATTATAATTTGAGTCTTAACAATATTTTACAAGTTTAATATGCTTCAATTTTCTAATGATATAGAATTGGATTTAACAAAAGATTGAGGTAACCTCTCATATATTAAATGTAGATAATTTTGACATAATATATAATCATCCAATCGACCAGATATGAAACTAGAACAAATAATTTCATAAATGTATGAATATAATGCTTAGCAAAATAAATGAAGAAGAGTCAATACAAAATCTATTTACACTTACCATTTCATATCTTATTATCAAATGAAGCATCTAAGTACGTTAGCAGGAATTTACCTCACTAATCAAATGAAAACATCTTTAAAAATTGAAACATAAAATATCCAAACTTACTAAGCATTTTTTTTTACCAAATGCAATAACTAAACATGATCATTTTTGTCAAATTAAGCATGATGTTATTTATGTAATGTATTTTAATATTAATTTATATGAATTGAAAATATAATAATAGTATATTTTCTTCACTTTATTATCTAAGAAAAAATATATCTATTACAATATAATTGTAATTAGAAATTAGTAATAATCAAACTAAATAGTTTTACTAATAAATATAAATTTAGTTGAGATACCATCAATTTAGTTAATAACAATAAAATTATTATAATGGCAAATGATATACCAGGAACATACATGTATTTTGGTGTATAAAAATGCAAAGATTTACCAAAGACTATTCATAATATGCATAGTAACATTCATAACTTTGGCCTATAAAAACTTAAGAATATTTACAGAATGCAACATTGTTTTAGCCATCTCAATAATGATACGATTTTTCTTTTCAACAATACTATTTTACTGAAGGAAATATGGATTTGTTAGTTCCCTTTGAATACTATAATTAATGTAAAAAGAATAAAATATTTTATTAATATATTCACCACAATTATCAGTTTTTAATTTATTAATAGAAAAATAATATGTATTTTCAAAAGAAAATTTAAATTCTTTAAATTTAGACAACACATCAAATTTATTTTTAATAAAATATGACCAAATCATTTTAGTGCAATCATTAATAAAAATAATAGTATACAAAAAATCATTAAGAGATACAACTTCAAGAGGTCCTATAATATTACTATGACTTAATTATAAAGAATATGAGGAATTCACATTATAAATCTTGTGAAAGGCATTAGTATATTACTTATCACGTAAGCAACCCTTGTAAGTTTTATGATGAGAAGATATAAAAAGAAGTCCCCCAATAATATTATGAACATACATATCATGTAAACTTCTAAAATTGACATATTATAATATTTCATGTTATAATTGAGATTTATTTTTACCATGCGATAAAACAACACATAAAAAAATGAGAGAAAATGTATAAATTATTATTTTGAACACCTTCAATAATCAAAAATTCAGATTGATTTCTGATAGACCAATTATTTTTAAGCAATGTTGCAATAAAATTATCATTAGTAAGTTGTGAACAAGATGACAAGTTCTTTTTAAGTTTAGGTACGTGTAAAAAACATTATTTATACCAACATTTAAAATTTTAACTTTACACTGTTTAGTTGTTTATAAAAAAGAATTATCTCCTAAGTAAATATTTTAAAAGATATCTCTAGAATCACATAAAATAATCAAAAATTCAGATTATTATTATTTTGAACACATAAAAAAATGAGAGAAAATGTATAAATTATTATTTTGAACACCTTCAATAATCAAAAACTTAGATTGATTTCTGATAGACCAATTATTTTTAAGCAATGTTGCAATAAAATTATCATTAGTAAGTTGTGAACAAGATGACAAGTTCTTTTTAAGTTTAGGTACATGTAAAAAATATTATTTATAACAACATTTAAAAATTTAACTTTACACTGTTTAGTTGTTTCTAAAAAAGAATTCTCCTAAGTAAATATTTTAAAAGATATCTCTAGAATCACATAAAATATTAGATAAACAAGTCATATGATGTGATGCACCACTATATAAAATCTATTTATTTTCATTTGAAACAAATAAAACACTAATATTTGAATCATGATTGTTATTATGATTAAGGTTTTGATTTTTCTATTTGTTTTGCTTAGATTTCTTCCCTTTGTTATTTTTAGAAGTTTCATTATTAATTCTATCTTTATTTTTATAACAAGTTTATTTTATATGACCAAACTTACTATATAACTTACAATTTTTTTAAAATTTAGGTTTACGATTTTTATTACTAGATTTTTTATTCTTATTTGAATCAAAAATAGAGTTAAAGTTAGATTTTGGTTATTATTATCAAAAATAATATTTAAGGTGAGAAGTACTTGAGTAACATTCTCTTTAGAATCAAATTGGTCATAATTTACTCTTCTTGAATTAGAAGAGCAGACAAAGTAGTAAGATCAGGAATATCTTGCTCAATTTGAGATTTATAATTCAAAATTTTAAAAAAAAATTAAACTTCTCATGAATATTTAATTGAATGATAAAATATAATAGTTAATCTTGAATCAAATTATAATTACAATCATCTAACAAAGCTCTAATATTCTTAATTTTAACAAAACAATTCACAACCTTTTCATCACCTTTTATAGATGTGGTTACCAATTTAAGAATTAACTTAATAATTTTTTAGAGGCAATTTCATTAATGCATGGATTAAAGAAGTTTTTAAGCATTCTAAGAAACTCCTAATTAGCAATGTGGAAAAAAAATTTATCTATAACACTCTACATGATAATGGATATAATTTTCTGTAATTTTTATTGAAATGCATTGATAAGCTCAAGGGTCACACATCATTCATAATTTTTTTTTCAGTCCCAACAATAATATTCTATAACTTTTAGGTCATAAACTCAATTTTAACACAAAATTTTCATATATTATAATTATTTTTATTAAGTATTTGAGATTTATCTAAGAAAAAATGAGGTGAAACCATAACTTCCCTTTAAATATAATAGTAACTAAATACTTAAAAAGAAATATTTTTAACGTGAAAGTTTAACTTTATTTGATAGTAAAAATAAATTTCAAGTATAAACACATAATAATTATTCAATTTAATGCTAGATAAAGTAAGAAAGTTATAAAATATTATGATAAAATAGGGTATCACAAGTGTCGTAAAAATACACTAATATAAGATCAATTTAAAAGAATAATATTTATAATAAGTTTTCATATTATTTTTATAACATAAAGTAAATCATAAGTACACATCAAATTAAGGATCTAATTAGATGTAAAATAATACCAAAAATTAAAATGAAATTACACTAAACCAAATGTTGAAAGAGTCATACTTAGAACAACCATCTAGACACTATTATTTAAAAGTTGTGAAATTAATAATAGGAGGTTTCAAAACATAAAATGGACTATGTAGATGTGTCCAGAAGGTGATAAAACTTAGGGATTGACTGGTTACATGATTATGTTTGACAAAATATTTACTAAGTTGAATTTCAAAACAAGGTCGATAGGTCAACTAAGTTTTTGAATGCGTGAAAAGTTAGCACACAAATAAAAAATAAAATTCAAATTAAACTGAATTTCACCAAATTCAAAAATAAAAAATTGATTTTGAGGTTTTTGAATAGTAAACCTTCCAAACTACAATTTTTTAGCAAAATAAGGTGCACCAATCCATCTAACAAACTTTATAAGAATTGATATGCACTAATTAATATTTAAAGATTATTTTTTAATATTTATAAAAATAAATTGTTTGTATGTGTGTGTGTATGTGTGTTTGTTTTATTGTGCATATAAAATCATAAACAAGTTCTTTTTTACTTTTTATTAAAAAACAAACATATAAGGGTGGGGCCTTTGTCCCACCCTTTATTTTAATAGGGGGAAATTATGATTTAAAAAATTAATCATTTAATAAATAGTTTCATCAAACTTTAAAACTGACCTTTGTACACTTCTAGGAAAAGAATGATGCAGAAGAAGTAACAGGAAAATGCAAAGGAATTTTTATAAGTCGTCAGAAGGGTTGGAAATTTAACAGTCCTCCGAAAATTCTCAGAGGAACCAATTTGAACCTTCAAAAAGGAATTTTGATGAAGAAATGAATTGTTTTAAATTTTCCAAGCATAAATATGGCACTCAAGAAGCTTTGAAGAGACCAAAACCTTGTAGAAACCACCAAAAATCTTGAAATTTATTTCAATATTCTAGATTGTTTCTTCTGATAATGAAAGAATTTTAAAAATTAGATTTTGACTAGGAAATCAATGTTTTGAATATTCTCAAATTGACGATGGCACCCCTGCACTAACAAAGATTTCAATACTTGAAAACAAATCTGAGTTGCTTTAACAAGGTTTAAAGATGCCTTGAAATTATTTTGAAGTGTTTTGAATGGATATTTAGTGCATAAGATTTGAGAGAGACCTCCAAAATGATCAAAAATAATTTTATTTTCCCTCCTTACCATACACAAGCTTGAACTAGGCTTGAAAATAATTAAAAATTTATTTTAAATTGAATAAAATCTCAATTATTTCAACTCAATGCAATATGCTTGCCAATCAAATTTACCCTACTTGCTTTGGTATCATGACAAAATTGATAAAGCAATGTAAATGCATAAGATAGATCTAGAGTGAATTTAATAAGCAAAGCTTATAAATAAACATAGATCAATTGATAGAGTATACAGGTATTTACCATGAAAAAATCTCAAAGAGGTAACAAACCCACTAATGTGATATTCATATATTTGAGAAATCAAATCATCACAATACATAAATTCTTCCTTCTCACTTCTTCAATAGTCTTCACAATAATATTTTTACACACTTGTGTTGTTTTCACAATAAAGGTAAAACCCTATTTATAATAAAAAAATAAAAGTTGTGATCGTTGTAAAAATGGTTCCAACTATCCCAACATTTTTAAATTACCGATAATAATAAACACAAGTTTTTTATTTTTACCAATAATTATTAAATAATTCATGTTTTATTATTTATTTACATGAAGTTGTTCACTTGTGTTAATAAATAATAAATCATTATTATTTAATTACTTAAAATATACTAAGGGTCTTATAATTTCACCACTTAGACATTAAATATTCTAACAGTTCCATCAAAAAGTTCTAAAATTGAGACAAAAATAGATTTTTTTTCAAGAAGATGAATGAGCTTCATGAGAGCAATAAGCCCAAGTTAGGTCTATGATGTATAGAGTGTATATAGAAAGAACACCATATAAATGATTGTCTTCAAATCAAAATTGAATTTTGAGATATATGCAAATTAGTAGGGCATGCAACATCATCGTGTCATTTACTATAACAATACATTTAGAAACCACAGAACTTATACTGTATTTTTTTAAAATCAACTAATTATGACAAAAATAGTTTTCATGCTCTACAAAACTAAAATAAGATATTACTAAGACCATCTTCACAGATGCAACATAAGAGATACCTATTGTGAAGTAAGAAATTTTAGGGCAAGAGGTGGAAATGGCTAGTGTGACATAAGGTGGTCCAAGGTGGATGAATTCATCACCATAATATCAACCCTAAAGTCTAGTTGCATGGATACCATCACCTCCATAGTATTAGTATCAGTCCTCATGGAACACCATTATTCCTCAACACCAACAATCAAATTGGGCTCCAACATTACCGCAACAACAGTATGATGGATATGATGCACACTAATAATAGTCAAGAGGATTTAAGGGGAAACGATCACAATGTTTGATTTTTCAAAAAAATAAATGAAGATATATGGGAGGATACTATGGTGGATACTAAGGAACATGAAATAATGACAATCAATAAGATCATCAACCAATTTTGTATTATTTGTGCAGTGAATACAACTACTTCACAAGAAAAAATCTAATTAATCTTTAAAAATAAATGTACTATGTATATTGAAAAATTACAAGATAACATCATATTAAAGATTGTCCAGTTTCAAAAAAGTAGGGGAAATAAAAACCTATGTGAAATTTAAATATGATAAATTCATAACCTAAGGAGGATGCGTTCATGTAAGTAGTCATAAGACAACAATGCGTAAATAAAGGATTGCCCCTTGGAGATGCCACCAAATCAAATAATTAGGAAGGTTCAATAGGATAAGTATCATGACCCTGCAAGATAATTTTTTTATGTATCAAGCAACATAAGTCTTGTAGAACATACAATAAAATGCATCCAAAGGTGATTTTACATCTATTTATGCATAAATATATGGGTAGATTATTCGCATAATGCGACATGAAGGAGTAGTGACTGTATTGACAAATCTATTGAAACTCTTAAGCACTTTACGAAATGAAGATATTTTATAAAATATTGAAAATATTTTATATAATCTACTCTAGTGTGGATAACGAGGGAAACAATATACTGATAAGGTTGTATGGTATGTAAAAGCTAAAAATCTCTGAGATGTTGAATCTAGGATGACTATTGTAGTCGCAGGGTGTAAGGTACCTAATATTGTATAAAGAATTTGGGAACATAGTAAATATGATAATGAGATCTACATGGGAGGCTATTGGTCAACTAACATTGAGCTATAGTTTAGTTAATCTTAGTCTCGTAGATTATGAAATAGTAGAACCAATCAAATGGTTAGAAAATGTAAAAATTAAGGTTGATGAATTAATATTGTGAAGAGATTTTGAGGTAATTGACATGAAAACATATGAGACCCATTATCCTATTTTGATTGGTAATAAATGGGCTTATGATGGTGAAATGATTATCAATATTGTACAAAATTAATTATAGGTGCACCAAGGAGATAAGATAATTATGATACCTTTGAACAAGTCTGAGTATAAGGCATATGTTATCCTTATAGAACTATAGTACCCTTATGTTTATGAGGACAAATAGTTGGTTCAATGTGAATGTAGATAACAAAAAAATGCTCTACAAGTTACTAAATACCAATTCTTTAATCCTCAACCACAATGTCAAATACACTCATAGTTAGTTAAACAGTTTGTTTACGAACTGACTATAACAAAATCACCATCACATTAGTTTTAGATTGAAGAATGTAGTTTTCCCTTTGCGCGATCACCAACTAGGTCTAAGGTAGATTTATTTTATAATATAGGTGTGACAACTATGGATTATACAAATCCTACTTTGGAAGGTACCTTACCTTGTAAATTGACATCTTCGATAAGTGGTGATTCAGATACACATATGTGGAACTAGGTCAAGGGAAATCATGAGGTGTAACCTTTACAAATTATGTTTGCCACTAAACACTAACTACCACAATAATTCATAACTAAGGATCTCAATTAATTCATTTTCATATTAGATCATCATGTACCTAATATAGACCAAAGACTAAGTGCACTCAATTATGTGTTGAAGGAAAATTTGTGACCTGGTCTACAGTACATAAGAAAACTTAGTTATCTTGGGATGAGGCATGTGAATTATTTCAAGCACATTTTTAGATACCAATCACTGTTATGGAAGATTGGCCATGTTTTCACAAGAGACAATGTCTAGTTTTGCATGTACATAGGTGTGCAAACATATGGTCTATGTAGGGTGTGGAACCTAAGTATTAGGTGATTGTCTTTAGATACACTTTGACACCACTTGAAACTACTTGGTATATGCATCAAGAACGTAGGTGAGAAACTAAGCATTGGGTAAAGGTTCAACAAGATTATATTCAAACGTTTGTTTTTTAAGATGAAAATTTTGTAGTATATAATGCTTTACAAAAATTGAAAATGTTTCTATATCATGGGTGAGTAGAAGATATAAGTATTATGATAGACTCATCATCACATCAAGAAGTAGCTTACAATTTGAATATAACTACACAAAATTATAAGGTTATTAAAAAGAAGGAATAATTTCTTATACAACCTTATAATAGGATTTAAGATGAGTTGATAGGGTCCAACAATAGTGATGATGATCTAGATTTGAATGAATTTTTTGATTATGAATGAGAAACTAAGCCACCAAAATCTCAAATTATAAAACAAATTGAGGAAGAAAATTTGTGAAATTTCAATATAACAAAAGAAGAAGGATAAAGAACTCTAAAAGAACCCATTCCTAGTAAACCCAATAGGATCTACCAAGAGTCACTAAATAAAATTATTAAGAATATTGGGATAGAGTCTTTGTCAAAATTTTCAACTTTGGGAGATTATTGGACTTAGAATGAAATTTTAGAAGGGTTGCAACTATAGAGGGATTATCAAGATGTTTTTACCACTAAAGTTTTAGAGGTGAAAGGGGTAGATCCATCATTGGGGGAAATGCACATTGAAATCAAAGAGTGTGCAAGACCTCTCAAGAAGCACCCATATAGATTGAATCCTAACATGAAGTTAAAGGTGAAGGCTAATTTGGATTGCATACAAGAAGCAAGTATCATTTATCTAGTTGAAAAGGTAGATTGGGTTAGTTCCATGGTTGTGCAGCCTAAAAATCTAGGTAAAATTAAGGTATGTGTATATTATGATACATTAAATGATCATTACATCAATGATCTTTTTCCTATACCTTTCACCGATTAGGTTATGGAATTAGTTGTAGGGCATGAAGTATATTCCTTCTTAGATGGATTTAATGGCTATCATCAATTTATCATCATAGAGTAGGATCATGTCAAAACAACATTAGTAACTAAATGAATGTCTTTTGCATATAAGGTAATGACATTTAGTCTACAGAATGCTTTAGCTATATTTTTTAGAGCTATGGTGACTATTTTCAAGGACTTTATTCATGATTTTCTAGAAATTTATTTAGATGATTGGGCTGTATTTTATTTTTTCAAAGATCACTTGTCCAAATTGTGACTAATGTTATAATGTTAAAAAGCTTTGAAAATTACATTAAATTTTAAAAAAGATTTTTTTTTCATAGCATTCAATGTTATATTGGGCCATGTAGTCTATAATGAAGTAATTTTGGTTGATCAAACCAAAATCATAATCATATTAAGTATGCCACCTCTGAACAGTTTTATGGAAGTGTGAACATTTTTGGGTCATATAAGGTACTACAAAATTTTTATTAAAGTCTACATAAATATCTCTATGGCCTTGGGAGATATTATTGTGCAAGGATTTGAGGTTCGAATAGACACAAGAGTGTCAATAAAAAATTGTTGAGCTAAATTAAAGGTTAGTTAAAACTCCCATATTGATCTTTCATGATTGGATTAAGCCATTTTATGTTCACATAGATGCTTCAGGGATTACGATGGGAGTTGTGTTAGAATATCCAGGATATGGTAGACTAAACCATCTTATCTATTTTACAAGTATAAAACTACCGACTGTAGATAAAAATTATACTATAACAGAACATGAAGCACTAAAAATGGTGTTCACACTATATAAGTTCTTGTATTTTCTTCTCACAACACCCTTTGAGTTATTTATTGATCATCAGGTCTTACAATTCTTGATTAACAAAACTATGTTGGGTGGAAGGATATCTGGATGCTTAATGTTATTCTAGGAATTTTAGTTCAAGATCAATGTTAAACCTAGATGAAGGAATGTGGGACCTAACCACTTGAGTAGGATATGAAATGGATAAAAACTTGAAGAGTTACAAAATCAATCACCAGATGCACACCTCTTCAAAATATCTATGATTCCTGAGAACATGAAGGATACACCCAAATTTATAGAATAGGGAATATTTTTGATGCACTATGTTGACCAAGATAAAAAATAATTGACTACACGACCTATTCCTTATACCATCATATATGGATTTTTATATAAGATTGGAAAAGATGAGGTGCTATGCATAAAGGATCTAGAGCATGAGTAACTTCAACTTCTTGAATAATCATGTCAAGGAATCACAAGAGGGCATTTCACAAGTGAATCCACTATAAAAAAGATCTTGTAAAGTGGCCTATGGTGGCCTAATCTATTCTAAGATGCATATTCAGTCACAAATCACTGTGATGTTTACCAAAGTATAAGAAATCATAACTAGAGGTATGAGATGCCTTTGAACCCAATGCTAGCATAACAACCTTTTGAATAGTGGGGTATTGATTTTGTGGGGCCTATCAATCCATTGAGCAAGCGTAATCATGCAAGGTATATCCTCACTATGACATATTATGTTGTTATGACACTAAATTATAGTGACAAGGATGTAACCATGTTTTTGTATGAAAACATCATTACAAGGGTTAGGTGTCCAATCAAATCAATCAATGGTAGTGGAATACGCTTCTTAAAAAATACAATCAAGACTCTCATAGAAGAATTTATGATATCACACCATAAAAGTGATACATATCATCCACAAGGAAATGGACAAGCTAAGGCTTAAAATAAAGTCCTAGGAAAGATGTTAACAAAGATATGCAATGTACAATAGGATGATTGAGAGGATAGAATTCATGAAATGCTTTGGATATACATAAAAAATTTAAAACATGTTATAGGCTTTACCCCATTTTAGTTTGTATATGTACTTGAGGTAGTAATTTCCATGGAATATATAGTTCCTAGTCTATGCATTGCTATGATAATGATACCAGGGGATCAATATTATGTACAGACACAAGTGATGGATTTAACCAAAATGAAATAAAAAGATAAAGAGCACAAACAGATGCAAAAAATTAACAAGCTAAGTTAGAAAGTGTGGCATGATTACAACCTTCGATCTAAATAATTCTATCCAAAACAAGTAGTATTGCTATATGATAGTATATTTATAACATTTTTGGTATGCTGCACAATAGATGGAAGGACCTTATATCATTCATGACATTTCACAGTAGGGAGTAATTGTCTTAAAATATCTTTAAGGAACCATTTAATAGGATGTGTAAATTACTGTAGGCTTAAGCCTTATCATCAATAATCTCTATCATTTATCACAAAAAATGAGAGAGGATGCTAGGTAGCATAATGTAGTTTAGGATTTTTTTGTTTGTTTAATGTTTGATTTTCCTATTTTGATTTCATATTTGTGTGTGTTTGTACAATATGATTTCTATATCATATAACATAAGAACTTTAGTTGTTAAGTCAAAGTCACAGAGTGCAATCTGTGAATAATTTCAATGTAAAAGAAGGATAACTTATAGTGTGTATGTGAGGATCATCAACTAAGTTTGAGAATAAGGTGTCGAAAATTAAACTATGGATAAAGAATAGTCAATGGTATTTCAAAATCGTTAATGATGATCCACTTGAAAGATTAATTTTTTCCTAGAGAAGATCAAATGTAAGAATGACATGATGTACAATAAGGAAAAGTGTATAGGTGAGAAGATGATGTGTCACATCAATACCCACTGTCAAAAGGAATGATGTTTTTATATGTAGAATGGTAACTATCACATCACCAATAATTAGTTGGCATTAATTATCTAGTCAAAATTATGCACAATGCTCTCAACACATTCAAATAATTATGCTAGATGGATTTGAGTACCAAAATCTATATAACAAGGGGAAGAAATAACACAAGGACATTACACACTATTGCAAAAAAGGGATCTCTATGATTTGCATCTATTTTAACCAATTGTGCACAAATTTATTATCAACAATATAACCAAATAAATTATTTAGTTCAATCTACACCAATAAAAATGGATCATGCACATTGTTAATCCCAATCACAAATGCACATAAGGAAGAAATGGGGATTGGCCTAGCACTCAAGAAAAATAAATACCATGATCCATATCTTTTTTATTTCATTGACACTACATAAACCACTCTCTTCAACCTAAAACAACTTAAAGCAACACAAACATGAGCTCTGGTGCTTCAACACCCTCTATAAGTTTTTGATGCACAATGACTTATCAAGTTTCCTAATTTTGAGCAATTGGATGAGGTAATGCTCAAATTATTTAGTAGATATAATGAGTGCATTATCCATCTCTCACAAGATGTTACAATCTTCATCAACCCTACAACCATGGCAAGAGCAACAAAGCTCAGGGCAAATCTCTTTTGCCTTATAAAACTAAGGCCCCACCCATCCACTCAGACACAAAGGAGAAATATACTAGGGTAAGCATGGGAATCCCCATTGACTCAATGTGCATTATTTATGAGTGCATCATTAAATGCTTTTGGTAGACCACCAAAAATTTTAAGCAAACAACCAAAGGAATTATTGACATTGCATATCGAATGATATAAATGCATGATTATTTTAATTGGCCATATTTTTTGGCCTTAGAGCCTACTAAAAACATGGAGAAGGTTCTCACTGGAGCATTTTAGGCATTTGAATATCAATTTTTGGTCCTAATTCTATGTATTATGTAGCAAAAATATCAAGATGGACCAATGAATATGGATGAAGACTTTGGCCTACAATCGCATTTGCCAAAATCACTTAGACTAAGATAGGGAAGTACTAAAAAAAGTTAGGGAGATTTAATGCATGGTGCATTAAGATCCAATACATAATCATATCACACCCTAGAGTACCCAATGATGTTATGAAATACCTAGAGCAACGAGTTTAACTCCATTAAGATATTAAAACATTAAAGGCTACCTCATTAAATCTAGGGATGTGCCCAATACCCACATCAATGGAATGAATATAACATAATAGCTATGATAGTTATTGCTCAACACAATTAATATGATCATATACAAATATGAATGTTCAACTTGTAGATTCTTCACTAATATAAACACACACAAAATTATATTAAATAGCACACACAGATTTTGAAACACTTTATAGATGAAAGCATATAAAGCATATAATGTTCTAAAGAAAAATAAATATCTTACAAAGAACTAGACTAGCATTAACACAATCTAATTACCACATTCATCTCTATAAACAAACATAATATCAATCCAAGCATCAATAAATAGGCTAAACTAAATACTAGAGACATCAGGTGAGCAAAACATAATCAAATGTGTGTTTAGCATTCTCAAAATGTACTATTACAATTAGCCTCTATACAAGCAATCAAAGAAAAAAATAGAGGAAGAAATAAGTAGATGCACTCCCAACATGATTTCTACAGCATTTTGGCACAAAAGATTTGACCCATTATAATGATAACTCAATCTCTTTTTATATGCGATTGGATGAGTTCTCATGGTCTTCATACAACTTAGTGCACTAATGAGGTGGATAGAAATATTCAAGATGATTTAGGAAACAAAGTTGAGATTCTTTAATTCTATGACATATTGTAGCTAAAATAAGATTGGAATTGCCATACTCTTTATAACAGAAGATCGTGCTATTCTAATTGACATTTATCTTTTGTCCACTTTATAATTAAAAATATGCCCCCTTAAAGGCATATATTATGTCTCTTCTTATCTTAATAACTCTTTTATGTCCATTTCATAGACCTTTTACCATTGTAATTATGGCATTCTTTGTCTTTATATCCTTTTCTTATTTTGAACATGGCCATTATGCTCGCGATCAACATCATTAACTTCTATAATATTAAATTCCATTGATTTGGTATTTATTTCTATGCCTTTTAACCCACTTTGACATTTATGAGACCATCCATGCTTGACACAACTACTCGGGTAGATGACATAGTTCACCCTAAGAATCATAGTATTGAAATGTAGATGGGTACCAAATTTCAGACCCAGGCCTTTATTTCTTTATTTTATGTCCCTAGGATCTTTCCATTCTCCTTGGCTCACTGAGTTTCTTGGCCATTGATTTTGGCCATGTGCTTTGGCTTCAACTCTCTTTTCTATATTCTCATACATTGATCTTTGTTCATTATCTCTCTATGCCTATTGATGCCTTCACTGAGCCCACCACCTGGCCACATGGTGCTTCCATACTTATCCAGGCTTGGATTACTATCCCTTGGAATTTTTTTCACACATGTTCTTTGGCTGATGTTCCCCATTTAGTCACATGGCCTATCCTTATTATATCATTTCCCCAACCATTGATTTGATTTTGGGTTCTACTCACCATTGATTTGATTCCACACTTCACGGAGCATGGGATCTCACAATGTCACTAGGTGATGACATCATAGGCCCTCAACATCATAGGGAGTCTACATATTCTAGCTTGGGCCCTCTAAGCCTAGCTCACAGACCTTCAGGATCATATGGGTTTTATACTCTGTTACCTTCAATGAAGTTTTTCACTGATCAGGACCTACGATGTCACCACATGGTGACATCATAGGCCTTTAAGCTATCACCATAGATATCTAACCCCTAATGAACTTGAGTCACTAAGATTGTGCCACATGGCATGATCTTAGGGCCTAGGGGTTCATTCCTTGGAAATTTTTGGATTTGATCACTGAGCTGCTAGAGGATGAGATTAAGACATGTGTCCTAATCTAGTGGCCCATAAAAAGTCTTCAACGCTGTAAAACATAATGAAATGACTAAGTCAAAGAAAATTTTGAAAAGGCATGAATTTTAGCAAAATATATGAAATAAGAGATTAGACCAAGCCAAAATAAGGTGGGAAATTGACTATTATAGCACAAGATTTAATGAAATTGGTCATTTTCAAAGGAGCTAGAGATACTTGTGTTTAAAATTCTACAATCAATGGCATTCCCATTAAATTGAAACTCTGACTACCATCATTTAATGCCTAAAAAATAGTCACTTAATAGTTTGAAGCCTATAAAATAGACTACATTAAAATCCCAAAGATTTATCAGAATGAAGCCTAAAGTCACTACCAACTAAGTCTTTCTAATGAGATATTATAAAGTCTTAGTCATTAAATAAAGATACAACATTTCAAATTCCCATAGACATGAATAAATAAAAAGACTTGACATTAGATTATCCAAAGCCTAGAGATAATGAAATATAACATTTTAAGGGAATATTTTAAGTTTTTTGATTTTAGCCAATTATAAGAAAGTCTGCAAAGATGAAAAAGTTAAACACTATACATTTGTAAAAAAATTAGTCAAATTTTCCATGAAAAAACATTTATAGACCAAATCATCTAAGGGAAAAAAGCCACAACTCTATAAATTTATATCATTGGGTTAAATCCAAGTGAAGACTTCACCAGAAGGGAAAAATCCTAAAATCAATCTTAAAATTGCATCTTAAAATAACTAATACCCTCAAAATTTAAGCAAAATCAAGAATTTATATCAAGGACCAACAACTTGAGCATAAACAAATAAAGGAAGTAGATATGTTGAACAAAGAGGATTTTCATACAAAATTTGAAAATGGGGCATGTTGTGCAAGCACACAACAATATCCTCTATGATATCCTTCTTGATACCACCCTTGATATCCTCCTTGTACCCTCTTTGATAATTGTTGAATTTTTGTTTGAGGGCCAATTATATTTTGTGGTGCCATAGGTGGTTGTTAGGGGGGTTTGTACATGTTTCACAAGATCTAGGTTTGTTGGTATTGATGGGGAAGTGGGTAATTTTGATTGTTTTTTTTGCCACATAAACTATTGCTTACATTTCTTTGAGGTTCTATAATGCCTCCAATCTAGGTCAGTTTTGTTGGTAGTGTCTAATTTTTACACACATTGTAAATATCTTAGTTGGTTTGTGGGGGGAAATACTTACATTAATGAGCACATGTTTTGACTATGTTGATCATATAACCTTAGATTTTTCACCATAGTATATCCTTTACAATGGGTTGTTGTATTAGAAGTGTCATCCTGATAGGGTTGGCTTGAGATAATGTTTCCCTTCTAATATTTTTAGCATGAGGACACTCTATCTTAATAGGTCCTTCTTCAAAGCATATTGTACACGAAATATTTTATCATTTTGTTAAATTTGTGGATGAATTATTTGTTATTTCTGGTTTAGTTTATATTTCCTATCTTAATCTTAGTTGTGCCAACTCATGCTCTATTTTCTCAAACTTTGTTTTCATAATTGTGTCTTTTTCTCTCCTCTATGTTTGTGATTCTAACTGATATACCATTTCTAATGCTTCAGTAAATGGTTGAAACTCTTTGCCAGTAGTAGTTGCTCATAAATGTGATAATAATCTAGATACAAGCCATTCAATTTTCTATTTTTCTATTAAATATCCTATTAACTTCCATCCCGATTTAAATATTTTACCAAATTATTTCATTGTTTCTTTATCTCATTCAATCAATTCTCTCATCTTACTTATGATTTATATGGAAGTCTCTAGATATTAGAAATCACTTTTAAATGCATATTTGATCTCATCCCATGTATTACTGTAAGCATGACTAATTTTCATATACCATTTTAATGTATCATCTTTTAATGTTCCCACATAATCAAATAGCTTAACCTGGTTATCTATGATATTATGAATTCACCAGTATACATTGAGTGTAAATAGGTGTGCTTCCACATCTTTTGTATCTTTCCCAAAGATGGGTAATTTAGTATTTTAAGACATTTTAGCTTGATTGAAACTTATTTTTCCACATACTGGTTTTGTATTAGTATTATTTTAATTTTGAATTTGTTGTTTCTTTTATTTCTTGTAATTTTACTTTTCTCAGTGGTATTTTTATGTCCATACAAGTTTATTTATTCCCTTATATTGTGACAATTTTATCTCAGATTAACTTCTTTCTAATAATTCTTCAAAATTGATCACTATTCCTTCTCTTCTCAAATTTTGTTTTGCAAATATTTCTCTTAATTCTTTTATATATATATATATATATATATATATATATATATATATATATATTGGTGTTTCTCTCAATTTTTAAAGTGGCATGAGGGATGAGAGTTGGTTCAAGGGGATCATCTCCTCAAACAATCTCTTCTAGATTGTGAGGGACACATCTTTTAGCATCTCATTTTCATTTTCATCTTTATAATTTTTCTCTCTATTAATTTTAATTAATATTTCATCATATTCATCTCTATTGTTTATTCCTTCTATTCCACTCTCTTCTTATTCTAATCTTATTTTTCATTTATGTTTTCTAATAGCTTCTTCTATTATATTTTTAACTGATTTTTCCAAATCTACTTATCTTATTTATATATTGTTTCCTTCTATTATTTATTCTCTAAATTTCATTTAGTTACTCTATTCTTAATTTATTTCTATAATTTATACTTTCTCTTCTCATGTCCAATTAGGCATTATTATACTTGGTAAGGTTTCTCTTTGGTCTTCTATTTCTAAATATTCTTCCTTGCATATTTCATCTATCATTTGTATCATAAATTCTAATGATTTATTGATGAATTTTTAAGTTAAACAATATTCATGTTTGTGGTATATGCCTCCCACATCAATTTTATATATATTTACAATAATTCTTCCATTCTTATCATCGGTTTGGGTATTGTCAAAACTAGTTCCAAATTGTGTGTTATCGTAGATTGTTTTGTAATGTCCTTTTCCTTTGACTCTTCTTCCCTTGGTTTTGTATAAACTTCACATGATTCAAAACTTGAATTTTCTTTATTTTAACTTATTTATCTCATTATCTCATCTATTTCTAACCTTTATTTTTCCATCTTCTCTTTTTATTGTTTCTTTTCTGATACTAACCTCATTTACTCTTCTGCTTTTTCTAGTATTTAAAGGAATTTGCTAAGATCTCCATATCAACGAATGGCCATAGTGAAGTGATTATGTGAGTCAAGCAAGCACACATCACATAATTAAAAAGCAATTTAAACCATCAAGCGATAATATTTCACAAAGAGATTATATTTAATAATGGAGATGAATTTCTTATATAAAGGGATGAAGTTCAAAACTCTCAAAGCTATCATATCTCACAACTAAGTAGCTCAAAAAATCCAAAATACACAAAAGAGCAATAGCTCTTTGGTTCACTGAATTATAATTAAGAATATAAAAGGAGAGAGTTGTATATATAGGTTTGAGAGAGAAAGATACCACACATTCTAGTAAATGTGGTATTAATCTTCTCAAGTAACCGAAGTGACCTCTAGAGCCCTAAGTAAGATAATACAACCATGTAGTGAAAACCCAATGGGAAAAAGACCTAAACCAATACCCCCCATAAACATAACTTAGGTAGGTGATGATACAAAAAATAGGTCCCAACAAGGAGGCCTGATAAGGTATCCATGTACAATGCAATCTCTCATAAAGTAGAGAAAAAGATAAAATTTGTAGGAAAAACTCCCCTCCAAAAAGAGAAAAATGAAGAAGAGGAGACTAAAAGACCCCCCAAATGATGATGCTAAAGTAATCAGTACTCCAAGTACACAATGATGATCCCTAATATCTTTAAAAACATGAAAGAAGTGTGCCTCCACATAGAAGAGAGAGAATGTAAATGCAAAATGTCACATGGAGAATGTTATAGTAGGTCCCTCTAAAACAAATGACGTCTCTTCCTTTCAGAAGAAAGAAACCCTGAGCTATCAAACTACTAAATTCCCACTCAAGTGGAATGTGTGTAGGAATCAAGAAGTATATCTTTGAAAAATTCTCAAATGTCTCCTTATTAGTGCTCGAATGTGCCAAATTTTGATCAGATATCATAGGATTAACTATAGAAGATGGCAATGAATAAACATATAATAAAGGGAAGATAATAGCCATAGAAGAAGATAAACATGGAACATTCATAGAAAAAATGTCCATGGAAAGAGGAGAGAAAGGCTCAACAACTGTTGAAATTGAAGACTAATATATAAATGAAGTATTCAGATCTATAATATGAATGTCTATAGGAACATATGAGTCGTCGATAATCTCAATGTGTACACTCTAACTAAAATCAGTAAAATCCTCCAAAATGCAAGTCTGTGAAGGCTCTGAAAGAGTAAAAATTGACACAAGAACAAAAGTAGAATATGTAATAGGACAACTGAGGTCTAGTAGAATCTCATCCTATAGTGGGGGCTCAATAGAAGGAAGAACACTGTCCACCATGGATATGTCATCATAAGAAATAAAATTAGGAGGAGAGAGTACAACTATCTCTAAAGAGACAATAGGAAGTGGAGGAAGAGGTGTGACATAAATCTCAACAAGATCATTGAAGATATTATGTAGTATTCTCCAAATAGTGCATGGAAACTTTGTGTGTTCTAGATGGTAATGAAGATCCATGGAAACATGTAGTAACAGAGTGGCAAAAACCTTGCCACAAATATTATCCCACTTATTAAATAAAATAGTATCAGTGGGTTCAGGAATCTATCCATATAAAAATGGAAGATAATTCTTGTGTGTGAGAAAGTGTTCCATATAAGCATGCCATAAATCATAATTATCCTTCCCAAGAAGGATCACTAGAGACAAAACAAATCTCCTCATCTGGAGTAATAGTGCATGCTCTAGAGATGGACTTTAGACTATGCCAAAAATGAGTCCAGTCAAACGAGAGAAAATTATGCAAAAGTGATAATGTACACTCAAATGAACATCAAGATCTATTGAAAATGCATCTAGGAATACAAGAACAATCTATGCAATCAGTCACTAAATGGGCATAGGTAACAATTAAGAAAAATTTAATGTGCATAAGAAATAATATAGGTCCCAAAACAACTTCCCTGAGATAATTAGTAGGTATCACCCTATGTTTGCAATTAAAAATCATGCTCAAAAATTAATTAATTTATGCTTATAATCGAGTACCAATGCATGCTCTAAGTATGGATATCACAATTAATTGAAATGGGTCCACACAAGTAAGAGCAATCAATGCACGAGTGAAAAAACATGTCTTAATGAATGGATGTTAGAATCAACTGACAATACATCCATAAACATGAGTAATATCCACTAAATAGTACCCCCCCACCCCCCAACCAATTATTTTGACACTTTTATAAATTAGTACATTTTACAAGGAAAATTGTTCCAATGCATGGGAAATAAAAAAATAAACACATTTTCAAAAGATGGTACTCAATTTTGAGTTACCTTTTGCAAGATATTAATAATATAATTTCTCGTAAATAGGCCTATTGACTAAAAACATGCACTTAAAACTTAAAAATAATACCCTTGGGTGAGGTGAGATATGCCTTCCAACCACTCATTAGAACCAAAATAAAAAATTTGATCTCCTCATGTCAATAAAAATTAAAAACCATCTAGCCTAATCACCCTTACATGAATGTTTCTGAGAACGCCTCTTAAGGTGTTTTAATTAAAAATATGCAAAGCTATTTTAAATAAAAATAAAACATGCTTTAATTTTTTAATTCTTTTTAGGGATTTTTTAGGTTTTTATCTTTGCAAATGAGAAGAAGAAAAGTAAAATGCCCCCTTATGTTTGCACAAGTTTGTAAAATTAGATGTACATCATCATTAATGTGCATGCAAAGTCAAATTTAAGCCACCATAGAGGAGACTCCAACAAGATCAGGAAGACACATGGGAACCAGATCACTATTCAAGATCGTGAATAGTTTGGTGACTAGGTCAGGCTATTTGCAATTACAAGGAAGGTAGAGAATGGAAAATAGAGGCCAAGAAAGAAAACCCATCATTCATATTCCAATATGAGCCTCTGACTATTGCTTGGCTTGGACTATAAAAGATCTAAATTTTGTAAATGTGTTGGAGAAACAGATCTGGTAGAAAGAGGTTGATCATAGATCTGTGGTGTTCACGGGTAGCATGGATCTATGGTGGATTAGAGGATGCCAAACAAATCTAAGCACAAGTATAAATCTATAGAAAAAACCCTTACATGCTTCGTGGCTTAGTCCACATAGTCAATGGTTAGAGAGGAGGCCAGAAAAAACTCTCCTCACTATGGAATACCTCTTATGTGCCCATCCTACAACCAACTAGTTCCCTCATGGTGCATCTTGGGTAGTAGACAATGCCCTAGAAAAACTAGCATGCTCATGGCCTATAAAGGAGATATGAGTGGAAAAAATTCATTGGAGGTAGAAAGGAGAGGGTTGTTGCAATGTAGGTTCTACAATAAGATAACAAAAAAATCCAACACCCAATAACTGCAACCAAATTTTCCAATACAGATCTAAAAAAGTAGATTTGAAAACATTAAACAAAGGATGATGCCATTTGTCTCTTTCAAGTTGAAATGCCATGCCACTAAACTCTGACACTACTCCAATCTGATCTATAGTAACCTTGATGGCCATGAGGATGATTTTATATATCTATAGCCAACTCATGCAACTAATGCAAACAAGATCCACCGATACCATATATTTGAAAAAAAAGATCCCTACAATTTTTTTGATCGCTTTGGGTTATCGAGAGATATTAAAAAATCTTGAAGTTTTTGAGAATTTTATTTCAAAACCAACCCCAAAATCTTAGTAAACCCTCTAAAAAATCTCCTTACAAATATGTAGATAAACTCTATATTTCAAAAAAAATCTTAGAGCTTAATAAATCAGACAATCATGAACATGGATTGGTGCTCTGATACCATAAAAGAATTTGTCAGGATCTGCATATCAGTGAATGGCCATGGTCAAGTGATCATGTGATTCAAGCAAGCACACATCACACAGATGAAAATAAATTGAAACCATCAAGCAAGAATATTGCATAACAATATTGGATTCAAGAATGGAGACAAATTGCTTATACAAAAGGACAAAGTTCACAACTCTCAAAGTTGTCACAACTCACAACTAAGTAGCTCAAACAATCCACAATACACAGAAGAGCAATAATCTCTATCTCACTGAATTCTAAATTAAGAATACAAAGGAAGAGAGGTGTGTGTGTGTGTGTGTGTGTGTGTGTGTGTGTGTGTATGTTAGAGAGAGAAAGATACCACACATTCTAGTGAAAGTGGTATTAATCTTCTCAAGTAATCCAAGTGACCTCTAGAGCCCTAAACAAGCTTATACAACCATGTAGGCAAAACCCAATGAGAAAAAGGCCTACACCATCAGTAATAATTATTTGTATGTACTAATTTTATCATTTATTTCTAGTTAGTATGTTCCTTTTATCTAATTTATTTCTTTAATTTTCCCTCCATTTATTCTTCTTTATTTTTTCTCTTTATTTATTTATTTCTTTTATTTCCTTTCTACTTTCTCCTATCTTTTCTAATTTATTTCCTATCACTAATCATTGCTCTAATATTTTTTAATTTCATTCATTATTATTTATTTCATTTATCTCTCCAACCATCACATATTTATATTTTAATATTAATCTCTCCTTAGATCCCTTCTCTTACCTTTCATCATCCCCTAGGTGCCTGTCCCCTCCATAAACTGTTGATCGCTTCTTATTAACCCTCCTTGAATCAATAACATACAAATTAATATTGGCACTTTTTTGATGAATCTCCCTCTTAGATATTTTAATAACTATATATTATTTTCATAAAACTCATCCACCTTGATATATTCCATGATATTATAAGTGAGTCTAATGTGGTTTCAAACCAATAATCTATTGCTTACATCCAACGTTCACTAATTTCTTCAAACTTTTAAAATTTATCCTTCATCCAATGAATATGTTTATAAATATTTAATATTGAACCTTTTGTTTTGTATGACAGTCTAAAGATCTCAGGCCAAAATAAATTCATGAAAGTAATCCAAAATTCTTCATCCTATGGCTGATAGAATTTATCCTCAACTTGATCTGCAATAGTTTTTGTTCTCTTTACTTCTTATTGAATAAATTATTTTATCCTTATTTCCCACAAATGTTCAATCTTTTTTATAGCCATCTTCAAGAATTCTAGTGGGTAATTTTCCTTAGACATAAGTTATCTAAAACGTAGGCTCAAACACCAAATGTTGACATAAGATCTACACTATGTCGTGAGTTCATAGTTAGATATTTAAGATAGAGTTGATGTATACAAGGAGAGTTTACTCTATGTTAATATAACATTCATTTTATTTATTAAGTATAAATAATCAAAACATTGATAATGCATAATACAAATAATGTTGTGTGATTTGATTTATTAATATATTGTGCGTAAATACATATATCTATATCAAGCTCAATTAACTATATCATGATACATCTCTACAATTAATTGTTCTGACTAAATACAATACAAAATATCAATATACACATCTTTTACTCATGGCTATATATTTTTTGTCTTCTCCATGAGATGTTGTGAATTACAATTGATACCATGAATGATATCTTTAACTATCTAATACTACAGTATGACTATAAAAATATATGTTTTTATATTTATGTTTAATATTATAATGAACAATCTTACCAATAGGTCCTATTCTCTATTTCACTACTCACAATCTATAAGAGAGCCTTCACGATATTTCAAATGCCACAAATATCATAAATACATCCCTATTTTAGATACATTCATCCTTATTCAAATAACAAGTTCTATCAAACATGTCCCCATAGTCTATGGTATTTTAGGACAAGTATGCATTATGCTAGATAGGTTTGTAATACATCCTTGTCTACTACCATGACCTTATTGCCCATGCTCCAAAAATCATTTTTTAAAATCAAGATATTTCACAATGTATCTCTCATGTATTTTGTAAATTTAGATAGTAAAAATATTACAAATATTCTCCTATATAAGTACACCAAGGTTAATTATTACACCTTAAATACTTCACTTAGAAATTATACTAAACACAAAAAAAGAGAACTATTTCTTCTAATTTTAATTTTAATACATTATAATCATCATAGGCCAAGTCTAAATATTATTTATTGAAATTTAATGGAATCCATTATCAATCATATCAATAAATATTATATCCCTATTCATATAGTTGCACATTCATGGATCACATAATCACCCTAAGAGGGAAAACTACATCAACTTGAGGTCCATTTGAGCTATGTAGATAACACTCAGTTACATGAGTTTTTTGAGGCTCGCTTGGATAGTAACTTAACCCTATTCCCCCCTTTTAATTTGATATTTATCTTGTTTATTGTGTAGGAAAAATGGTTTGTCTTTTGTAGGTCTTTCACATGACACATTGACACATAAAGTTAATCAACAAACCCTTGCAAACTATTACAAAAACCCATATCAAGAAATTAGGTTCATAATTAACCATAACATGGCCATAGTTAGAAAACAAAGCCATAGTGTGACCTTGTCCTCCTAATGTAGACTTGTCCCAACACAGTTAATTACTACTTTTAGTCATGACACATTTCATAGGTCCTACCAAGTTATTTTTAATCACAATCAGCCGGCACAATCAATAAAATATTTATTTTAGTGAGGTTTGCACATCCTTAGGCCCTTTTACTATTTTTAACAATTTATTTTTTTATATAATTCTTTATCATACTGTATTTTAATATTAAATTTTTATGCATCAACATTTAAACTTCAATAGTTTAATATCTATTAGTTTGGATTTATTCAAATTAAAAAATATTACACATTATGGTGAATCTGTATTATATTTTGAACATTGGTTGTTGTTTGATTTATTTTTTTATGGTATAAGGTTTTAGTAAAATTTAGAAATTTCTGATTCCTTACATAAAAAAATTGATTTTCTTTTCTCTTTATTTTCATTTACTTTTGCTTCTTTTAGAAATATTGTTATGATAGTTTTCAAAATAATTAGTGACTATCATGAAGGGATAGTGGTGTTTTGTTTATATAAATCATAATGTGAAGGGTTTACCCAAACACTCATAGCCATATTACAACACTAAACATGAATTTTAGTTTCCATGTACCTCACAATACATTGAAAATGCCTAGTTACTCATGTTTATACCATAGGAAGCCTCTGTTAACCATTTAATTTATGTTGCATCTAAGAGGAACATATCACCCAAAATTTACTCTCACCATACCCTTAGAAACAAGGTTAGTTGGATACATGAATGGTTATACCTTTGTAGTTAGTGCTCTGAAACATTAGGCCAACACTAATAAAAAAATGAGCAAGTATATTTAATATCCCACACAATCATTCAAATCGTTGCCTAGATCACTCCCATACCTTGATTTTTGTTTGTATTGTATTCATAAAAAGGTTTCGATTTACTTTATTTATTTATTTAAATTTTTTAATTGATATAAAGATTCAAATAATAATTTTTGCAATAACATTGATGGAAATATAACATGGTGTGATGGTCTACATATTTTTGTTAGTGTCGTCATATTACTAGAGCTCTTGGGGTCGAGCCCTAACACCTCCATGCTTCTTATAAAACTAACAATTATATTCCTAAGTGAAGTTTTTATTAAAATACATGGAAATTTTTTTATGTGGGGTTCATTTTTTAAGGTGGTATATTGTTTATAATGGGGAGATTCATTTTTTAAAGTGATGGAAAATCATTTTAGAAGGAGGTTTCTTTTTTTAAGAGGTTGGTGTTATTTTAGAGGGGAGACATTTTTTTTTAGGTGGTATTATTGTAATTTGAAGGCCATTTTAATTATTGAGGCCACTTTTATTTTTGGGATACCACTCTTCATCCTTGTTTTTCAAAGACTGAGGGTGAGGTCCGGTCTGGTAGGAGGTCAGACCCCTCACAGATAAAACAAACTTGTTATCGCTCCTCCTTACCTTCATTTTTTGGAGGTCATTGTTATTACACTTGTACCCTCTTAGCGCATATTTTTGTCCTTGTCATCACACTTTTCATAGCAATTAATGAATTTTTTGGTGGAGTCCAACATCCTATTTTGAGTGTGCATTATTTTTTGTGCCACTTTTGTACTCATTGATGTATTCTTGGCAGACCTTGATGTCCTACATTCTTGAATATAGTTTTGTGTTGCATATTGATTTCTTGTTTGATGAGAAACTCTCTTATTCTTGATGGCATCTTATATAGATTGATATCAATTTGGGTTTTATACATCATCTGATGTTTTTTTATTGTATGGGACCTTTATTTGTAGTCACAGTTAGAGTCATGGAGATTTTTCTTCATATTTATATGCTCCATTTTGAACACATTACTATTTAGTTATGGACTATCCCATCACCACTAGGGCCATATTGAGAGATATTTATTTTTTATCTTTGAAATATTATTGATAGTTGACATTCTCCTTCAGATTTGTTATGGAGCTTGATTTCCTTCTAAAGAGTAGCTATTCTAGTGAATACAATGTCAGTGTATTAGTGTTCGAGTAGTGGATTTAGTCCACTCACACAAACCTTTTTTGCATCACTCGACTGAGTTATAAGTATGGGGGGAGTAGTTGTCATGTTATTTGCTAACCCCTGGTGCACTACATCTTTTGGTAGTAGATTGAATTCAATTGGTGAACTTTTTTTCACTATCAACACTTTTGATAGTCTCTTTTCATAAAAGCTAATCTAGTGAATTCTAGTGTCATTTTTTTATATGATTAAGCAATGTATCTAGACCACTCATACATATTTGAGTTCCATTGAGACTTTTTAGTTCATCGAGTGCATTTGTATTTGATGGCCTTCATTCCATCTAGCGCACCTCTTCAACATTATGTTTGAGTATTATGTTATTTTCTTTTTTGGGATACCTTGAAGCATATGTTTTTGCTCTCTCAACTTTAACTATTATTATTGGTTTTTGGGTACTTTACGGTGATACATTTCATCCTTGGTAACTTTTTCCCTTAGTATTTTGAGATCAATGTTTTTTACAGAGTTAACATTGTATAGAGTACTAGTTCCTATTTGACTTGGTAGTTACAATGACTTGACATCTATGTATTTTAATAAGATGGATTGGTTACCATAGGGACATTTTATATTTCACTGTGATTTTGTACATGGGTACCTTATCAGGCCTAGTTACCAAGACCCATTTAGTTTCTTTTCCCTCTCTTTTTTCAATCCCTGTTATGCGCTTAAGGGAGGGTGTTGGATTAAAGCATATAAGCTTGTTTTGGGAGTTGTTTTATTGTTGGAGATACTATTCTATTTGTGCACATATTTTTTGATTACACATGAATAAATAGATAGTCCTATTTTATAGGTTATTCATACAACAATATTTTGTTGCATAAAACAACCTACCTTGCCTATTTAATAGGCACTCCCATGTACTTTTGACTTCACAAATTTTTGGAGACCCACATGGATATTGTGAATACAATTCAGAGACTTTATTGTGAAAATTCTTTATTGTGTGCAATGTATGTATTATTGAAGTTGTGATAATGGTGTGCAGGAGTGATCATGCAGGTTATGAGTTCATTCTAAAATTTGACATTCATTTATATTATTTGATTCATCTTGTATTAAGTATTCATTATAATTTCAATAAATGAATTTTTATTTTTCATGTTACATATAGTTATGTAATTTATTGTAAAATCTTCTTTTAATTTCCAAGATGTTATTCATTTCATTGGTACATGTTTAAGATTTAATGTTGTTCACAAACTTACTTTAGATAAATCTCCTTTTTATGCCACTTCATATTATTATAACATCTAATAAGAATTGATTCCCATAACTAATCAAAATAAAAAAAAAACATGCATGAAATATATTAATATGCCTCAAAATTCCTATGGTGTTAATAATCGATGAGGAAAAGTCCCTCATGTTCCTTCTCCCCCTCCATTGAGAAAAATCCTTGAGACTAAGGAATTTTATATCCTATATCACTTCAATAATACTAATGCCAATTTTTTTTTTTAGAACTCTTGAAAATAATGCCAATATATGAAGATATACTTCATGAAACATTAATTAATACACTTTTAACTAACAATTTTGAACCTCCTTTTGTAGTTTCTATAATTAATACTATTCAATGAACATAATAAAATGTAACATATTCATAAGAATAATTTTTTGGGGTGTGATAGAGAAGAATGCTGCAAGTATTTCTTTTGAAAAAGAGGTTCTTCCCCCAAAGCATATTATTGATCAATATTTAACCTTGTATATTCAAGTTTTTGTACAAAGTAAAGTGCTCAAAATAATACTTGTTGATATTTATAACATCTCTTTCCTAAATTTACTAGGCATAAAAACAAAAATTCTAACTCATTCAAATATGAACATTCATGGTTTTGATAAAATTCCACACGAAGTACCTGGGAAAATTATATTGAATATTACTTTGGGCCCATGCACTCTTTCTAATGTTTTTCAAATCATGTCTAATGATATTAACTACAACATTTTATTAAGTTTACCTTGGATTCATGACATGAATGCCATTCCTTATACCCTACATGCATGTCTTAAATTTAGTTATGAGAATGTGTGTGTGTGTGTGTGTGTGTGTGTGTGTACCTTAGACTAATATCCTTTTAAATATTTTGAAATGGTCCATACCATAGATACTTATGTTCCATATAGGAAACCTTCTTCCATCAAAGTATCATCATCTACTTCATGTGTCATTTTACCTTCATCTATACCACATTGAGATGTATCCTCAATAAATTTCAATCAATATGGTTTTGGTATTAAATAATTAAAAAAATATAAGTATACCATTGGATAAGGGGTGGTTAAACATACTCAAGGTATGGATTACCCTATTACTACTTATGTGAATGAAGGGCAAGCAAGCCTCAAATATAAGGATAAGTCCACTTCTCATGGACCTAATCAAACTTCAAAGTTTATACCTGCAACGCATTTATGCTTTGAGCATAATAATCAAGTCAATAATGTTTCACATTTATCATTAGTTTATCCTAAACTATTGATAACACAATCTCACTAGACATATTGACATCAAATTAGTATTTAAATGATGAGTCTCTTTTGGAATATCTAGATGCATATGAGGATATTCCTTCCTTTCATCATAGCAAAAATGTCATCATGAAATAAATATACACTCATTTTTTGGATAAAATGATAATTCTATCCTAAAAACATAATTATATGGTCTCAATACTATTCACATTGATCCATATATGGAAGATCGATCAACATTACTTAATGGGAAACCATGGAGTTTCATGTTGGCACCAAAAAAAACCTGTCGTTAGTACTCCTGGACATCATGTTTAAAAATATTTAAGGAAAATATATTTGAAAAAATTTACATGATTAACTTAAAATATTTACATGGGCATATAAATACATGATTGGAATTGACCTAGTAGTGGATATGCATAATATTGTATTTTATCTAGATGTCAAACTAATCAAGCAAAAAATACAGAAAATGCATCTAAAAGTGATTTGTTAGTCAAAAGTGAATTTGAATAGATTTTGGATGTCAGATTCATTCATATTTTTGATTATATCAAATGGGTTTCTAATGTTGTATCAATGAAAAATCATAATGGAGATTTCAATGTTTCACATATTATCATGATTTAAATAATGCTTGTCATAAAGATGGTTTTCCATTACAAAACATAGATATGATTATGGATTCATGATAATAGAATATGAGATGTTATCATTCATGGATGGTTTCTTAGGATACAGTCAAATGAATATTAATCCTGTAGATCAAGAAAATATATCATTCATTACACCTTAGGGGATAATTTGTTATACAATCATGCCTTTTGGACTAAATAATATAGGAGAAAATTATCAATGAGCCATGAAACAAATTTTTAATGATTACATACATAAAATAATTGAATATTATTTTGATGATTTGTTATCCAAATCCAAGCATAGACAATACCATGCTATTGATTTATGACAAATATTTGAAAGAATGAGGAAATATAATTTATGATTAAATCCAAAAAATTGTATTTTTGGAGTATCTTTAGGAAAATGGTTAGGTTTTATAATTTCTCAAAGAGGCATCAAATTTTACCCTAAGAAAATAAAATATATACTTGATATTCCACCACAAACTAATTTAAAACAATTGCAATGTTTACAAGGTTGCATTCAAGTTACATGAAGCTTCGTGGGTCAATTATAAAATAAGACACAATCTTTTACAAGGTTAATTAAAATACCAAATTTGAATGGGATGAATCTTGTAATAATTTTTTTGACACAATTAAATAATATCTTCTCAACCCAACCATTCTTATGCCTCCTAGGTTATATCTACCCCTCTTAATATACATTTTTGCCACTAATCATGATTTAGGTACTTTACTTGCATAGTACGATGTTGATCTCCAAAAACATACCATTTAATACATTAGTCACACATTTATTGATTATGAGAAATTTTTTATTTCTATCAAAAATTTATGTTAGGCTCTTGTTTTCTCCATTCAAAAATTGTGACATTATGTTGATGCCTCTATGTGTACCATAGATGTTCCAAGTGTTCAAATAACACTTCTCATTTTAAAATTCTGGGAATTAAGAACACGAGTAGTAGGTTTTGGCAACTTATGTTACCTGTGGTGAAATAGCAGCAAAGCAATATTTATCTATTCCACAAAAAATATATTAATTGATGATTGGGAGCCATCATGGTCCAATTATTTACAAATTGTAAGTATCTCTGCTAATAATATTGAATTGTGATCAATGCTAAAACTATAGACTAATTTAAATGGATATTTATAATGAAGTCTAAATTAAAGTGGTCTAGTTTAAAAAAAAAGAAAAAGAGAAGGGTAAGGAAGAAAGAAAATAAATGATTCCTGATCCTTAACTCAAATATCATGATAAAGTTTCAATTATAACTAAGCTTGCATTTAACCAGTATATGATGTAAAATAGCATAAGCTCAGATCTCACCATACAATAGAAAATTTCTAATGCTAATATAAAATCATACAATTAAGAACTAGATTTTACTTTAAAGATTTGTTACCAAATTCAAATAGCATTATCACATGTGAATATAGAACAAATGAAATGAAGAAAATTAAAAATCCTTCAACTAATCTAGCATAAGCACAAATTAGTAACCCTATATCACAAATGCAAATTTAGAATTCATGAAGCTATTCAAATTCAAGCTTTAGAACCAACAATTGATAGAAAGCCACATTAACAATTGACACATCAAATTTGGACAATCTTCACAAAATTCCTTATAGTATTAATTTCTCAAAGTATATAAATTTTGCTCAAAATTTTCCCCCTTTACAAGATGATAGTACTGACTTTTATAGAAAGACAAGGCAGTATACCGACCAGTTACAAGATACAAGTGTACAAAAGATAAGGACAACTATCCTTTTTAAGAAAGTTATAGAATATACTTACTTTTCCAAACTAGACTGACCTAGAGGCAAATATGCTAACATACTAGCATATGCATTTACAAAATAGTATTCCTATTTAAAATATTACAATTTTTTTACAAAAAAGGAATATTAACTACCTGATGGGTTCATTGTCAAAGGACTCCCCTATTGCTCTTGTAAAAGTTCCATAGTTATTTGATGTTGTTCCTTGACAAGCTCAAAATCCACAATTATATTTAGGAGACAAATATATTCTTGGTCAGTTAAGTCCTCAAATTTTGCATCATCCCTTGTCATAGCTTCCTTAATACTCTTGGCTTCTACAATTTTTTCTTTAGCAGTGAAGATCATGCCCAAAATTTTGCTGTTGTCACTACTTGATTGACCCTAGCTTTTGCTTTTCACTTCCTACATCACAAAAGTGACTCTGTGATTATATTCCTCATCATCAATAATGCCCAGGGATGTAGACTTTGTAGGATTAATGAGCATGGTGCCAATTAGTTGCTTAATCTAGGTAATCATCTCTTCATCATTACTTAGGAGTCTATCCAAGCATGCTAACCAAATGCTTAAACTTTAGATCTTATCCACCACGATCCCTAATATAACATTTAAGTGGGCTAGGATAATGGTTTTGAACTTAGGAATTCTATTCCTTATCAATATATTGACGAGATCCCTTATTTTATCCTCTACATCTTTCCATTCTATTATCAATCCTTTGGCCACTTCACTCTGTTGGCTCAATGCATCTTGTCTTAGCATAATTGATTTTAAGGAGTCAAACATATCAAAAAAGGATGCTTCAAACATATTTACTATGGCCTCAAGAATTGACAAGATAGTTTGGGTCTCTAAATTCTCCTTTTCCTTCTTGAAGTTATGAATCCTTTATTTCATTCTCCTGATAAAAGCTTTGACTTGAACTGAATGAGCCTTAGTTAGGATTTCAATATATTCTTCATGGATGTGTATTTCACTAGGTTGCTACCCTCCAACTGGAGTTAAGCCAACAAATGGCTTCACATTTTGGAATGTGAACTCTTCAGTTCCCACCATGGCTTTTCTTGTTATCAATCTCTCCAATCCATCTATCTTTGGATTGAATTACAAAGTAGTAGATGACTCTATGTATTTTGGAGGTTTTGGGACCTCTATATTTATGTTAATTGATGCTCTTGAAACATCCATTTGCTTGATTTTTGACCTTGCAGTGGTCACTAGTCTTATTTATTCTTCCTCCTTCATCAAAGCCCTTATCCATAGATTGAGATTATCATGCACATAAATGTTAATACTTTGGGTCAAGGCCCAAGAGTGAGACTAAGTGGTAATATTTTTCATTTTTATATATATATGAACCAATCAGGGATGACTAGTTCATGAATAGTGTATTCCTTACTGAATAAGTTGATTTCACTTGTAAGATGAGTGAAAGTCAACTTTGGCTTTTTTGATCCTATAGAGAGGATTAAAAGCAAGTTAGTCAAGCATTAGTCTGTAAATAATCAAACATGCATGAAAAACTAACTAACCAAGCCTATCTATTCCTATGGGAATTAAAAAGGATAGCAAGAAACAAATGAAAAAAAGAAACACCATATTACCTTCCTAAATGGATTCACCATACCCATGTGGCTCAAAAACATGTTCTCCCTTGATCAAGAATCCTTGTCTTTGTCAACAATGGTGGTAAGCTCCTCCAATGCCTCAAGAGCACTCCATAAAACCTAGGCTCTTGATTCCAAATCACTAAACTAGCCTATCAATGAAGCTTGCAAACAAAATCAATGATCAAATGTAAAGCCTTATGGAAAAAATTTAGCATTATAACTTTGCAATATTCAAGCTTAAAATTCATGTCTGTGGCCTCTCTATTTATAGATTTTTGAGATTGGTCAAGATCAACCATGATCATCCATCTCAAGATTGAGATGTGTAGCCATGGATAATCCTAATATTTAGAATTAAATCCCTAATTATCTTCCCCATGACCTTGGAAGAAGGGGCATTGAAGAGGCATGGGAGGCATTAACTAGGCATGGGTGACCGATAATCCTGATATTTATGGCATTTATGGCCTAGGGATGTCTTCCCAAGAAATGATGTCACCTGATGATGCAGTTAATAGGAATCAATTTTTAGAAAGAAATATTCAACAACTCTCATGGAAAATACACTTAAGCTCTTGATTTGGATTAATTAGCCTTAAATAAGGTTAATCAACATTTGTGCAATTATTTGAAAATAGGCCCTCAACTAATCAAAATGGTCAGAAAGTCATATTACTAGGTCATAATTTGATTGGAAAGGAACTGAAAGGTGACATTAGATGTGTTGGAGTTGTATTTCCATTTAGGATGTTGCCAACATCAAATAATAAAGGTACGTGATGTGTACCAATGAATTAGAATAAAAGAGTGATCCAAATCACTAAATGGCAAAATTATCATTTTGACTCAAAATGATCTGATCAAAGTTAGCTAATCCATAAAATGCATTACCCTATTTAGGGATACCTTGACCTAAACTGGCACTTGCAAGTGATAAGATCGAACCATTTAGGGTGTTTTATGGATTTTGACCTAAAATGTGCATTTGAACACAAATGGTGTTAGGAATTGTATGTCTATATTTTGCCCCTGTCTAAGAAGGTGTAGTGAGACATTCAGGTGAAGAAACATATTTTCAAAGAAAAAAGTTGTCAAGAAGAAATTGGAACAGACCCATGATGCCCCCTCAAGAGGACATACTAAGATGGAAGAAAAGGATGGACTCTCTAAAAGAGAGAGAAAGTGAGAGATTAACCCATGGAATAGATCACATTTAGATGAGCTAATGCTTGTACATGCGAGAACCATCAATGATCAAAATACAATGAGAGGTATAATAGGCCCCAATATGATGGGAATGGGAAAGATACAATCTATGAATGTAAGGAACACACTATAAATGTCTCCAATTTGAGAGTACAAGCTATGCACTTATGACATTGATCAATCCTGAGACAAGTTACACACTAAAATATTACCATCATGGGATTTAATGTGGAGAGCTTAGAATTAGAGTAAAAGGGAGAATTTTCTACTTTAGGAAGGGAAGCACCACTGAAATGGGGTCTCCAAAGAGAAGATAATAAATACTTTAGTAGAGCAAATTTGATCATGATAAAATAGTTTTGCCCCAGTAGGGCGAATCTTGATCATTAATAAAGAATAAATAATGATTTGCCCCTGTAGAGATGATTTGATTCAGATGTGGTTTAGATGTTTTACCCTAACATGGGAAATTGGCAAGCAAAAATAGCTCAAGGATATAACTGAAAAGATAGGTTAAGGTGAGCAAGTGCAGACATACATGCGATGGTGTAATGGCTTAGAAAGTTATATTAAAACCCAACATATGAGAATGCACAAAGTGATGAGAAAGATGAAAAGAAGAATGGAGATATCCAAGCTAACCTAAATATAAATTAAGTGCTCCCTACATAATTCTATGGACTCATGTTCCAACATAAACTTTAGGTCAATGTAGTTCACCCAAGTTTGGGAGAGAATAGAATGAGGAATGATGAAAAATGACCAAGAATTGATTAGACTCATAATGTATTCAAAGAGATGCACATATAAATATAGGCTTGAGTGATAAAATACATGTTACCTAGAAGCCTAATTCCATATCATGAGCCTAGGTTTTTCAAAGTGTTCTTGAGAATCATTCATCAGAGCTGATGTTGATGTTAAGACTTTGAGACCTGAGCACAAAGTGCTTGCTATAGAAAAAGAAATTAGGCATCATAAGTATGAATAACATTGAATGACATAATATTTCAATTACGCTGAGGTAGTTCAAATGTGAATATCTATAACTAAGGATAATGGTAAAATAATGACCAAAACTAAAGTTACAATGATTTACATTTAAACAAAAAAGCAAAAGACAAAGAAAAAGATAAACATAAATGAACCTAACTTGAAATCAAGATATGATCTATAAAGACTTAATTAGGAACAAAAATGTTTAAAAACAAAAGGCAAGAACATCTTAATGACATGAGACCAAGATATGAATAATCAAGATCCATGTGGACCATCAAGGCATTCTTGAGCACCAAAAAACAAAATGAAATAGAAAAATAAGACATCAACAACAATCAGATAAAAAAAATGATCCAAGAGAAACATAATAACATAGGATCAAGATATCCTAATAATTTTTCTTGGTAGGGCAGATATCCTCTCATGGCCAAACCGTGGCATATGGATTTTAATCCTATCTCGAAATCCTTTAACAAGTTCCTTATCTGGGTGTGGCTCCCTAATCTTCCAATACATCTTTGGCATGATTCAGTTTTTGAAACCATTGGAAATGCTATAGGGGATTTTTTATTTGTGGATGAAGATACTTTGGATTATCACCATTCAACCTGCACACACTTTTTGGTAGATTTGGATGTTTCTAAGGGCCTTTCAGAGGTGATTTGCCTGAAATCCCCAAGGGGTACCTGGACACAAATGCTGGATTTTGAGGGGATCCCTTTTCGGTGCAGGAAGTGCCACTTGATGGGTCATATTTCTGCTCGTTGTGCTGCTAGGAAATCCAAATCTAGATGAACACCTTCTTGGTGGTCTGAGGCTTCCTCTGAACATTACATAGTTAAACAACCCGTGGAAGCTTCGGCTGTTCCCGAGACTGAGGAAAGTATTCACTCTGAGCCGGTGGTTGAGGAGGATTCTTTGGTGAAACATTCTTTTGAAGTTCCTATGGAGGTTGTGGTTAGTGATCTTTCTAAGCCAGTGGTGGAGGTGGCAGTGGTCTCTTCCCCTGTTTCGAAGGATCCTCCAAGGAGCCAAACTGTGTCTGGTTCTCACAAGAAATTTGTTGCGGCATCTGTGTCTCCTGGGTTCCCTGGATCATTGTCTTCTGAGGCATGGGTTGTTGAGGCAGAAAAGTTAGAGGATGGTTGGACAATAGTTAAGAGGAAGAAGTCAAGGCCTTTGGTCCCCCCTCTAGATATGAATCTTCAGTCATGTAAAAAAAAACCTCAATTTAAAAGGAATATCTAATGTTCCCTTATGCTGACTGGTTTTTTTGGGTTAGTAAACTGGTTGCTTTACTGGTTTACTGGTTACTGGTCTGGGAGGTTTTTCAGGTTGCTGATCCAGTCTCTTAACTTTTAGATTAGTGTTTTGATAGCAGTTTTATCTAGTCATATCTGCTAGTAATAGGTCCCTGTAAAACCTGGTTTAGTTATTTTACTAGTAACAAGTTCTTTTAAAACCTGGTCATGCTTAATGGTTTATCTTTCTCTTTGATGTATAGGGTTTTGGGGCCCCTTCAAAACCTGATTTTACCTTAATCTAAAACATAGGATCAAGATATAAACAATCGAGATCCATGTGAATCATCAAGATGTTCTGCAACACAAAAGAGATAAGCAAAAAATAATCAAGGAAACACAAGACCAAGATGAGACAAGAAGTAATAAAAAGAGAGAAGGAGAAGAAATAAAAGGAGAGGTGAGAAAGCACAAAAAAAAACCAAGAAAATTCAAATAAACACACACAAAAAAAAACCAAGTTAGTGCGGTTTAAAGACAAATGTTAATGCATGTGTGGTAGAGGCGTTACTTTCCACCACATCATAACAAAGAACAATGACACAATAATTGTTCCATAATTAAAAAGGAATAATAACAAAAGAAATGGGGGAAGAGAAGAAGAGGAAGGGGTTCATTGAGCTGACTCCAGATATATAAGACAAGTGGATGCTACCTACATAGTTTCATGGATGCATGTTCCAACATGAACTTCAGGCCAAATGTAGTTCTCCCAAGAAATATGATAGAAGAAAAATGATGATCAGACCAACATGATTAATGTTATAGAATAAATAGAAGACATGACAAACAAATGAGAATGGTCTAGCAGATAAGAAGTTGATGAGATGATAAATAATGATCTTGAAAAATGGTAAGTGTGTGAAACAAAATAAAATGAGTTGGTGTTTATGTGCTTGAAAAATGGCAAGAGCATAACATGGTGGAATGGGAATGTAAAAATGTATAGAAGTGTGAGATAATATTTTTTATTCTTTTGTGCATCATGTTATGATGTTTTTGGTATTTTAAAAGTATTTTTATTATTATTTGGTGTTTTTGGGATAAAATATGCACAAGGTGGGATTATCTAGTCAAGGAGATGTACGTCCTAAGAGTAGAGGTTCCAATAAGATAGATAAGTTAGCTTCAATAGCCCATGCTCATATATTAGTGAGAGCCATGTTCTTGATAAAACAAGAAAGAATAACATATATGAGAAATGAGATGTGGTTGTTCACTTGTCTGAATCTACACAAGACTGTCCGAGTTGAACTGCTTTGTAAAACTATTGTTGAAGATGTGCATAATGTTCATGAGACATAATTGAGATCATAATTGGTCAAGGGACAAAAAGTGTTCAAGCTTATATCATGTCCTAGACAAAAAAAATAATATGCTTCTCAAAGAGAGAAATGCATAATGGGATGAAGAATGTGTTCAGAGTGTCAAGGGTTTAAAGCCTTTACTATCAGGATTCATGAAAAGTGGACCAGGGTAGTATAAAATGTGTTCAAGGTAAGATAAAAGGGCGGGATAAAATTATGACATCACAAGTTGCCCCCAAGTCAGGGGTCTTATAGACAATGGTTCAAATCTATTCATGCATAGAACCTATTAAGGTGTATGATGTTCATGGGCTCTAATTTTCTTCACTATTAGGTTTAGCCAATCAATATGCTCCTGATCCATAGTTTTCTATGACAATATATGGTCCTAACCAATTAGGTTGAAACTTTCCTTTCTTTTTGGGTTCAACATTCATGTTCTTTTAGTTCTCTTTCAAAACTAAGTCACCAATCTCAAATTCTTGAGGGAGAATGCATTTGTTGTAGCTTCTTTGTAATCTATTATGATAGGCCTGTAAGTTTTCTAGGGCATCCAAACAATTACCATCAATAAGTTCTGGTTCTTATAGTTGTGAGGCTCTATAGTCTTCATTATCTTCAATGTGCTCCAGTGATATTCTTCATGATGGGATCTCAATCTCAATAGGGATGATAGCTTCTATTCCAAAAAAAAGGAGTATGGAGTAGCTCTAATTGGGGTGTGATGATTTGTTCTATAAGTTCGAAGGGAAAGAAAGAGTTACAAGTGCTAATTAAGGCCAACATCATTGCCAATCTTCATTATGATGGCTAGAATGGTTTTATTTGATGCCTCAGCTTGTCCATTTCCTTGTGAGTTATATGTTCTTGTGCTTGATCTTGAATTTTTCACAAAGATATTTCACATATTGGTTCACAAAGGATCCACCATTATCAAATTTAATACAAACTGGGATGCCGTATTGACAAATGATATGGTAATGAATGAATTTGGCTATTTGTTTCCCAGTAACATAAGCGAGAGGAATGGCCTCAATATACTTGGTAAAGTACTTGGTTATAGTCAAAATATGCTTATGGCCATCTAAAGATGTTGGGTTAATTTTTTTAATGAGATTGAGACCCCATGTTGAGAATGGCCATGGTGTTGTAACAACTGTAATAGTAAGGAAGGTGCATGTATCAAGTTGCCATGCTGCTGAAAAGGAACACATTATTTACATAATTATAAGCATATGTCTCCATTTTGGGATAAAAATATCTTGTTATAAGAATTTTCTTTGCTAGGACTACACCATTGGTATGGGCCCCACACATTCCTTCATGAACCTCCTTTAGTTCTAGCTTGGATTCTCCCAAAGATAAATAATGAAGAAGCATTCCATCATAGCCTTTTTGATAAATCATGTTTCCAAGGAAGATATAATGTGTTAAGAGATGAAGGAATATATATTTTTTGGTTTTTGGAAAGGTTGGTAGGAAATACATGGCTATGGAAACAGTTATAAAAATCTTGGTACCATGGTAGCTCAGGTGAGGGATTAGGATCAGCAATGGTGCATATCCTCTCTAAATTTTATAGAATATGTGCTAGCTAAAGAAGATTTTCAATTAAGAATTAATTCTCTTTAGCACTATCATGTATTTGAATCATGGAACCAATCATTACCATGGCATTGATAGATCTGTTGTTGACTTTTGAAACTTGCTCAAACTATAGAGATTTGAAATGTGTTTTGAGGTTATCGATAATTTGATTGTAAGGAACAAGCTTATCATCTCTTGTTTAATATTGATCAGTTGTCTAATTTATGATTAGCTACGAATCTCCATAGACCTTTAAGCTTTGAATATCCCACTATATAGAAATATAGAGCCTTGTAACCAATGCCTCATATTTAGCCATTTTATTTGTACACTAGAATTATAAATGGAATACTTTGGGGATCAAATCCCCCTATGGTGTTATTAACAATATGCTAGCTCTAGACCCTTGAGATGTGAAGGATCCATCAAAATAGAGCATCCACTATTTAGGTTCTTACGATACTTGTTCTATCATTATGATAGAATCATCTAGAAGGTCAAAGTTAAGAGGTTGAGTGGCCATAATAGGAGCTTCTATAAGTTGGTCTGCAAGAACCTATCCTTTGATTGTCTTTTGATTCTAGTACTCAATATCAAACTCACTAAGGAGCATAATCCATTTATCCATGCATCCTTAAAGAGATGATTTAGATAAGAGGAACTTAAGAGGATCTACCTTGTAAATAATAATAGTTTTATTATTTAGCATATAATGTCATAATTTTTGAGTGGTGAACACCATCGCTAAACATGCCTTCTCAATAGGAATATAATTATGTTCATAGGCTACTAATGTATGGATTAAATAATAAACTATGTGTTCTTTACCATGATCATCATGCTAAGCTAAAAGTGCCCCCAGTGCATATTTCATGGATTATATATAAAGAAGCACTGGCTTTTCTTGTGTTGGAGTTCATAAGACTGGTGGATTGGCTAAGTATGTTTTAATCTTTACAAATGCTATCTAACAATCTTCATCCCACTAAAATGTTATCCCTTTCTTTAAGATATGGGTAAATGGGTGGCACTTATCTTCTAATTGAGAAATGAACCTACGTATAGACTAGATCTTGCCTTGTAGACCTCTCAACTATTTAAGATTATTTGGTGGAGTCATTTCCATAATAGCGGTGACTTTTTTAGGGTCAACTTCAATCCCTCACTATGATACAATGAACCCTAGCAATTTTACTGATGTGACTCCAAAGACACATTTCTTAAGATTCAAGCAAACTTTAAATGCACGAATCCTCTCAAATATTATTTGTAGAATGTTAGGGTGTCCAAATTTTGTTTTTGATTTTACCAGTATATCATCAACATAGTCCTCGATATTTTCATGCATCATGTCATGGAAGATGATAGTCATTGCACATTGATATGTGGCTCAAACATTCTTCAAACCAAATGACATGACTTGGTAATAGAATGTCCCCCATAGAGTGGTGAACCTGGTCTTATGCTGATCTTCAGGGGCTATCTTGATCTGATTGTAATAAAAAAATTCATCCATTAAGGATAACATATCATACCTAGCAGTTGAGTCGACAATCATGTCGATGTTGGGTAGAGGAAAATCATCTTTGGGGCATGCTTTGTTGATATCATGAAAATTAGTACAAACACATATGCCTGGGGTCTTTTTACTTATTATCACTACATTAGAAATCCATTTAGAATAGTCTAGTGGTCTGACAAAATTAGCTCTTAACAACTTCTCTAACTCGGCCTTAACCAAAAGGGTGATGCATGGATGCATCTTTCTCAACTTTTTCTTGAATGGTTTAGTATTAGGGTGAACAAAAAGATGATGCATAAATAAATTTGGGTCCAAGGCTGGTATGTTAGATTATGCCCATGCAAAGATGTCTATATAATCCTTAAGAATGGATATAATATGTTAATGTTCTACTTCAATAAAGAAGCTCTAAGATAACTAATTTTAGGATCCTCATGGGTTCCTAAATTCACTTTTGTTGTGCTCTCCATAAGGAGTGTGGATCCATATTCTAGAATTTTAGGTAGTGTATGGTCATGATCATTTTCTTCTGCTATATCTTCTTGTTGTTCCTCCCAAAGATCTGGATAATATGAAGAATCAAAATCTGCCTTCTCAAGTAAAAGCCAATTGGCAAAAATCTCTAGAAACTGAAGAGTAAGATGCTCAAATATTTGATGTTGTTCTAAAGAGATGCTTGTACTAGCTATGGAACTTGGGCTAGATGGACTTTCTACATCCTGAGGGGATGAGAAAACTTTCCCATCTGGGAGTGCCTAAAATAGGTTTTCACTCAAAGGCTTATCTTTTTCTTTACTTTTTCCCTAATCAATAAGTGCCTCAAAGAGGTTTTCACCTGAAGATCTCAATGTTTTTGCTTTATTATGACAAAGAAAGTTTACCTGCTCTCATAGGTCCATGTATTCTACAATTGATTCTTCATTTTGAAACTCATCGAGGCATATGACCAAATTTTGTTGATCCCAATCTATGAGTTTAGGATGGCAAAGGCATAGGTTATAGTGAGGGTTTGCTTCAGGATGGGAAGCACCAATGGTATAGATATAATGTCTTGATTTAGGAAGGGAAGTACCACTAGGATAAGTTTTTGCTTTAGGATGGGAAGCTATAATAGGATATATTTTTGCTTTAGGATGGGAAGCTCTAAGAGGTATTATGGTTAATATGGCATTTGAATCAAACAAATCTAAGTTAGTAAGCTCATCAAAAAGGCTATAATGGGATGTTGTGTCACTTCCAGGAGTCTTGTTACTAATCAATTTAGAAGAGTCACTATCAAATGTCATGAATTTATCCTCTGGTGGTTTAAATCTGAGACCATGATTCCAATTGATGACTCTAGCTGATAAGGGTTCTAAAGTTCCTTGTGCCTATGGGCCAAGGCCTTTCCCTGCATAGTCAAATGATACATTATCTTATTGGGGATAGGGTACTTTGGATTCTAAAAAAAATCAGCAAGGCCTTCAGAATATAACCAATATCCCTTGTAAAATCCTCTTGATCTTTATTTGGTGCGATTGTAGGTACAAAAACCACATGAGGTTTTGGTTGCTTCTTCTTTGGTTGCCAAATCTGATCGGGTCTGTTAGGAGTCTATGAAGTTTTAGGTTCACCAAATTTTTTAGGGGATTTTGGTAATTTTACAATATAGAGGACATACTTTGGATGTTACGTGGAAATGCCTATCTTTAATAATAATTTGTTTGGCCATAGCTACAGGAAATTGATCAGTTGAAGTAAAGGCTAGATCACCAGGGTCTATATAATTAGATGGAGATGGATGAGAAATGATGGCTTTGTTTTTCTTTGAAATGAATTTAAAACCTGGGTAATATTTATAATTATGAAACTCTACTTCAAGATGATTGTAGTATTGATATGGTTGTTGATCAATAGGAATAGTAACCTTGATCACATCATGGGGAAACTTAAGGCATTGATGAAGAGTAGATGGAACTACTTGTACTTCATGGATCTAAGGATGACCAAGAAGTATGTTATAAATAAGCTTAATATCCATAATATTAAATAATGTGTGATGAGAAATAGACCCAACCATGACTGAAAACTAAATTATACCAGATGACTCCATCTCAACATTGTCTTAAGCCTTGATTGTAATAGTTTCTGGCTGAATGTCTTTATCCATGTAACCTAATCATCGCACCAATTTAAGAGATATGATGTTCAACCTTAAACCATTATCTATAAGAACCCACTTGATCTTATGACCCACAATGATTATCTCAATGTATAGTGGGTTGTTGTGGTTTGGGCCGAGGGTGGACATGTCCTTTTGATCAAATGTGATTTATCAAAATGAAGACAGATGTCTAACTAGGTTCTAGAACTGATCAAGCTTTATATAATTAGGCACAATAGACTCTTGTAAAATTTTATTTAAGATGGTTCTATGAATATTAGATGTATGTAAGAGTTATAATATGGAAATTTGTGCAAGGGTTTTATCTAATTGATCCATTAGACTATAAGGCCTTTGAAGTGTGGATTGAACTAGTTTAGTCTTTGTTGGGATAGTATTTAGCTTTGGAACCATTAGTATAATGTTCTCATTGGGTTTTATGTAAAAAATGGGTGAAGGGCCCTAGATGGTAATTTATGGGTGTCTAGATGCAACTAAATAACCTAGAGCTGACAAAGAGTTATTATAATCAAAAGAGAGAGGCAAAGGGCCTTGGATGGTGACTCACGGGTGATTGACAATAGTACGACAATTTTGGGTCAGTGAGGAGCCTTTATAAGAAAGGTACTATTGTTCAAGATTAGTAACCCATACAAACAGAGTAGCAACATGATGATGCAAACCTAACATGGTATTACTAGGGGGAAAGGGTCCTGACCCTATAATGATGGGTCCTATGTTGCAAGGAACACAAGATTACCCATGCAAATTCATAATAACAATGGTAATGTGGGTTACAAAAATGCATCCCATAATGTTATTATAGTTTTAAGGTTCATTTTTATAAGCCACATTATTAGTGTGGGCATTATGATCTTGATTATGCTCATTACGATTCTGACCTTATTGTTGGTTCTAATTCTACCTCTATTTTTGATTGTGACCATTTTGATTATTTATTGGTGGTGGTGGATCATGTCAAGGAAAGGGGTCTTTATAGATTCCCATATCTTTATTTGTGTCCTAATTAGGGGGCAACTTAATTTATAGTTCACCACTTTCAATAAAGTCCTCAATAATATGTCATAATTGAATACAATGATATGCACTATGACCAACAACACAATGAAAGTTACACCATTCATTCTCTTTTTACCAACTTGGTTTTGGTTGATCTTGAGGAAATGGCCTTGATACTAACCATATAATTAAGTTAGCTATAATGATATTTTGTAACACTGTGTCAACTGATTCTCCTAACATGTTAAAGACTCTCAATTTTTTATGAAATGTCCTTCATGGGGGTTGTCTCTAAAAAGTAGGTAATGGATTTGGAGGAGTTAATTTTACATTTGAAGGAGGCATAACCTGTACCATTTATACATGTCTTATTTTAGTCACCCCATTTCCAACCATGTTTTTATTTTTGTTAAAGCCCTTAGGCTTATCTTGCATAACTATTTGAGCCAATGATTTAGCCTGATTAGACACTTGACCTTGTGAGGCCCTTAGCAATAAGAGCCTTCTAAATCTACACTCCTTTGTAAATAATTTATTCAAATGAGTTAGCACAAGCTAACCTTAGATTATATACAACTTCAAGATGCAAATTTTGTGCAAAGATATCAACCAACTATTTGTCTAGTAAATTATGTTGAAAGCAGCTTGCCAATGCTCTCCACCTTTGCAAATATGCATCAAAACTTTCACCATCATGCTACTTGGATTTTCATAAGTCAAAAATGGTCAATTCATGTTCTATGTTATATGAGAAATGGTTAAAAAACTTTTTTGATAAGTTGTTCCAATCCGTAATTGATCCCTTGGGTAGTTTAAGTAGCCAATCAAGAACTTGTCTTGCTAAACTTTATGGAAATAATCATAGTAAGTACTCACTACTATAAGCAACCTCTTGACACAAGATGAAGAATGCTTGTATGTGTTCACATGGATCTCCTTTCCCTTTGTATTTTTCAAATTTAGGTGCCTCAAAATGAGGTGGAAAGGGGTTTCTGAGAATAGAAAAGTCAAATGGATATGGGCATATCTCATCAAATTTGTACTTTTTGACTCTATTATTCATCTCCAATCTTTGGACAATTTATTTCATAGAATTACATTCTTGCATGTTTGGTGAATTTATGGATTGGATAAGATGTTGTTGGGGTGGAATGTGCCCCTGGTTTGATTGTTATTGGGGTGGAATGTGCCCCTGGTTTTGTTGTTATTGGAGTGGAATGTGCCCCTAGTTTTGTTGTTGTTGGAGTGGAATGTGCAATTAGTTTTATTATTTTTAGGGTGTAATGTGCCCCTAGTTTCATTTCTATTGGGGTGGAATGTGCCCCTAGTTTTGTTACTGTTGGGGTAGAATGTGCCCCTAGTTTTGTTGTTGTTGTTGGGGTGGAATGTGCCCCTAGTTTCGTTGTTAGGGTAGAATGTGCCCCTAGTTTTATGTGGATCTATAGGGAGCATATACCTCTCGATCTATGATTTGGTTTTAATTTGTTGCTTGAGTTGAGAACATAGGCTGTTGATTCTTGGATTGTAAAACATTCCCTGAATTCGGTTATTTTGCACTTTGTTGATTTTGGAAATTTCTATGTTTATTTACCAATCTTTGGGTTGGTTGAAAATAACTAGCCAAATTTTATTGAGGGACTTCCTTCATTCGAACTGAATGTTTAGGTTTTTAAGTTTGTAAAGTAACAAGAGGTTCTTGATGATTGAAGAATGTATGTTCCATGTCAAATGGAATACTTTGTAAGGTCTCTTGTGACTTTAATTGTTCATTTAGATTACCTTGATCCACTATGGTAATGTCCTCATCTAATATTGGTTGTGTACTTTTGACCACATTTCTTTGTTCTTTTGAAACATTATTGTGAATTGAAGTAGCAACTAGGGAGTTAGTTAAGTCTACGATAAGTTGATCTTCATATCGTTGACTTATTATCTTGATCTTAGATAGAAGATCTAGATTTGTGGGTTTTGAATTTGTTTGTATTTCCTTTCCTTTGTTAGAAGAAGAAGGTATGTCCATTTATGCAAAATCTTACTTTTGTTGTCATTATTATCCTTCTCTAACTAAGGTATGCAATTATTCTATAGGAAAATTAGAAGGTAGTCTAGCACCTGATTCTATCAATCTAAGAAGGGTTTCATCTTGATCTTCTTAGGGTTGATATCTATTGTAATCATCTTCAGATCCTACTATTGTGTGGATATCATAAAAAATAATGAGGTTATCTTGACCATCATAAAATTTCTCATCTTCATAAGTAAGACCATAAGAGGCCCCACTATGAGTGAACCTTTGAGTCATGTCTAAAAAGAGCTATTCTGCGTGTTTTACTAAATTTGGACAAATGCTTTGTCAACCAATCAATGTATGATTTGGCTCTCTACCAATGAGACTATAAGGGAGGGTGGTTTAAAACCATGCATAATTCAAAATATTTTATTCATGAGTTTACTCAACCTTTGGTAAAATTGAAATCATATAGATTGGAAGAGAGTAAGGTAACTCAAAGGCCCAAGGTGAAAACTAGTACACCAAAGCCTAGATCTTTGTGATATACCCACACTGTAAAAGCTAGTTTCAAATTTGACAAGTTGACCCTATAAGTTTAGAGGAAAGCTCTCTAGATTATGAAGAAGACAAAATAAACTAAGCAACTCAAGATGTAAAAACATACGTGAATCACTAAGTATAAAGCTAGGATAAAATTGGAAACATAACATCGCCACATGATTCTAGTAGGATAAAATATGTTCTAAAAATCAAAGCATGAGCTATATGCAAGATTACTTGAGTCTACCAAGATGATAATGTGATTTTGAGTCTTAATAAATGACCTTCAATCCAAATGGAAAATTGAACCTAAGTTAAAACAAGCTTAGTACATAAATGGCGAACCCACTTTGACACACCAACCCTTAGAACTTATAAAGGTTCAATCTTGAATGTGGATTATAAATTAAGGATTTAAACAAATTGGGTAAAATATCTAGACTCAATTAGGCAGCATGACTGTGCCAAAGTGGATGACATGACACAAAGCTTTTGATAACAATTTGAACAAGGAAAAGATGAATTTTCCATTTGGATAGCGTAACACCTCCCTTGCTCAAGAGAATTGAGGACAATGTGTTTTGGTTAATTTGATTGAGTTAACAAGAAGTTTTAGACATAAATCAAGACCAAGTAAGCTATTGACAAAAAACAAACACCTTAAGTCTAAACTAATAAGGTATGGCAAAGTGGGGTTTACTAAACTATCAAGGTTTTAATCATTCTAGGGGAATCAATTGCACAATGACTTTCACGTCAAATGATGTAAAAGACAATCATGGAAATTGGGTGACTGTGGCATTGGATAGTTGTAAAAAGTTCTAGTCCTTTTTACAACCACTACATCTTGTTATTCACTCAGTGTAGTGTGATGTCAAAATGCAGATACGTCCCATGTGCAACTCCAAAGGAGTCAAATGAAGTCAATGATAGGAGGTGAAACCCTGGGTCAAATCTTCCCTAAATAACTCACAGGAGGTAATGACATCCCCCCTCACAAGCCAAGTTTGCATGAAAATAAAGAAAGCATAAAATAGAAAGACTTTAGGGTTGTTTTCAAGATCACCCAAATTTTGGTTAGTTTTTGGGGAGTGCTTTAGGTGACATTCCTTCTAAGCCCTGGACTAAGATATTTGTAATAGGAATGAGACTTTTGATTCCAAGGGTTCCTTAAAGGGGATAAATGGAAGAGCATACATGCAACATTCTTCTTTTTTCCAAACAAAACCTAAGAAAACAACTATTGCAAACAAGAATTGACAAGTGTGTTCAATTTTAAGCCCAAATGAAATATTTGGTGGTGTTCATTTGACCCCTTGGTCTTAGTTACAAACTTTGAAAACATTCATCAAAACATTTAAATTCTTTGTTAAACACCAAAACAAAGTTCCTAGTTGATTTTTAAGCATGCAAAAGGTGATTTAAACATGTGTTTATCAAATTTCAAGCTTGGTTCTGTAGCAAAAATGTTAGCATGTCCTTTAGCTTTGAAGCTCTTTTTATCTTGAAACAATGAACTTTGGATAAATATCTCTCAAGTCTATGTTTTAAGAAAAGCACAGTGATCGATGTCAGTCATTACAACCGATGATGGTTACTTTGGCTAACTAAGATCTAACCGATGTCAATTTTACTAATCGATGTCGGATAAGCCAGGTAACTGATGTCAGTATTACTTACCAATGTCAGTTACTGTGTAAAATCGTGGTAAACAAAAATGGCAAAATAAAGTTAGAAAACCAATTTGTAAGAGTTTTAAGGGTCTAAATGAATGTTTTAAATTTGGAAAATGATCTTCTTGAGGTATGAGATGCATCTTGTCTCACCAGGCATGCCAAAATGTAGAGAGGATTCCAAAACAAGTTAGTAAAGCATTAGTCCATAAATAATGAAACATGCATAAAGAACTAACTAACCAAGCCTATATATTTCTATGGGAATTAAAAAGGATAGCAAGAAACAAATGAAAGAAAGAAACACCATATTACCTTCCCAAATGGATTCACCATACCCATGTGGCTCAAAACCATGTTCTCCCTGGATCAAGAATCCTTGTCTTTGTCAACAATGGTGGTAAGCTCCTCTAATGCCTCAAGAACACTCCATAAAACGTAGGATCTTGATTCCAAATCACTAAACTATCCTATCAATGAAGCTTACAAACAAAATCAATGATCAAATGCAAAGCCTTGTGGAAACAATTTAACATTATAACTTTGCAATATTCAAGCTTAAAATTCATGTCCATGGCCTCTCTATTTATAGATTTTTGAGATTGGTCAGGATCAACCATGACCATCCATCTTAAGATTGAGATGTGTGGCCATGGATAATCCTAATATTTGGAATTAAATCTATAATTATCTTCATCACGACCTTGGAAGAAGGGGCATTAAAGAGGTAAGGGAGGCATTAACTAGGCATGGGTGACCCATAATTCTGATATTTGTGGCATTTATGGCCTAGAGATGTCTTCCCAAGAAATGATGTCACCTGATGATGTAGTTAATAGGAATCAATTTTCAAAAAGAAATATTCAACAACTCTCATGGAAAATCCACTTAAACTCTTGATTTGGATTAATTATCCTTAAACAAGGTTAATCAACATTTGTGCAATTATTTGAAAATTGGCCCTCAATTAATCAAAATGGATAAAAAGTCATATTATTGGGTCATAATTTGATTAGAGAGGAACTGGAAGGTGATGTTAGATGAGTTGGAGCTATATTTCTAATTAAGATGATGTTAACATCAAATAATAAAGGTACGTGATGTGTACCAATGAATTAGAAGAAAAGAGTGATCTAGAGCACTAAATGGTGAAATTGTCATTTTGACTCAAAATGATCTGACCAAATTTAGCTAGCCCATAAAAAGCATTTCCCTCTTTAGGGATACTTTGACCTAAAATGGAACTTATAAGTGACAAGTTTGAACTTGTTGACGCAGAAGATTACACCCTTGGCAAGAGGCCGAGCCCCTGCCTTCTTCATGCAACAATGGAAACTCCCCTCTCGCCTGTGGGACCGGCGAAGCTGGAGGGGAGAGTCTCTAGATGAGGGCTAGCTCCCTTTGATGTATCATTTAGGCCCTAGTTTCTCCTACTGCTAACAAATAAAATGTAAAAAGGGGGGGGATGAAAAGGGAGAGAGAGATGCTGAAAACAAATCCTAAGCCTAAAAAAAGAAAAGGTGATACACCAGAAAATGTGTGATTTACTCCGCCTGAACATACACTTTCCACCGAGAAATAGCTCCCATACACTTCATCTAACATGAGAGAACCTTCTAAATCAGTGGGTCAGGGGTTTGTGGAGATACAGGGAGGAAATAACTACTAGAGGCATTTTGAGACACACTACAACAGCCTATCCACTTCACCTATACTCCTCTAGGGACACTTCTGACAGACCTGTAAAAGGAAACTAAAAAAAATAACATTAGACATGCTAAAATCATTCTACAAAATCATTAAGAAAATGACTTAACACAGAATCAAATGTATAGACACATACTAAAGATGCAAATTCATAATGGAGGTAAAAATGCTAAGTTCTGATTCAAGGTAAAATTTTGGTAGAGCTCTACCTTACAAGCCCGAGAGATTTTTGGGCAGAGTTTTGCCTTAAGGCTGAGAGTGGATTCTTCTCAAAAGAGAAGTTTACAATATATAGAAAGAGGAAGAGAAACTTGGCGCTTCCTGGGAAAGATTTTTCTGGCGCTCATTTCTTCAAGTGGCCCATGTGCGTTCTGAATCTTGGGAAGAAGAAACCACTATTACTGATGTCATTCTTCTGGAAGAGGCCTACTAGAACCATGATGTACAATTGCCAAAATTGACTTTAGCATTCAAACATTAATGTAAGAGCATGGCCGTGCCTCTTTTCTGCAAATAGACTGTAGTTTGTCCCCTCATCAATGCCAACTATAGGAAAATAGGTCACACCGCTCATCTACAATAACTCACCTTCCCTTCACCACTTGAATGCTTTGTCATTTTTTCTCCTTGTCTTCTTCCTACTCTTTCAGCCCTCAGGGGTGATCTTCTGGCAGGTTGCTACATTCCCTGGGCTCCTTCCATGGTTGGCACTCTTTTAATTCAAAAAGCAAATGACTATTTCACTACTTTAAATTTGACGTCCTCGAGCCCATCACCCCTGGACTCTCCTTCAGCTTCCTACCTTGCCCTTTTTGCTGAGAGTGCATCTGCCCTTAACACATGTTGTAATCCACTACTTGGGCACCTAGAAGACACTTTGCAACGTAGACATTGACATGTGGCAGCTTCTATCAAGCCTTTCAGGGGACACGTGGCACATTCTGCTACTCCTAAAAAAGCATGTTAAAGTCCTCCATAGTTTCCACTTGGTGCTTTTTGTGATCTGGCTTCCCTGGTGTAAAATTTGATGCTTTTGGGGACATCACCATCCTTGGCAAAGTTCATCGAGCCTTTCTATGGATTTTCTGCTTCAGGCCCTTTGGCTATCCTTTGAAACTCCTTCTTGCCCTCCGTAAGGGCCTCTGAACCTTGAACTACCCTTCAGCTTTAGGGCACACCCTTGAACCAAGCCGTAGAACCAATAATTGGTTCAACGGTTCAATGAAGCACGCCAAGCCATTTTAACTAAGCCCGATGAACCAAGCGAGTGAACCGAATGATTGGACTATTTGACTGAACCAGTTTAATGGTTCAACAAAGCGCACTGAGCCTACTGAACTTGATGATGAACCAATGGCATTGAACTTTGTGATTAAACTCGCTGATTAAACTAAGTGCTGAACTAGTGTCGCTTGAACCCGTGGTTGAACCAAGGCTAAAGCATTAAACCAAGGTTTGAACCAAGTGCCAATTTAAACCAAAGCATTGAAATGGTTCAATGGTTTAACCATGCCAACTTTTCTTGTGATTTTCTTTAGACCAGAGCCTGAAGAAGCCTTGTGAAACCCAGAACTCTCTGAACTGATCCTTCATGCGCCAAAGGACTAACCTGTAGAGTCCATAGAAATTTTGTAGAGTCCGTAGAAATGAATAGATTCATGCAAAATCAAAAAATGAAATGGCCTAGAATAGTAGGGACAGAAGGGGACTAATTTTTTGGCCTATTGGGCAAAAAATGGTCAACATAACCATTTAGGGCCTTTTATGGATTTTGACCAAAAATGTGCATTTGAGTGTAATTCAAGTAAGATTGACAATTTCAACACAAATGGTGTTAGGAATTAGATGTCTATAGATCCAACCGAGACCAAGGCCAATTTTGACTTTCTTTTCTATGGGTGTGCTACTAGAACTAAATCCAAAGCAACCTCTTTTCCTTTGTCTATCTTAGCCTCCTCTATTTTAGCCTGGGATTATTGAGCTTGGTCCTCCTCTTCTTTAGAGCCATATGCTTTAGCTAGGACCTTGAAGACATCCTCCATGATTTCATTGGGATCCAAGGCTATCATATCCAAGAACTCTATGGGGGACCCTGGTCTTTGAGGTAGGGTTAATGATGAAGGTCCCACACCAGGCCTCTATTCCAACTTCTCTTGGCTAAGACCTTGAGTAATTTATGTTTGGGGTTGTACTTCTATCTATGGTTGTGCTTGAGGTGGCCTAGAAGGTCTAGGAAATAAATGATATTGAAGAGGTTCCATTTACCATATATCCCTTGGTGGCTTTTCATTAATAGTCAATTTATGTTCAAATTTAACATTGTGCTTATTAAGCTTGACCAATACTTATTCAACATTATTGGCCCTGATGTGTAAAGGATCATATGGACCAAGTCGATGCACATAAACTAGCTTGGGTAGCTGTTTGCTCTTCAAATACTTGCCTACTCTATCATAAGGATCCTAATGCCTCATATCATCCAACTAAAAGCTAAAATAATCTCTATGCCTGGCAATGGTGTCCACATGTTTCCAATCTTATAGAACTATTCTGCCAATTATTAAAGGAAAGGGATGGAGAAGGCCTCTCATTTTATCCTTACACACTCCATCAACACCATGAAGGAGTTGGCATGCAATTTCCTACTTTGCTATCTTGTTGGGAACATAAATAAGCAAATTGTAATATTGAGTCAGAATCCCTTCAATCCAAATCATAGTATAATCTAGATAAAACTAGATGTCTCCCATTAGTTCCACATACTTATTGATTATAGGGTTTACCTTAGGCATCAAGATCTCTGTGATGACCTCTACTAAAGTAAGATAAACACAATCACAAATGAACTACATGTGGTGTCTATACTTGAAGATATGTATCTTTAAATAATGGTTGGAGATGGTGAATATACCCTCAAGTGACATTTTTTTTATGTGAGGGGTAAGGGTGGAGGCTAGTAGGGAATCCAATAGATAGGACCTCATAAAGAATTGGTTACTAGTCTTCTTCTTTATGGTTGTAAATTGTCTCCCTAGGTAGATGATGATCATATCTCTAATCAGGGGAGTGAGCTATTTTTATACCATGAAGTAGACATAGAATACCCAACTCTTACTGATAAATGTGGTTGAGGGGGCTCTAGATATTCTATTCAATAGGGTCATAATTACCCTAATTCCCTCTCTAAATTGGGCAACTGGGATGTTGCCATCAGGGTCTCATATCACAATGTTCTCATAGAGCAACCATGGCTTAAGGATGGTGTCAAGATCATTATTTCTAGTCCATTCCTTTATGGTGGGTAGGTCTACATGGGGTTTTGGAAGTTTTTAATACCTCTCAAAGGATAGTGGGGAAATATATGAAAATATCCTAGAGCTACCTTCATGAATGATCAAATCATTTTCAATTCTATAATCCATAAATATAGGAGCAAAGATATCAATGCAATGGAGTACCTTTGGTTTAGTAATAACATATGGAGACCAACCATTTGAACTGTAACTAGGCTGTAGTACCTCCTACTAACTGTGGTAATCTTTTTTTCTTCTTTGGTGACGGATTAAATCTCCTTAATGGCCTAGAAGAGCTCAGACTAATTCTTGTTGTAGTGTTCAAGGCCACAGAATCCTTGAAAACCCTCCCTTCACTATCTATAGATAGATATAATTATGTTTCACCCTCAATTATTGTCTTTGAGTTACGATGGTTTACATGCTTGTAAATTGCTCTAACCAGATTGGAGATGGTCTCTAGTTTAGTTATTTTATGCTTAAATCACAATTAAATTTATTCTAGATTTATTGTAATCAATTTGAGTTCACTTAGGGTTTTTTATTCAAGTCTTAGGGCTTTGGAGCTTTAATGGTGGTAGCTTATTTGGACCTAGGCTTATACATGCCTCATATTTGATTTTGACCTTCACCTTTATACATTTGTATTTCGAGCACATGAGACATTCTATTTTTTTCACTTTGTGATTGTGTGGCACTTATTTGGTATCTATCTAGCACTTTTCATGGAATTTTTCATAAATACCTTTGAAGCACTAGCCATTGGCATTTAAAAAATGCCTTTTGCTTCACACCATTAGATCAAGATCCTAAATCAGTGTGGGTTTTTGATTGTGATCTAAGCCCTTACTTTCCATTGGTTTTTTTGGTACCGAGCCCTATGGTTGTGTCACTTGGCACCCCCATAATATTTTTTAGTTTTGACACCTTTGTCAGTCACATATTGGATGTGCATTCACCATGTGTCGAGCCTGTGGGTTCTCAGAGCTTTGTTGAAAAGTTGTCAGTGATTTCATGTCATTGGATCATCTAATGTGATAAAGTGCGAGCCAACAAATCTTGCAAGATGCATGAGATTTAGTCAGTGCATAGCTATAAAATAACTTAGGCTAAAATAATTTTACCTTAGTCTATTTCATATTAATAAATATGAATGAACTTAGGTTAAAGCATTTTATGCTAAGTTTAAAGGATTTATACAAAAAAGTGACCAATCTAAATATTTTAATCCAAGGTTTACGCTGTATATAATAAACACAACACATACTTTAGACTAGAACACTTATTTTAAGCTCTTAGAACATGTCCAAAGGGGTCAAAGTGATATAAGGACCAAAATGTAAGATTTTGACATAGGGCTTTATTATATTAATAAACATGATAAAATCTTTGGCTAGAAGCATTTATGCTAAGTTTTATGTCACAAAGATCCTTTTGAAATAAGACTTAGTATAAGTCTCTAGTCTAAGGTCCAAGGCAATTAAAAAAATGCAATGGGGACCTTAGGATATAAACTTAGACTAAATTCATTTCTACATATATTTATACTTATTAGATCATTTCAACATTTATAGTTCAAATATTTAAGGTTTTTGAACATCTTTCAAGGGGCCCCATTAGTATGTAATGCAATTCATGAGATTTTTAACAACATTTTAGAGTATATCTTGGTCTTTGGGAAAAATAACCCATTAGCTTAAATTTGACGGTCTCATAGATGTCAAATACATCCTAGAGAATGTCAAATGATGGTCATGTGAATGCTAAATTTAAGATTTTGAAGTTCTTTGTTTAGTTGGGCTTAAATTTGACAGTCGTGCAAATGTCAAATATGTCCTCATAGACATCAAATGATGGTCATGAAGATGTCAAATTTAATCTCATCAAATTCTTGTGTTCTAATACGAGAGTGTCGTGTGGTGACTGTATAGGGTTTTTTGGGATCTCATATTCAATTCGCTTCATTTGATTAAAAATCATGATGAAGCAAGAGCCAACTGATTATGATTTTAGACCTTGTACATGATTGGTTCCTTTTAATATGTGGGACCCTTTACTTTTAAGTCTCGATGCATGAGTCTCATGTGGTAACTCCATGGAGATTCTTAGGACTTTGACTTTTCAATGATCCTTTTCTCTATCTAATCCTTGGTCTCGATGAAGCGTGAGCCATAGATCATGATCTGAGTGCTTAAACATGATTAGTCCAAAATACTAAGTGCTCAGTTGATTGGGATTTCTTCACTTTTTTGGATCAAAAGGGGTGATGAAGCATGGATCATTAGATCTTGCAAAATACATGATATTTAAGGTAGGACATGGGATGAAAATAAAAACTTAGGTTAAAACATTAAGTCTAAGGTCTCGTTCATGTTAATAAACATGAACGGGGCCTTAGAATTAAAAATTTTAGGCTAAAAAGATAATAATAAATGGGACCAAGCCATAAAATAAAAGGACCTTGTCAATCATGAATGTTATACTCAGGAGATAAAAACTTAGGATAAGGTCTTGTTTGTATTGATAAATGCAAATGTGGCCTTAGGGTCAAAACTTTAGGTCAAGATTTTATCAAAGGGGATTATGTTGAAAGTAAAAGGATCTTGCTAGCACAACTTTAGGCCATGTTAGAAATACAAGAAACATAGGTGGGAAAATAAAAGGGACCAAGGCACAATTTTTAGGCTAAGGTTTGGTTGTGTTAAAAAACATGACCAAGCCTTAACATAAACATTGGGGCTTAAGTCCAAAATAAGTTTGAAATATTCCCACCAATTTACTCTTGCCAAATTCAGATTTGAACTAAGGGTTTATGCCAGGGTTTTAAAACATAAATCTTTGAGCAAGGACTCCATGAAACCTACATCTTTAAGACATGAAGACCAATTATTAGCAACTTTAGGAAAGATCAAAGAAAAACATAACTCAGTAAGACAATCTTATCATAGTGGATGATCTTTAAATTCTAATAATGTTCAAAATAGGCCATGATTTTAGGGTTAAGCTTCAAAATATATCAAGGGTCCTAGTTTTCAAAAAAGGGGGTACATTGACCTCAACAGATGTTGACTTCTGGGGGAAACATAACAATATATTAGAACTTAGAGACTCTTGTTCAAACAAACAACTAAGTCATCTACTCCACTTGATCAATGTTATTATCCAGATCATTTTATGGTTGAAACAAACCTTGTACTTGCAAAATTGGGATCAAACATTAAGACATAGCCATGTTGTGTGTGTGTTTTTATTCCACTTAATATTTGACATGGGATTCCAAGGACAACTTCTAGGTTTCATATCCTTAATCATTAACACCGACTTGGAGTATGTTTAGATATTCATTAAGAACCGTGCTTCTAGTTTAGGAAAGGCTTGGGTATTGCTTTGCTGCTAGCGAGAAGTTTATAGCCCAGAGAGAGATGCCTTTGGATCCACTCATGGCCTTTCTCGACTACCATCCAAGCATCCATATCCCCAATGGAGATTAATATAATCACCTATACTTGAAAAGATTTTGATTTTGCACTACACTCTTATTTATTTGTATTTGTTTTTTAGATCTTTTATGCTTTTAGCAAGGTTGGGAACCGGGGTAGCCAAGTTTAAGGATTTGGTCAAGTGTTTGATCCTTAGAGAATCACCTATGGCTACAACCATTATCTAAGGCAAATATGTTTATTAAGTGAAAACATGACTATGCTTCAATAGATTAATATTTTATCCTATACGTGCAAATATTCTTAAAACTAAATTTAGGTCAAGACAATGTTCAAATTCTCATGGAACTCTTAGCCTCTTCAATTAGTCTTTTACTAGTTTCTTCAAATAATAACATTAGGCTCATATTTCAGAACCATGGTCAGCATATGTATTAGGTTCATACCCACATTCCTGAACTTTGAAATTTCAAGAAAGCTAAATAAAATTTGAGGTCATGGTTGTCCAAAAGGAATTATTATAAACAAGGAACAAGGCAATATAAGAAAGCACACAACAAAATCAATAAATCAAGAAATAAAAGGAAACAAAAAAATATATACATGCTTATATATAAACAAGGGATAAGAAGGAAAGATCTAAAAGAAACTAACTAGCCTTCCTACACTAAGTTTAACCATCTTATAGTTTAATCCAAAAGACCTCAAGAGGAGCAATAGTGAAGTAATGCTTGAGGTACTTCCCATTGGTGGGTAGTATGAACTCTGTTCCTTGTAGATATTTTAGATTAAAGGTGTTGTTTCCTAATGTGTTTACAATATGATATGGGCCAATCTATAGAGGTGTGAATTTTCCATGCATGCCCTTAAGCTCATATGCTTTATCCCAAAAGAGAACTAAATCCCCTTGTCTAAACACCTTGATCTTTGATGTTTTGTCAAACTATCTCTTCACCATGGTTTGATGTCTACTAAATTCAACAAAAACTTTCTCCTTGCATCTTCCATCTAAATGATGTCTAACAATCTTGAATTTTTAATCTCCTAGCTTTCTTCCATATACTCTTGTATGAAATTATACATGGGCAACTTGAGAGTGATAAGGAAAATAGGCTCTTGGCCATACACCAATAAAAAAGGCGATGCCTTCAAGGCTTGCTTGATCCTTATCCTATCTGCCCAAAGTGCAAACCTGAGGAGTGTTTTCCAAGTCCTAGGCTTTCCTGTAACAGACTTCTTGATTGCTTCATCAAGTTCTTATAGACTTAGACACTTCATTTTCTTAGGGGTAAAGGTTGGATTAAAAATTGAGGAAAAATCCATTATCATACGTCAACTCAGTCATTTCAATGGATATAAATACATATCCATTATCACACACCAAAGGGACTGGGGTTCCAAATCTTGTACAAATGTTCTCCTCAAAGAAACTTATCACTTCCTCTTACATTTTTTGGTGGCTAGAACTTTAGTCTACCTTATGCAATAATCTATGGTAGTTAAGAAATACTTGTTACCCTTTGATGAATTAGGGTTGATTACACCTATAAAGTCTAACCCCCATTATACAAATGGTTTGTCAACAATGATTGGTTACAAAGGAATTTCTACCTTAGGCTCCTTGGTGCTAAATATTTGGTAGGAGTGACATTCCCTCATGTGCTTTTGAGCATCTTTGAAAATAGTTGGAAAATAGTAGTTATCTATGAGGATCTTGTGGGATTTAGTCTTCCCAAATGGGTGTCCATTGCCAAACTTATCATGAAATTTGCTCATGATTTGGGTAGCTTCCTCTTTTGAGACACATCTTAGGTAGATCCTTTTAAAGTTATTTCTATATAAAACCCCATATTTGATCAGATAATGACTTGCCTTGAGCCTTAGAGCCCTATTTTTCTCCCTTGTAAGTCCTGTAGGATAGGTACCATTAATAGTAAATGTATGATGGAATCATACCACTAACTAGATTGAATTTTTTTTTGATCCACTTACATAATACTTAGCTTAGGGCTGGTATTAATAATCATTTGGATCAATCCTTGGCACCTTACCAATTTTTATATTTTCATTTCTACGTCATATTACTGTAAAATTGACATCCATTTACCTCTGCATTCCCCAAGTATATTCTAGATCAACATAATATTTGTGGTAAGGTTAAGTAGAATAGCATGCACCTTATTTTTAAGGATATAATGCCTAAATTTCTTTGCTACCTTAACTAGTGCATATGCTTGTTTATCAATCAATGAATAGTTTAATTCAACATTTTTAAAGTTAGTACTCATGAAAGTTATTAGGTGATCACACCCATCAACCTTCTAAGTTAAAAATATAGCCATAGTATGGTTAGATGCAAAAGAATAAAGATAAAAGTCCTTTTAAAAGTTAGGATTTATCATTACTGGAGCTCGGCTAATTGCTTCTTTGATGTCATTGAATGCCTTCTTGGATTTCACATTCTGAGTGACCTTGGCATTCTTCTTTAGCATGTCATTCAATGGATTGACAATCTTTGCAAATCTAGAAATGAACTTCCTTACAAAGTTTATCTTACCAAAAAATGATTTTAACTCTTTCCTACTATTTATAAGCTCTATCCTAGATATAGTTTCCACACTTTCAAAATCTATGAAGATCCCATATTTAGTTATAACATAACCCAACAATTTGGCTATAGTAACACAAAAGATGCTTTTTTAGGGGTTTAAGGAGATTCCATACCTTCTGAATATCTCAAAAACTTGTTGTAAATGCATGAAGTGATCTTCCCTATTTTTAGAAAAAATGGTTAGATCATCCATATATATAATGATACACTTACCAATCAGACCCTGGAAGGCATGGTCCATGGCCCTTTAAAAAGTATCTCTTGCGTTGATTAATCCAAAAGGAATTCTATTATAGGTGAAGGTCCCCCATTTTATTGTAAAGGCTATCTTCATCCTATCTTCCTTGTCAACCAACCCCTGGTTTTATCCTGAAAATACATTAAGAATAGACATCATAGCTGATCCTAAAACAACTTGTATCACTTGGTCAAGAAATGAAAGAGGATATTTATCATTTTAAAATGATTTTTTCAAGTTTATAAATTTAATGCATAGCCTAATCTCACCATTTTTATTCCTAATTGGCATCAAATTATCCACCTAGGTAGAATGCCTGATGAGAAACACAATTCTAGTATCTAATAACCTCTTTAAAGATCATTGGTTTGAAGATAGGGTTCATAGGCCTTTGTTTTTGCCTAAAGGGTTTACAAATTTATTTAAGGGGTATATTATGGGTGATGAATCTTTGATCAAAGATCTTAAATTCATCATAAGACCATGCTATGACATCCTTATACTTGGTTAATAGCTCCTTGGTCTTCTTGTTCTCAATTTTAGTGCAAGTTTTTCCAATGTTAGCCAACTAAGGTTGATTTTGGGTCCAAGATCAATAACATTGTAGTCCTTCCCACTTACCTTAGGAATATTAGAAACCTCGACCAACTTGTCTTGATCAAATAACCTATTTATGGCAATCATTCCTTTGGGAATTTTATTGTCCTTCAACTGAATGAATTTACCATTGAATTTATCCTCCCTAAGTGCATTTTCATCTATCTCATAAAAAATTTGAGACTAAAATGATCCAAAATTAGTCATGACATATAATATATATTGAACATCACTAAATACTTCAAACTAATTTACATTATTAGGGACTGAAAGATAAGGTATCAACTCAATGCTAAAGTTGGGGGAGTCTTGGTTGGGCATGAGATTAGCTATAGCAAATGCCAACTCATCAGTAGTTTGGTTCTCTTCTCTAGGGATGGAGACAATGCTAAATGAATCAAAGGATTAAATTATATCCTAGAACCTAAACTTATACCTCTTGAGGTATGAGAATTTGCATTGATATGTTCTTCTCACATGGTTGATAACTAGTTCTGAATCCACGTAGACTAGTGTCTCTTTGACTTTATTTTTTATAGAAAATTACAAACCTAAGATAAGGGCTTCATATTCAACAAGGTTATTTGTGCAAGGGAATTATATCCTATAGTAAGCATGGTATTTCTTACTAGTAGGATCAATAAGGACAATACCAACCCCAGATCCATCCTTACACCTAACACCATAAAAATGTAGCTTCCATAACCCAAGAATAGCATGAGTACTCTTAGGATCACATACCCTTGTAGTCTCTAGAGTGAAAACCACTAATTATAAGTCAATTATGTTGACCCTTTCATTGATATCATTGTACTCAATGATCATGTACTTCATCTTTGACTCTCTCTCAACCTTAATCTAGTTTGGAACTCCTTTCTAAGGTAGCCATAAATGCAAACAATTTATGGACATGTAGCCATTCAGAGCTTTGGTCTATTCCATGATTAATAATATTCCATAAACATAAGGAATGTCAACAACTTGGATATCAATAAACTAAATTACTCTAGGCTCAGAGGCCCATTACATATGAAAATTAATAATTCCCTAATCACTTGGACTCTAAATTTATCTAATTGAGTAACAACTCTATCAAACTTAATAGGTGTCAAGCCAAGTTATTTACAAATACCTAATCACATGATATTAGTGGAAACACAAAAATCCAATAAATTTTTTTGCAAATTCTTATTGAACATCCTGACTATGAGCAGGAAAGGAGGAGACTCTGACTTAAATTTGTGCACAATCATATTAGCATTGTCATCCTTGGGTGGTTTGTTAGATTTCTTTGATAGTGATTCCAAAAAGAGGTCCCTTTGTTATATGAGCTATGTCAATTCATGCAATGTGATTTTAGCATTTATCTTATTCATATCTTCAACAATACTATAACTATTCTTGTTTGAAGAACTAAGAACATCAACATTATGCTTAGAGGTACTCCCTTTGGGTGGTTATGGATCATTGCTTTAAGAAGTATCTAGAAAAGTTCCAAAGTTATTTGGAGGTGTTAAGGTAGTCAAGGGATAATTATGCTCTCTATTCCTCAAGGGATAAGTATTCTTCAATAATTGTTGGAAGGCCTAGATCTCCTCAGGGACATCATTAGGTTTGTTGTCCTCTTAAAAGGGGAAATCAAATGTCTCTAACATGAAAGTTTGATCAACAGGCTTAGACCCTGAAGTACCTGGACCACCATCCTTGTTAGGGACCACTTAAAATGTATCCAAATCTTCTTTTAAAGCTTCAAAATCCTTAAAAAACTCTATGCAATCAATTTTTTTATGCTTGGCTATACAATGCACTCTACAATAATCAGGTAAAGCAATATCAGTAAGATTAATGTCTATAGTTCTCCTTTTAGAAGATGGTTCATTATTATTATTATGGAAACTATCCTTATAAAACCTATTATTTAGCCTATTAAACCTTTGAAATGAGAAATTCCTACCAGATCTCTCTCCAATATTGCCAGCTTGTTTTTGTAGTTGAAGGAAATCAGTGCTTAACTTTTGGACCATTTTCAAGATAGATTCATTCTCATTCTTGGGAGTTTTAGAATTATGTACCTAGTTATTTTTAGCACATGTAGCTAGTACTAAAGCTCTTTGATCATTTGCATTAAATCCATTAATAGAAGGATGAATCAAGAATCCTAAATTATGATTGCGAGCAACATGACTCAAAGGCAATTGATTCATATTTGGGAGTTGATTCAAGACTAGAACATTATTTTTGTTATTGGGGAAGATATTCAGAATGGGCATATGTGGATAGATATTTGGAACATAGTAGGCCAGTTGTTCCTGGGGTTGCATTTGATCATTAATGATCACTACTTCAAAATAAGCCCTGGTTAATAAATTTATAGTTGGAAGAGACCTTTTCAAAAATACGTAAGTCATGGGATCTACTGCATCCTTATAGATTTCTATAGCTAAAACATCATCAAGTTTATAAGGTTATATGGTCCTATTATACATTTTATAAAACCTAGCATTAAAGGACCTTATGGGCTCATTTGCATCCCTCTTAATGGTGGTGAACTGGTGGTATATGACACATGGACTAATAATTTTACCAAACTACTCTATGAAAACATTAGTAAAATCATCCCAGCTAGTAATATAATTATTAGGCAAATTGAAAAACCATTCATATGTAGCATATTTAAAAGTAAATGGGAAAAATATACATGCTACATCTTCATGCAAAATATTTATCAACCTTAAATTAGATTTAAAAGATTTAATGTGTTCTTCAGCAGTTATAATACCAGTTGCATTAAATGTTGGCAAGTATTTTTTAGGGTTACATGAGAGATCATGTACCATACCTAGCACGTTGATTGAAGAATGTCCCAACCAAGCCATACCTAGATGAAGGTTGAAGGCATAGGTACCTTGAAGGGGTGAGGTTGGCAAAGATTTGGAATGTCTACACTTACCTTTATCTCACCTGGTTTTCCTATGGACTTCAAGCTCAACCAAAGGCTCTCTTATCTCTAATTATGTTCTTGTTTGTATCCTTAGCAATTCTATATTGAATATTGAAGATCATATTTGAAATATGATGTATCAAGTTAATATTTATAAAGAACAAGGGTTAAACCTAGACATTAAGCTCATTTTGTAAATATTATGTAAAGAACAGTAAAAGACATAAATCTTTAACTAAACTAGCTCAAATATGTGTCTAATTATGTAAATATCATCTATCTTTATAAGCCTAAACCCCAAAAAACTTATATATATGAAAGATATGCCAACCTTTGATCAAAATAAGCTATTCTAACCTCAAATACTATGGGTCTTCAAATCTTAAGCTATCTTTACCAAAACTAAGCATCAACCTCAAAGAACTTTGATCTTTGTCTAAAATAAGCACAAAGATAGGTCAAAGACCACAAAGATCAATGATCTTTACACTTGTAAGAAAATAAATACTTAAAACTAAAAATATAATATCTTAGATCAAAACACATTAAGATAAGAAAATATTAAACTAATTCACAAAGAAAGGCCTTCCTTCTAGCATCAATGAGACTTATTGATGCCTCCATGTGTACCACACATGCCCTTAGTGTTCAAAGAACACTTCTCATTTTATAATTTTGGGAATTCAAAGCATGAGTAGTAGGTTTTGGCAACTTATGTTACCTATGGTGAAATAATGACAAAGCAATGTTTATCTATTCCACGAAATTTATATTAATTGATGATTGGGAGCCATCAGGTCCAATTCTTTGTAAATTGTAAGTATCTCTACTAATAGTAGTGAATTTTGATCAAATCTAAAATTATAGACTAATTTAAATGGATATTTATAATGAAGTATAAATTAAAGTGATATGGTTTAAAAATAAGCAAAAGAGAAGGGTAAGGCATAATGAAAATAAGTGATTGCTGATCCTTAACTCAAATATCATGACAAAATTTCAATTATAACTGAGCTTGTATTTAACCAATAAATGATGCAAAATAACATAATCTTAGATCTCACCATACACCAAAAAATTTTCTAAGGATAATATGAAATCATACAAGCAATAATTGAAATTTACTTTAAAGATTTATTACCAAATTCAAATAGCATTATCACATCTGAATATAGAACAAATGAAATGAATAAAATTCAAGATCCTTCAACTAATCTAGTGTAAGAAAAAATTATCAACCCTATATCATAAATGCAAATTCAAAATTCATGAAACTATTCAAATTCAAGTTTTAGAACCAACAATTGAGAGAAAGCCACATTAACAATTGACACATCAAATTTGGAAAATCTTCACATAATTCCTTGATAGTATTATTTGCTCAAAGTATACAAATTCTGCTCAAAATTCTCCCCCTTTACAAGATGGTAGTACTAACTTTTATATAAATACAAGGCAGTATACTAGTGAGTTACAAGATACAAGTGTATAAAAGATAAGGATAACTATCGTTTTTCAGAAAGTTTTAGAATACACTTGCTTTTCCAAACTAGACTGACCTAGAGGAAAATATGCTAATAGAATAGCATATGCCTTTACAAAATAATATTCCTATTTCAAATATTACAATGTTTAAAAAATAATAATAATAACTAATTGGTGGGCCCATTACCAAAGAATTCCCCTGTTGCTCTTGCAGAATCTCCATAGCTCTTTGATGTTGTTCCTTGACAAGATCCAAATCCACAGTTGACATTAGGAGATAAACATATTATTGGTAAACTAAGTCCTCAAAGTCTATATCATCCCTTTCCATAGATTCCTTAATACTATGGGTTTTCGTAATCTTTTCTTCAATAGTGAAGATCATGCCCAAAATTCAATGATTGTCACTACCTGATTGACCTTGGCTTTTGATTTTCACTTCTTACATCACCAAAGTTACTCTATTCTTATATTACTCATCATCAATAATGCCTAGGGTTATATAATTTGTAATATTATCCAACATAGTTCCAAGTATTTTCTTAATCTAGGAAATCAACTCTTCATCTTCCCTTAGGAGTCTATCCAAGCCTACTGACCAAGTGTTTAAAATCTGGTTTTTATCCACCACTATCCCTAATATAACATTTAAGTGGGTTAGGCTAATGGTTTTGAACTTAGTAATTCTATTCTTTATCAGTGTATTGATGAGATATCTTATTTTAACCTCTACATCTTACCATTTTGTCATCAATCCTTTGACCAATTCACTATACTAGCTCAATGCATCATGTCTTAGCATCATTAATTTTAAAGAGTCAAACATATCAAAAAAGGATGCTTCAAACATATTTACTATGGCCTCAAGAATTTAAAAGATATATTGGGTCTATAAAGTCTCTTTTTCCTTCTCCAAGTTATGAATACTTTATTTCATTCTCCTGACACTAGCTTTGACTTGAGTTGAATGAACCTCAGTTAGACTTTCAATGTCTTCTTCATGGATGGGTATTTTACTAGGCTACTTCTCTCCAATTTGAGTTAATCTAGTAAATGGCTCAACCTTTTGGAATATGAAATCTTCAATTTCCACCATGGCTTTTCTTGTTGTCACTCTCTCCAATTAAACTATCTCTAGATTGAATTACATAGTAGTAGATGACTCTGTGTATTTTGGAGATTCTGAGACCTCTATCCTTTTGGTACTTGATGCTATTAGAGCATCCATTTTCTTGATTTCTGACCCTATAGTGGTCACTATTCTTATTTCTTCTTCCTCCTTCATCAAATCCCTTATCCATGGCTTGAAATTATTATGCACATCAATGTTAATAGTTTGGGTCAAGGCCCAAGAGTGAGACCAAGTGGGAATCTTCTACATTTTTCCATAAATGAACCAATCAAGGATGACTGGTTAATGAATAGGGTATTCCTCATTGAATAAGTTGATTTCACTTATAGGATGAGTGAAAGTCAACTTTTGCCTCTTTGATCCAACCAGGACCAAGGCCAATTTTGCCTTTCTTTTCTATGGGGGTGCTATTAGAACTAAATCAAAAGCAACCTCTATTCCTTTATCTTTCTTAGTCTCCTTTGGTTGAGCCTAAGATTCTTGAGCTTTCTCTTCCTCTTCTTCAAATCCACATGCTTTAGCCAAGACCTTGAGGGTCTCCTCCACTATTTCATTAGGCTCCAAGGCTATCATATCTAAGAACTCTATGGGGGACCCTGGTTTCTAAGGCAAGGCTGAGGATGAAGGTCCCTCTCTAGGCCTCTTTTCCAACTTCTCCTTGTCAAGACCTTGATTAATTTGTGCTTGGGGATAAACTTCTATCTGTGGTTACTCCTGAGGTGGCCTGGAAGGTCCAGGCATCAAATGATATTGAAGAGGTGCCATTTTCCATATATCCCTTAGTGGATTTTTATTAATAGTCAATCTATGCTCAAGTTTAACATTGTGTTTCTTGAGCCCAGCAAGTACTTCTTCAAAATTACTAGACCTTATGTGTAAAGGATCATATGGACCATGTTGATGCAATAAACTAGATTGGACATCTGTTTTCTCTTCAAATGCTTTCTTACTCTATCATAAGGATCCCAATGCCTTAGATCATCCAGTTGAAATCCAAAAGAATCTTTGTGCCTAGTAATGGTGTCTACATGTTTCTAATCTTGTAGAATTGTTCTAATAATTATTAGAAGAAAGGAATCGAGAAGGCCTTTCCTTTTATCCTTACACACTCCATCAACACCATAAAGGAGTTGGTATGCAATTTCATTCTCTTATAGCTTTTTGGGAACATAAATAGGCAAATTATAAGGTTGTGTCAAAATCCCTTCAATTTTGATCATAGTACAATCTAGATAAAACTGGATGTCTCCCATTAGTTTCACATACTTCTTGATTATAGGGCTTATCTTGGGTATTGGGATCCCTGTGATGACCTACACTAAATTAAGATAGACACAATCATAAATGAACTACATGTGGTGTCTATAATTGAAGATATGTAGCTTTAAATAATAGTGGGAGATTGTGAATCTACCCTCAGGTGACTAGTTTTTGATATGAGGGATCTGAGTAGAGGCTAGTAGGGTATCCAATAGATAGGACATCATAAATAATTGGTTGTTAGTCTTCTTATTTATGGCTACAAATTGTCTCCCTAGGTGGATTTTTATTATATCTCTAATGTGGGGAGTGAGCCCTTTTTCTACCATGAAATAGACATAGGATACCCAACTCTTACTGATAAATATGGTTGAAGGGGATATAGATATTATATTCAATAAGTTCATAATTACCTTAATTCCCACTCTAAATTAGGTAACTGGGATGGTTCCAATAGGGTCTTATATCATAATGTTCCCATGGAGAAACCATGGTCTAAATATGGTATCAAGATCATTCTTACCAGTCAATTCTTTTATGGTGGGTAGGTCTACATAGGGTTTGAGAATTTTGTAATACCTATCAAAGTCTAGTGGGGAAATATATACAACTCTCATAGAGATACCCTCATGAATGATCCAGTTATTTTCAATTCTATAATCCATAAAAATAGGAGCAAGGATATTAATGAAATGGAGTACCTATAGCTTAGTAGCAACTTGATGGAGACCAACCATTTGAACTGCATCCAGATTATAGTACCTCTTGCTAACTATGGCAATCTTGTTTTCTTCTTTGGTGATGGATTATATCTCCTAAATGGTCTAGAAGAGCTCAAAACAATTATTGTTGCCAGTGTTCAAGGCCACAGTGTCCAAGTCAGTATCCTTGAAAACCCTCCTTTAACTATCTATAGATAGATACAATTATATTACATTCCTTAATAGTTATCTTTGAGATTTCATGGCTTACATGCTTGTAAATTACTCTCAATCAGATTGTAAATAGTCTTTGGTTTAGTTATTTTGTGCTCAAATCACAATTAAATTTATTTTAGATTTTTTGTAATCAATCTAAGTTCACTTAGGTATTTTTATGCAAGTCTTAGGGCTTTAGAGCTTTAATGGTGGTAACTTTTTTGGATCTAGGCTTATACATGCCTCAGGTTTGATTTTGACCTTCACCTTTATACATTTGCATTTTGGGCACACAAGATATTCTATTTTGTCACTTTGTGATCATGTGGTGCTTATTTGGCATCTATTTGGCACTTTTCATGGCTTTTTTCATAAATGCCTTTGAAGTACTAGCCGTTGGCATTTAAAAAATTCCTTTTACTTCATACCATTGGATCAAGATCTTGGATCAATATGGGCCATTGATTTTGATCTGGTCCCTTTCGTTCTATTGGTTCCTTTTGGTACTGAGCACCATGGTTGTGCCACTTGGCACCCCTATGGGATTTTTAATCTCTAGTACCTTTGTCAATCACATATTGGATGCATGTTCACCATGTGTTGAGGTCATAGGTTCTTGGAGCTTCATTGAAAATTTGTCAATGATTTCACGTCATTGGATCATCTACCATGATGAAGCACAAGCCATTAGATTCTACAAGATGCATGATATTTAGTCAGTGCATAGCTATAAAATAACTTTAGCTAAAATAATTTTACCGAAGTCTATTTCATATTAATAGATATAAATGGACTTAGATTAAAGAATTTTATGCTATGTTTTAAAGGATTTATACAAAAGAGGGACCAAGCTAAATATTTTAAGCCAAGGTTTACATTGTATCAAATAAACACAACACATACTTTGGACTAGAATACTTATGTTAAGCTCTTAGAACATGCCCAAAGGGGTCAAAGTGATATAAGGACCAAAATGCTAGATTTAGACATAGGGATTTATTATATTAATAAACATGATAAAATATTTGACTAGAAGCATTCGAGCTAAGTCTTTATGTCATAAATACCCTTTTAAAATAAGACTTAGTATAAGTCTCTAGCCTAAGATTCATGGCATTCAAACAAATGCAATGGGGACCTTAGGATATAAACTTAGACTAAATTTATTTATGCACATTTTTAGACTTATGAGATCATTTCAATATTTGTAGTTCAAATATTTCAAGTGTTTGAACATCCTCTAAGGGGTCCCGTTATTTTATAATGTAATTCATGAGTTTTTTTAACAGTATGAGTATATCTTGGTCTTTTGGAAAAATAATCCATTAGCTTAAATTTTATGGTCTCACGAATGTCAAATACATCCTCATGAACATGAAATTTTAGCTCATGAAGCTCCTAGTTTTGATGGGCTTAAAGTTGATGGTCATGTGGATGTCAAATACGTCCTCATAGACATCAAATGATAGTCATGAAAATGTCAAATTTAAGCTCATAAAATTCCTATGTTCTAATGCGAGAGTTCCATGTGGTGACTCTATAGGGTTTTCAAGGATCTCAGATTTAATTTGCTCCATTTGATTAAAAATCATGATGAAGCAAGAGCCGATCGATTATTATCTGGGACCTTGTACATGATTGGTTCTTTTTAATATGTGGGATCCTTTGATTTTAAGTATTTATGTGGGAGTGCCATGTGGTAACTCCATGGAACTTCTTAAGACTTTGAATTTTTAATTATGCCTTTACTTTGTCTGATCATTGGTCTTAACGAAGCATGAGTTATAGATCATGATTCGAGTGCTTGAACATGATTGGTCCAAAGGAATAAGTGCTTAGGTGGTCTCACTTTTCCTCACTCTATTGAATCAAAAAGGGTGATGAAGCATGAATCATTAGATCCTACAAAATGCATGATATTTAAGTTAGGACCTGGGATGAAAATAAAAACTTATTCTAAAATGTTAAGTCTAAGGTCTTGTTCATGTTAATAAACATTAATGGGGTCTTAGAATTAAAAATTTTAGGCTAAAATGATAATAACAAAAAGGACCAAGCCATAAAATAAAAGGAACTTATCAATCATGAATGCTAGACTCAGGAGATTAAAACTTAGGCTAAGGCTTTGAGACTAAGGTTTTATTTGTATTGATAAATACAAATAGGGCCTTAGGGTGAAAATTTTAGGTTAACTTTTTATCAAAGGGGATTATGCTAAAATTAAAAGGATCCTTCTAACATAAATTTAAGACATGTTATAAATACAGGAAACATAGGGGGGAACAATAAAAAGGACCAAGGCATAATTTTTAGGCTAAGGTTTGGTTGTGTTTAAAAACATGACCAAGCCTTAACATAAACATTGGGGATAAAGTCCGAAAACAGTTTAAAATATTCCCACCAATTTGTTCCTACCAAATTCAAATTTGAACTAAGGGTTTATGCCAAGGTTTTAGAACATAAATCTTCGAGCATGGACTCCATGAAACCTGCATCTTTAAGACATGAAGACCAATTATTAGCAACGTTAGGAAAGCTCAAAGTAAAACATAACTCAATAAGATAATCTTATCAAATTGGATGATCTTTAAATTCTAATAATGTTTAAAATAGGCCATGATTTCAGGGTTAAGATTCAAAATATCTCAAGGGACCCAATTTTCAAAAAAGGGGTTACATTGACCTCAATAGATGTTGACTTCTGGGGGAAACATAGAAATATGTTAGAACTTAAAGAATCTGATTCAAACAAACAACTAAGTCATCCACTCCACTTGATCACTGCCATTATCTAGATCAATTTATGGTTTGAAACAAACCTTATACTTGAAAAATTGGGATCAAACATTAAGACATAGCCATGTTGCGTGTGTGCATTGATTCTACTTACTGTTTGACATGGGATTCTAGGGACAACTTCCAAATTTCATATCCTTAATCATTAACACTGACTTGGAGGATGTTTAGATATTCATTAAGAACCATGCTTTTAGATCAAGGAAGGCATGGACATTGCTTTGTTGTTAACTAAGCATCTATAGCTCTGATAAATATGCCTTTGGCTGTAATAATGGCCTTGTTCCACTGCTAACTAAGCATCCATAACCCTGATGGAGATTACCAAAATCATCTATACTTGAAAAGCTTTTGATTTTGCACTACATTCTAATTTTTTTCATATTTTTTAGATCTTTTATGCTTTTAGCAAGGTTGGGAACTAGGGTGGCTAGGCTTAAGGATTTGACCAAGTGTTTGATCCTCAAAGAATAACCTATGGTTGAAACTTATTGTCCCAATCAAACATTTTTATTAAGTGCAAGCATGAATGTGATTTAATAGATTAAGCTTTCATCCTATGGGTGCAAATATTCTTAAAATCAAATTTAGGTCAAGACAATGTTCAAGTTATCATGGAACAATTGGCCTCTTTAATTAATTTTTTACCAGTTTATTCAAATAATAACATTAGGATCATATTTCAGAACCATGGTCAACATATGTATTAGGTTCATACTCACATTCCTGAACTTTGGAATTTTAAGCAAGCTAAATAAAATTTAAGCTTAGGATTGTCTAAAAGGACTTATTATAAACAAGAAATAAGGAAACAGAAACAAAACATAACAAAAGTAACAAAGAAAGAAACAAAAGGAAATAAACAATAATATACATGCTTATATACAAATAAGGGACGGGAAGGAAAGAGATAAAATAAACTAACTAGTCTACCTACACTAAGTTTAACCATCTTACAATTTACTCCATAAAGACCTCTGAAGGAGCAATAAAGAAGTAATGCTTGAGGTACTGCCCATTGGTGGATAGTGTGAACTCTACTCCTTATAGATCTTTGAGATTGAAGGTGTTATTTCCCAATGTGTCTATAATCTGATATGGGCCAATCCATAGAGGTGTGAATTTTCCATGTTTTCCCTTAGGCTCAGATGTTTTATCCCAAAGGAGAACTAAATACCCTTGTCTGAACACCTTGATCTTTTGTCAAACCACCTCTTCACCGTGGTCTAATGTCTACTAAAGTCAAAAAAATCTTTCTCCCTTGCATCTTCCATTTGAATGATGCCTAAAAATATTGCATTTTCAAGCTCCTGGATTTCTTCCATATACTCTTGCATGAAATTATGCATGGATAACTTGAGAGTGATAGGGAAAATATTCTCTTGGCCATACACCAACATAAAAGGTGATGCCTTCAAGGCTTGCTTAATCGTTATAATATCTATCCATAGTGCATACTTGAGGAGTTTGTGCCAAGTATTGGGATTACCTACAATAGACTTCTTATTTTTCTACATGAAGTTCTTGTTGGTAGACTCAAAAACTCCATTTCCTTGGGGGTAACAGTTAGATGAAAATTTGAGACAAATGTCATTATCATACGCCCACTTAGTCATTTTGATGGATATAAATGTAGATATTTTATCACACACCAAAGATTCTAGGGTTCTAAATTTGGTATAAATGTTCTCCTTCAAGAAATTGATCACTTTATCCATCCTACATTGTTTGGTGGCTACAACTTCAGTCCACCTTGTGCAATAATCTATGGTAGTCAAGATATACTTTTGACCCTCTAATGAATTAGGGTTGATTACCCCTACAAAGTCTAACCTCCATTGTTCAAATGGTTTGTCAACCATGACTAGCCATAAAAACATTACTGCTTTAGGCTCCTTGGTGCTAAATACTTGGTAGGAGTGACATTCCATCACATGCTTGTGAGCATATTTAAAAATAGTTAGCCAAAAGTGGCCAGCTCTGAGGATCTTGTGGGATGTAGTCTTCCTAGATGGATGTCCATTACCAAACTTCTCATGATTTGTGCTCATGATTCCTCTTTTGAGACACATCTCAAGTAGATCCCTTCAAAGTTTTTTTTATGTATAAGACCCCATATTTGATCAAATAATGGCCTTCCTTGAGCCTTAGAGCCCTCTTTTACTCCCTTGTAAGTCTTGCAGGAGAGGTATCATTAATCAATAAATGTATGATGGAATCATACTACTCACTAGCTTGAAATTTTGTTGATTCACTTGTATAATATTTAGCTTAGGGTTGGTATTAACAATCATTTGGATCAAGCCTGGGCACCTTACCAATTTTACCATTTTTATTTCTATGTCATATTTTTGCAAAAATGACATCCATTTACCTTTGCTTTCCCTAAGTTAATTTTGGCTCAACATAATATTTATGATAGGTTCATGTAGAATAGCATTCACCTTATTTCTAAGGATATAATGCCTAAATTTATTTACTGCCTTAACTAGTACATATGCTTGTTTATCAATAAATGAATAGTTTAATTCAACATTCTTTAAGTCAGTACTCATGAAAGCTATTGGGTGATCACACCCATCAACCTTATAAGTGAAAACTACAACCATAGTATTGTCAAATATAAAAGAATAAAGATAAAAGTCCTTTAAAAAGTTAGGACTTATCAGTACTAGAGCTTGGCTAATTGCTTCTTTGATTTCATTGAATGCCTTCCTAGATTCCACATTCTAAGTGACCTTACCATTCTTCTTTATCATGTCATTCAATGGCTTGACCATCTTTGCAAAGCTATAAATGAACTTCCTTACAAAGTTTATCTTACCAAAAAATGATTTTAACTCTTTCCTACTATTTGGAGGCTTTATCCTAGATATAACTTCTACCCTTTCAGAATATATGAAGATCCCATCTTTAGTTATAACTTGACCCAAAAATTTACCTTCAGTAACACAAAAGATGCTTTTATTAGGGTTTAAGGAGATTTCATACCTTCTACATCTCTCAAAAACTTGTTGTAAATGCATAAAATGATCTTCCTTATTTCCAAAAAAATGGTTAGATCATCCATATATATAATGATACACTTACCAATCAGACCCTAGAAGGCATGGTCCATGTCTCTTTAAAAAGTATCTCCTGTGTTGATTAATCCAAAAGGAATTATCTTGTAGGTGAAGGTCCCCCATTTGATTGTAAAGGCTATCTTCATCCTATCTTCCTTGTCAACCAACACCTAGTTATATCCTGAAAAGCCATCAAGAAAAAACGTCATAGATGATCCTAAAACAACTTATATCACCTGGTCAAGAAAGGGAATAGGATAGTTATCTTTTTCAGATGCTTTGTTTAAATTTCCAAATTTAATGCATATCCTAATCTCACCATTTTTCTTCCTGATTGGCACCAAATTATCCACCTAGGTAGAATTCCTGATGGGAAACACAATTATAGTATTTAATAACCTCTTAACCTCTTTAAAGATCATTGGCTCTAAGATAGGGTTCACATGCCTTTGCTTTGCCTAAAGGGTTTACAAATTTCTTTAAGGGGTATAGTATGGGTGATGACTCTTAGATCAAAGATCTTAAGGTCATCATAAGACCATGATATGGCATCCTTATACTTGGTTAACAGCTCCTTGGCCTTCTCATTCTCAATTTTAGTGCAAGTTTTTCCAATGTTAACTAGTTGGGGTTGATTTTGGGGTCCAAGATCAACAACATTGTAGTCCTTCCCACTTACCTTGGGAATCTTGGAAACCTCAACTAGCTTATCTTGATCAAATAGCCTCTCTATGGAAATCATTCATTTGGGAATTTTATTGTCATTCATTTGAATGAGTTTACCATCAAATTTGTCCTCCCTAAGTGCATTTTCATCAGTCTCATAAATAATTTGATTCTAAAATGCTCCAGAATTAGTCATGAAATTTAATATCTCTTGATCATCACTGAAGACTTCAAACTAATTTACATTATCAGGGATTGAAGGACTAGGTATCAAATCAATGTTGAAGTTGAAGGAATCTTGGTTGGGCATGAGATTGGCTATAACAGATGCCAACTCATTAGTAGTTTGGTTCTCTTCTCTAAGGATGGAGACAATGTTAAATACATCAAAGGATTAAATTAGATCCTAGACCCTAAAATTATACCTCTTGAGGTATGAGAGTTTTTATTGATATTTTTTTCTCATATGGTTGATTACTAGTTCTAAATCCCCACAGACTAGTATCTCTTTGAATTTATTTTTTTATAGAAAATTGCAAACCTAAGATAAGGGCTTCATATTCAATAATGTTATTGGTGCAAGGGAATTGGAACCTATAGGAAGCATGGTATTTCTTACTATCATGACCATTAAGGATAATACCAACCCCATATCCATCTTTACACCTAACACCATCAAAATGTAGCTTCCATAACCCAAGAATAACATGAGTAATCTTAGGATCACATACCTTTGTAGTCTCTAGGGTGAAAACCCCTAAGTTTGAGTCAATTATGTTGACCCTTTAATTGATAACATTGTACTTAGTGATCATGTGCTTCATCCTTGACTCTCTCTCTCTCAACCCTGATATGGTTTGGAACTCCTTTCTAAGGCAACCATAAATGCAAATAATCTATGGACATGTAGCCATTTAGAGCTTTGGTTCATTCCATACTTAACAAGATTTTATAAACATCAAGAATGTCAACAACTTGGATATCAATAAAATTTTGTACTCTAGGCTCAGAGGCCAATTACATATGAACATTTAGTAATTCCCCAATCACTTTGACTCTAGATTTGTCTAATTGAGTAATAATTATATCAAACTTAATAGGTGTCAAGCCAAGTTATTTGTAAATACCTACTAGCATGATATTGGTGGATGCACCATAATACAATAAATAATTATGTAAATTCTTATTGAACATCTTGACTATAAGCAAGAAAGGAAGAGACTCTACCTTAGCTTTGTGTATAGTCACATTAGCATTATCAACCTTGGGAAGTCTATTGCAATGTGTCGAGCCCATGGGTTCTCAGAGCTTCATTGAAAAGTCATCGGTAGTTTCACATCATTTTATCATCCACCAGGATGAAGCATGAGCCATCAGATCTTGAAAAATGCACAAGCTTTTATCAGTACATATCTATAAAAAAACTTAGGCTAAAATTCTTTTACCTAAGTCTATTTCATATTAATAAATACAAACAGACTTAGGTTAAAGCATTTTATGCTAATTTTTATAAGATTTATACAAAAAGGGGACCAAGATAAATATTTTAAGACAAGGTTTACATTGTATCTAATAAACACAACACATACTTTGGATAATAATACTTACGTTAATCTCTTAGAACATGCCCAAAGGGTGAAAGTGATATAAGGACCAAAATGCTAGATTTTGACATAGGGATTTATTGTATTAATAAACATGATAAAATCTTAGGCTAGAAGCATTTGGGATAAGTTTTATGTCAAAAAGATCCTTTTAAAATAAGACTTAGTATAAGTCTATAGCCTAAAGTTCATGGCATTCAAACAAATGCAATGGGGACCTTAAGATATAGACTTAGACTAAATTCATTTATACATATATTTAGACTTATGAGATCATTTCATTATTTGTAGTTTAAAGATTTCAAGTGTTTGAACATCCTTCAAGGGGTCTTATTAGTTTGCAATGCAATTCATGAGTTTTTTAAACAATATTTTAGATTCTATCTTGGTCTTTAGGCAAAACAATCCATTAGCTTAAGTTTAATGGTATCACAGACATCAAATACATCCTCACAAATGTTAAATGCTGGTCATATGAACGTCAAATTTAAGCTCATGAAGTTCCTAATTTTGATGGGCCTAAACTTGATGGTCATTTAGATGTCAAATACGTCTTTGTGGATGTCAAATAATGGTCATGTGAATGTTCAATTTAAGCTCACCAAATTCCTATGTTATAGTGTGAGAGTGCCATGTGGTAACTCTGTAGGGTTTCCTAAGATCTCAAATTCAATTCACTCGATTTGATTAAAAATCATGATGAAGTGAGATCCACCTGATCATGATCCAAGACCTTATACATGATTTGTTCCTTTTAATATGTGGGACCCTTTGCTTTTAAGTCTCAAATGTGGGAGTTCCACGTGGTAACTCCATGAAGCTTCTTGGCACTTTGACTTTTCAATAATGCTTTCACTCCATCTGATCCTCAATCTTGATGAAGTACGATATGCAGATCATGATCTGAGTGCTTGAACATGATTGGTCCAAAGGACTAAGTGCTTAGTTTTTTAAGATTTTCCTTGCTCCATTGGATCAAAAGGGGTGATGAAGCATGTATCTTTAGAACCTACACAATGCATGATATTTAAATTAGGACCCAAGAAAAAAATAAAAACTTAGGCTAAAGTGTTAAGTCTAAGGTCTCATTCATGTTAATAAACATGAATGGGGCCTTAGAATTAAAACTTTAAGGCTAAAAAGATAATAATAAAGGGGACCAAACCAAAAAATAAAAGGACCTTGTCAATCATGAATGTTAGACTTGGGAGATAAAAACTTAGGCTATAGCTTTGAGACTAAGGTCTTATTTGTATTGATAAATGTGAATGGGGCCTTAGGGTCAAAACTTTAGGTTAAAGTTTTATCAAAGGGGATTATGTTGAAAATAAAAGGATCCTAATAGCATAACCTTAGCCCACATTATAAATACAGGAAACATAGGGGGGGAAATAAAAGGGACCAAGGCGTAATTTTTAGGTTAACATTTGGTTGCATTAAAAAATATGACCAAGCATTAACATAAACATTGGGGCTTAAGTCCAAAACAAGTTTAAAATATTCCTACCAATTTAATCCTACCAAATTTAAATTTGAACCAAGGGTTTATGTCAGGGTTTTAGAACATGAATCTTTGAGCAAGGACTCTATGAAACTTGCATCTTTAAGACATGAAGACCAATTATTAGCAATGTTAGGCAAGCTCAAAGAAAAACATAACTTAGTAAGCCAATCTTATCAAAGTGGATGATATTCAAATTTTAATAATGTTTAAAATAGGCCATGATTTTAGGGTTAAAATTCAAAATATCTCAAGGGTCCCAGTTTTCAAAAAATGGGTATATTGACCTTAACACATTATTTACTTCATATTTAAATTCATGTCATCACTAAAGTTAACCCACTCAAGTATCTTATGTCTAGGTCCAATATTTTGAGACATATATCAAAATAGGTCATTCTTCTTACCAAGTCTGATTATAATTTATATCAAAAAAATCTATCAAAGGGAAAGTTATTGTAGATCAACTGGTTACTACCCCATATATAATTTATTACCCAATACTACTAAATTTTGAGATGAATTTACTTCTTATAATATCAATCATGATATGTGGACCATGCATTTATATGGATATAAATTTGCTATAGGTTCTTGTGATCTAATTTTTTTTGTTTCCCCATAAGGTGAACACATGTATTTCACATTTTGTTTAGGGTTTGCATGCACAAAAAACATAGTGGAATAAGAAGCTTTAATACTCAGCTTGTTAACAACATAAAAGTTACACATCAAATATTTATGTGTACAATGATACATAACTTGTCATAAATAAGGTACTAAATAACTATCAAACTAAGGAAGAGAAGCTCATATCTTATAAATACATGGTCTAATGTCTCATCTTACATTTGTCTTCTTTCTCCATTGAGATCATTTCTCACAAGGATAATCACCATGATGATGCCATGGCTAGTGTTGCATATTTAACTCCAATTTATATTAATGGGGATCATGTAATATTTAATACATAAAAACTACACAATCCTTAGATATATATATATATATATATATATATTATCAATGAATTAAAAATTTTGGTAGTCACATGAAGTTCATATAATCTTGAGTTGTACACCGATATATATAATTACCTCTATAATTATACTTTTATAGAAAATGATATGCAAGAGGATAAAAAGTGGATACAAATACAATCCATGAATTATGTACTCATTTATTGATCCCTTTTTAAATTCTCTTTTGATGGACAATTATTACAATGTTTAAATCAGGTTGAGCTCAAACTGTTATACATGAAGTTCATGATAATGAATGTGGAGGCCACTTTAGTGGTAAAACTATGTTTTCCAAAATCTTAATTCATGGATATAATTATCCAAAAATGGAGAAATAATTTCATGAATATTATAAATTATGTTCGTAATGTCAAAGGAATAGTAATATTAATCATGCTTCATCATATGTGCTACAACCTATTTTCTCTCCATGGCCTTTCTCTCTTTAGGGCTTTGATTTAATTAGAAAAATAAATAAATAATTTTTAGATGGACACATGTTTATTATTAAATGATGTAGAGGAAATAGGGATAAGTCATAAACAACCTCATTATCTAGTTCTCTATCTAACTGATCTCATGAGCATGGTGGTTTGATCTTTAGATGTCATCTTGATCATAATATTTCTCCTTGGATCTTAGATAAATATTTACTTTGATCATTATATACCAAAATATTTTTTTCTTATAGGGTCTCTTCAAATCAATATACCGCTTATTGAATCATTCATATACCTATCTCTGATCCACTTCATTTGCTCTACTCATGAACTTCTTATACTTCTTACCCTAATTCTAGTTACAAAATAGGTCTTTTAGCTTACAATCACCCTTCTAGCTCTCAATGCATTTCAGAAGCTTATGGCCCTTATTTTAGCCTTTATCCCTTTTATTGATCAATATTCAAACTCTCTTAAGAGTATAAAAAACTTTTATGATTACCCTTATCTCTTTTAAACCCTTCATAAAGTTACAAGATCAATTTCATTCTTCTTATCCACATCCTGACCTTTTCTGCCTTCTCAATACCCCTCTTTAGGCCTAATTTAGCCCTATTTTCTCCTCAATTATAGAAATATGTACTATTCCATACCATTCCAACCCAAAACCACTTATATCATATTAATAATGTTAAATATATTTTAACTACAAATTTTTATGTTTTTCAAGGGTCTAATCTCTCAAAAACTACAAAACCCTAGTCCTAGGGTTACACTTGCATACATAGGGCCGAGGCCATTCAAAATTCCCTTTCTTTATTTGTGTAAGGTTTAAAAACGTAAAATTACCTTTTTATGGTCTATTTGGACCTTTTTCACCTCTTTAAATAGGTAGGATCCATTACTTTATCCTTTACCATGTTAAATACCTATTTCCTCAGTTGACTGTGCATGTTGTTAACTGCTTACAATAGGGGTTTAGGCTTTCATGAGTATCAATAACCTTTCTATCATAAAATTTTGATCAACCCAACCACATTATTTCAAAAATTAATTCCCATACTATATAATTAATAAGTTTCTACCTTCTATAGAATAGTACACAATAGGGGTTTTCCTACATGTATAATCCAACAGTATGGTACAATTGACCAAATTTAAGACCCTCCATATCTTATGGTTTTCAACCTCTCATTTCTCAATGAAAACTCTAATATTAATCTTATCTCACTTATCTAAAACAATATACCATGGAGGGAGGAAACAACTTCCACTTTCAGATTCACTGTATTACCTAAAACAGAGCATTGACTGTATGACAAATGATGATCTCTTAGCATAGTTTTATCCCACACATAGAGTACCATATGGTTAATATCAACCAAAAAAAACACCATGACACTAAATTTATTTCACACTCATACTAATCCCTATCTTTGAATCTTTCTCTTTATTTTATGACTGTATAACCAAACCACCTTTATGAAAATAGGGTATGATAGTTATTATAGAACTGATCAACTTCTTGAGAATGAGTATTTGATTCCTTTTTCCCTTTTTCTTATTCAAACAATCATAAATAATCCTCTCATTAATTTTCAAACATTTTATTAATTTTCATTCCATCCACCTAGGATTAGAGCATCCACAATTGGTCTTTGACTGAGAAATAAGGTTATTACCACTTATGGGCTACATACTAAGTTTTTACCTCAATTTAACTCTCAAGACAATACACATAAAGCTCTTTTCCTCCTCAGAGCATATTTTCACTAAAAAATCTTCTTTCATGCATTAAATTTTCAAACATTATAGGCCTTCCCTTGGTGTGACACAGATTATGAATAGGGTATACCAAAAGATTGCATGCTCAGGTTTCTTTTGTTAAGGTGACTATTAATGAACACTTGTCTCTTCTTCTATCTTTCAACTTGTCAAATCTCCTCTTAGAACTATAGGTTATTGGATGTCATTCCCATTTATGTAAAGATATCATTCTTGTCAACTATCTCCTATATGTTGACTATATTCTCTAGTCCCTCCTCAACCCTATAGGTACACATAGAAAGTATGCATTTGAAAGGCTTGATTTCATTAATTTAAAGTAAATACTCAGTCCCTTATTATTGAATGTAATCTTTAAAATTTGAAAACACATACATTATAAGTCTTTTTACATGTAACCTTCAAGTCTCACCCAAAACAATGAGGATACAAATAAAAGTCAATCTTATAAACTTGTAATAGACACAACACAAAGAACAACTTATCTTTATTCTTGATTCAACATTCCTTTATAAAAACACAGTCTATAATGGACTTATACAACTATTCTTGAGAGGATTATTTCATCCCTTCATGGCTCCCTATTTTATATTCTTAGAGCTTATCTTCCACCTCTCACACACCTCTTCCTATGCTATCTAACTTGCCAAAATGACTCCTTCCTTACCATTCCAATGTAGGTGTTTGAAGTTAGTTACACCTACTTCTTGACTCTAACTACCTATACAAGGGTATTATTTTCTTGATTTAGATGACTTGATTAAAGCATTAAACATGAAAATACATCATAATACCTTACTCATGACTTGAATGTACCTCACACACAAACTTATTCACATAACTTCTTGTAACACATGCATTTTACCCCCTTAGACTCAATTTTAATATTTAAAATTTTCAAATTCTTTCATTTAGAGGGAAAAATCCAAACTTCTTCCAAACTCAACCTAGGGATCCTATAGTATTTATACACATGAATGGACCTTGAAAAATGTCCCTTGACACACCTTATTACCCATTATTGACAAACCTCTGACCCGTAAGGATCCAAACATAAAATTTGACAACTTTTGTTGATGCTCCTACATCATTAAAACCACTGAATATTTTTAAAAATGGGTATAATTAATACCCATATCATATAAAATAGCTTGGTATATTTTAAAATCACTATTAACACATATTATCACAATATTTAGCCTACCTTCCATAACTATAATAGACAATGGTTCATATTTGAAGAATAAAAGAGTCAAAATATTGTGTTAAGTTTAAAATGCATCATAATTTATCCACCTCATACTATCCATAGGGAAAATGTCAATAAAAAGTAACTAATACAATAATTAATAAGATATTAAGTAATATTTTTTTCAAAGCATATAGTACAGATTGGCATAATCATATCATCTATGCTCTTTGGGCATATCTCACAAGTGTACGGACAACAACAAAGGCTATATCCTACTCACTTGTTTATGGAACATAAGTTGTCCTTCCTATTGAGATATAAATACCCTCTTTATGAGTATCCTTAAAAGACACTTTTAAAGATAAAAAATTATTGAGAAAAATATTTAGATGAATTGGAAATACATGACAATAAACACATACATTCTCTTGAACATTTAAAAGTTTATCAATCATGTATTAAATGACCATATGGAAATAAAATTTATAATAAATAATTTCAAATTGGTGATCCTATTATTAGTTAAAATTAAAATAATACCAATTTTTATAAGGATAACAAAGGCAATTTAAAACCCAAATGGTTGGGTCTATTTTTAGTCATCGAATGACTCGACACACGAGTTTACTGACTAGCCATGCTCAAAGGTAAACCTATTAAAAATCCAATAAATATCATGCATTTATATTTTTATTATACCTATATAATCAATTTTCATTTCTAATAATTCCAAAATTATAATAAATGTAAAAATTTCAAAAATTCAAAAACATTTTAAAAAATTCAAAAATTCAAAATCAATACCTATAAGCATTTTTCAAATGTTTCTATCTTATTTATTTAAATATGTTATTTGTTATATGTTAGATTAAAAAACATATTTTGATTTTCATTACACATTAATTTTCACGAGGTACTTGAGTGTGATACATGGCATACTTTCACATGGTTTTAATGTTGAGCTTCCCTTTGCACCCAAAAACCTTGTTAAGTTGGGGGCATCTCTTTGTTCTCCATGAATAATTTAACAGGTTGTATTTATACACAACCTTTCTACCATTTTGAACTACAAATCATAAAAATGTTTTGCTACTCAATCATACTATACATGTGTTACATGAACTATATTTATTATTATATTGACATGGATCCACGTGGTAGATGTAGACTAGTTTCATTTACTTTATGATTATTTGTTAAATTATTGTATAATAAGTTATAACTTGCTTTCTTATTGTGTGTGTCCCTTTCCCTTTTATGTTTAAATTATTTCTTGTATGGTATCATTATGTCATTCTTGTGTGGCCCTTTAATTTGTGTGCTTATGCAACATTCACATGTCCCTTGTATGTGGACTTTAGACATTTACATGTGACATAATATATAAATTGTTTGAAATTATATTACAATGCATCTATGTACTTGATTTTTACTATGGTTCCATGATTTATATCATGCATTGATATTACTTATTACATATATTGTGGTGCCATGGTCTATATCATGCATATACTACTTATTTGTCTTAATGATTTATCTCTTTAACATATGTTCAAAATGTAATTCAATGTTACATTATATACTATGATGAAAATATAATTCAAATATTCACATGCTAATACATGATTACATCTTTTAAATGTTACATATTCTTCTTTTGAGATATGGACTTACAAGCTATGTTTCTCATCTCAAAAGGGCCCCATCATAATGGGCTTGTCTTGAAAAGTCATGTCCTCATTAGATTTTTTTAGATTTATGGTAATTTATAGTTTCAAAATTAAATCATGATATAGAACTTTCAAATTATATGAATATGTGATATACATGTAAAATCATTCCTATGGTTACACTTTTTTAAATAGATACAAATGAAAAGTGTCAAAAAGTTACATGTTTCCAATAGTTACAAAGTTGAAATGGAAAATAGCAATTCAGTATAGTACATGGGGAATGATATTAATTCATCTCTATGTTACTACATGGAAATTTAAAAAATTTCAAGTTTCATAGTTTTAAAAGTTACAAAGTTTCAAATAAAATATAGATCTATCTGCAGTAGTGTGATTCATCTTCATGTTGTATGTGGGCCACATTATATTCTACTGATACTCAATGTCTATGTGTTACATCTTAATTTTTTCATTAAACTCAATTTGCTTATTAAACATATATTAATGGGGTTAATGTTGTTTAATTACTATTGTAGCAAACTATTTTCATTTATGTTGATGCATGGACAGACATATAATGAATATTTTGTGTGACTCATTACTTGATTGATAACTATACATGAGTTTCATATGCATGTGGATTATGCTCGTTCAATATTATTGTGCTTTATTAATATTTTTATTGATTATATTATTAAAGGTTAACTACTATTTGCATTTTTTGAGGTGGATGCATGAGAAAATCTACTCTCTAGACAAATATATAGGGAGACTATCATTAGTGAGGGTATTGCAGATGAAAATGTTGGAGGTGTAGAGATTCGACAAGGAACCTTACACACACCACCTAGTACAAATAAATTCATAATATTTTCAATTTAATTATGTTTGGTTACTTTGTGATTGGACATGATTTATTTGGTTTAAATTAGTGTTTAGATGTTACTTTGGTCATGGTTGCAGTTGTTACTATTTTTTATGATTATGATGGGTTGTCATTATAGAATGTTTTAGTTGTATAAGTTCTTTAAATAAATTTACTTATAGTTGAATGCATAACCTCATGTATGCATGTACCTACAAGCATTCAACAAAAAAGTATCACTATAACACACACACACACACATGGCATGTAAATGAATTGCATTGTATATTATTTAACAAAATGATTTTATAATAATTATCTAACCTAAACCTAGATGAAAGTTACTAAGGTGGTACGTAGGGTGACATAGTTGTAAATACCTAAGGGTTAACTAGGTATGAAGCTTTGATTGTTCAAATGTTTAAAGTTTGGACAGGTATTTGAGTTTTTAATAAAAATAATCATTATGTTTATTGACATAATAAGATGTCAACCCTAACTTGGGAGTCGTCATTTGGTTTGTCTTTATTTTTTAAACCATGCAACTCAGAATGGCTAGGGATCAAATACAAGTTGTGAGGAATATTGAGGTGATTGTGTATGAATGTTTGTATGGGATGATTGGAGGTTATTATTTGACTTAACATAGGTTAGTTAGTCGACTGTGTTTAAATGATTATGTGTTGACTATGTATAAATGATTATTTTTCAACTGTGTGTTATTTTAATCTATTACCAAACCATAGGATTAAATTTATTTTATATTAGATATATACAAATGTTATAATAGTATAAGGTTACAGGGTTGGTATACATAATATGATCGAGTCAATATAGACCACATATAGTTGTATAAAATGATTAGCTTATTAATTATGATAAGTTTTTTTAATAAAGATGTTATTATTGTGTAGTCTAATGATTATATGTAGAGTAACATAAACATCTATTCAATGGATTGGATGAGTAATATAATATTTACTATAGGTCACATCATCTTGAACATATATACATAGATGAGTATGAAGATAGGATTATGTAATATTAGTTGAATTATTTCTTTAAGATAATTGGTTGTGTGTGTTATGGATATATGAATGATGGAAAGATGTTTGCTAGACTGTATTAAATGTTTGGATCATATTAGTTTAAACATTTGAAAAATGATTAAATTTGAACTATTTTGAGGTCATGGATGTTTAATTTGGGGGTTAAAATTTTGTCGAATGATCTCAATAAGTCTATGTACCATATGATACATAACATAATATTTCATATTTTGTGTTTGTGTTTTAATGCATTTAATTTGGGTTTTAAGTGTTGTATGGTGTTAATGTGATTTATATATTAATCTTAAATTGAGTTAATGTTTCTTAATTAGAGAACTTAAGATACATAAATAAAATTGAAACATATATAAATATGTATATATGTAATTATGGATTATACGTAAAGATAATATAATATTCTTTATGAATAATTCATAAAAATACGTATACATATAGATATACATACATACATACATAAGAAATACTTACAAATTATACACAGATATATATATATATATATATATATATATATATATATATATATATATATATATATATATATATATAGAGAGAGAGAGAGAGAGAGAGATGATCATTTATATGTATATATCATGCCATTAGGAAACCAGTGGCTAAGGGTTTTAAATATATATAAATATAAGTGGACATATTTAATATATATGTGTATGCGGCGAATTTTGTATGTAAGTAGATGTTTGTTTATAATGAATAAATATATTCATATACAAACTAGGATGTATATTATTAATTTATAATATGTTGATTCAATTATAAATTACAAGGAAAATGATTAATTACTGACTAGAACAAATAAAAATAGTGATTACTATTATTTGTTGGTTAGCTTAGGATTTATTGTAAATTTTTTGAATTATATTTTTTTTTATAATACTTATGAAAAGGAGTGTTGATATGAAATTGGTAAATACTTAAATATTATGAATATGATTAGAAAACAATTTATTTGTAAATATTTCCTTATTGAAAATGGACTTTGGGCTGTATTGGAACTTAGGAAATATTTTAGCATATAAGTTATTATTATTTAGCATGTAATTATTTATAGTTATTTCTTGTATTTAATTACTGTCGTATTAATACTAAATCTATATGAGATATCCATGGAAATATTGTATATGAATTATTTAGTAATTATGGAATTAATGACATTAAGGAAATAGTATTGTGAGAAGGTTCTCATCCATTTATTTAGAGTCATTAATACATGGATTAAATGAAATATGATTGAGTATATGTGTGGATATGATTGATCTATTAGATCATTAAATTATATGATTTTTTTTCCAAAGTAATATTTATTGTTAAATATTATCATTTCACCTATTTGATTTATATTCATTTATGCATGATGTCATGTTAGAACATAATTATTTATGATATGCTACATGTATTTAAAATATTACAACACATGGGTTCTAGTTGACATATTTATACCTGCACTGTTATCATTTTATCATTTATGAAGGGAGGTCCATTCCCTAGTTGGGAAATTGTGTGGAGGATCTATGGTCCGTGGTTAGTGTGGAAAAGCACTCTGATGATGCTCTCCCTTTCTTCTAGCAGTTAGCTTATAAAGAATTTTACTCATGATTATATTTTATATACAAATGATGAGGTTGTGGATACCTGTTAGTTTCATGGAACAATGTATTTATTTATATTCACTATGATGCTAAAAATTTGTATTCTTTTACTTTGATAAACAACATTTGGCTACTCTTATTGTATAAACTTTCAACTATTGGTTGAGTTATTATTTAGAAGATATACTTTTTCAATAGATTAAATTTATAATTCTTTTGAATGTGTTAATTTGATAATTATCAAAATGAATCATAATTAGTTAATTTTACAAGATGCATTTAGTTAAATCTCAATTAACTTAAATAAGACTAATCTGGATTGGATTGTTAAATTTAAAAAAATTACCATTTTCAAGTTAGACGCAGCGGGGTTCTAACATTGTGGTATCAGAGCTGAGGCTCAGACTTTAGGACTTAATGAGTATGATAATGTATTTTTATTATCCTGTTAATAAAAAAAGAGAATGGTGCATGGTAGACTTGGAATTGAAGGTAATTAAAACACTAATACTCCAATAGATCCAAACCAATTTACCATAGAGCAAAATGCAAAATTATATCGAATTCTCATATCCATGCACAAAACTAGGGACCAAATCATGGCCTTAGAGCATGAAATATATGGGCATGTTGAGGAAGTCAATCAGGAAGAGCTTGAAGAGCACCATATTCATCAAGAATATTAACAAGAGGCTCAATAAGAGCATAGGCATGATGAGGTACCATAGGATATGAGGGATTGTATAGATGTAAAACTTACACAAGGCATTAATAAAGTTAATCCTCCTAATTTCAATGGAATTGTGTTATGTAATGGTGTTGAAGCTTGGTTGAAAGAAATGGAAAATTACTTTGAGATTTATAATTACTCATAAGTCACTAAGGTAGTTTGGGGGGAATATCAGCTTGTTGGAAAAATAACAACATAGTGGAAAAATAAGAAGCTCAAGATGAACCTTAACTCCACTACCACCACATGGGAGCAATTCATGGTTTTCTTTAAATCATGGTGGTTTCCCCAATTGTATTTTGACCAAAAGTTGACAATTTTTTAGAATATGAATCAAGTAGATATTTTAGTGAATGAATACTAGGAATAATTCACTAAGCTCCTAAAATATGTTCCTCAATATCAATTAGATGAAAGGTTTCACATTTAAAAGTTCATTATGAGATTAAAACCCCAAATTGGGTGTGAGGTAGTTGTTCACATGCCATCTACAATGGATTGGGTATTTGAGAAAGGAGTTATTTAGGAGTCAAAAATGAAGTCTCTTACTCAATTCATATAAGTTTAAGAATTTTGGAGGTTCCAAACCCATTCTTAAAAAGAAGAACTAGAAAAAGAACAAAAAATTCAAGAATCACTTTAGGAATCAGAATGCTTTCAGTAACTTCTCAGGTAGTAAGAAATCAAAAGGTGGATTCAAGTCTAGTTTCAAGGGGAACCAATAGTAAGAAAAGTAAGGACCACCTGGAGGATGTTTAATTTTTGGAGGTGATCACTATGTAAAGGAGTGTACTTAAGGAAATTTTGAAGGTAAATCTAAGGGTACTACACAACAAGGAACCTTTCAACAAGGAATCTATATGATTGTTAACAATCATCAAGATGATTTTTAAGTCTCACCTGTTGAGGCTTCAGGTAATATTTTTGGTCAAATTATTTCCATTTTGATTGATACATGAGCTAAATAATAATTTATTTCTCTATGAATGCTTTCTAAGTTGTCTAGAAAAGTTGGTTTAATGGTAAATGCATGGTCCATACAATATGGGAATGAAGGTAAGGTCAAAGTTTATAAGTGTTTAGTGGAAGCTAAGATTGAATTACTTGAATTCACCACAATAGTAGATATTTATGAAACACCATTAGGGTCATATGATGTAATCCTAGGATTAAATTGGCTTGCTAAGCATAAAGCTAAAGTAGATTTCTATCTTAAAAAGATAGAATATCAAGATGATTTTAGAAATTAGACTCAGATTTAGGGTGAGAAAAGAGAGTTTAAATTTAGGCATATTTTTACAATTCAATTTAATAAGGCTCATAAAAAAAATTCAGACATTTTTTATTAAAATAAATGAAATGGAGGAATCAAATGAATAATCCATTGAAGATATAGGCATATAAAATGCAAAAATTAGTAACTTGAGTGTGGTTAATGACACTCAACCCATAGGTCCCTCATGCTTGCTTTCATGACCCTTATAGGCATCATTTTCACTAATTCCTAATTATTCATAGCCTTTTAGACCTAACCCCAACTGAGCTAGAATCTTCTTTCCATGACAGATCAATCCTCCCATGTCCTATCTCCTCAATACAATAACATTATACTAGGACTATAGCATCAGTGCCCTCCTATATACTTTCGATGCTCCTATCCAAATAAAATTTTAGCCCCAATGATCATTTCATTTTGGTTCCCATCCTTCGCCTTGTTGGCTTAACATGAACACATTCAACCCATGACCAATAGATCCCTATAAAATCTCATTCAAATATCATTTGGAAAGGGTTGATAATTATCACTAAGTAAGCAATAATACAAGAAAGACTACTCAAACAATCTTCCCTATTTTTTGCATACAACCAGCCAATACACTTACAAGCTTATTCAAATCCTTACACTAATCCCTAGCCACCTCAATTACATCTAGTTTATCATTCCTCATCTTCATACACATAATTACATAAATCACATCAAGTGGGAGAACTATTTATGGATTGATCTCTCTTCAGAGTATTGGTATGTAGGTAACATATCCATACAAGAGGTGTGGATGCATATTTAGTGAATCTTACAAACATTAAAACCCCCCCTTTATTTATTTAAACTAGTCAATGCATAATTAATTATAGGGTTTGAAGATAAAATATTCTCTATAGGGAGCTATACAGACTTTCAATTGTCAAAACTTCATAGATAGGGTCAAACAAACCTAGCAAACAAAACTTAGAAATCTCAAATCCTCACGATAATAGTGACAGAGGTAGTAGACTACAACACTGGTGCCCCTCCTATCCAATTTTGATTCTCCTATTCAATCACAAACTAAAGTTCAAATCTTAGTCTATGATAGTTTCCCACTTTTTTACAGTGAATTCCAACCTCTATGTCAGCCAGATCAACTATTTTCTAGTTAAGTCTTGTTTTCTTTCCCTTATTAATATTTTTAACAAAGATCAAATTGCTATCAAAATTTACAAATTAGTAGATTAATAATTTCACATTAATTTACTAATTTTACTACTCATACCCTTTAACTAAATTAGGAATAATACACTAATATTCCCAAAATTGTTAAAACATTTGGTGAACCTAACTTATTTTGTTTGCACATAAAAACCCTAGGGTAAATTTCCTATTGATTTTTCCTACATTTTTTTAATTTTTTACCTGCATAATTAAATCATAAATTAAAATTAAATTTTAAAATTTCATAATAATTTTAAAATAATTTTCTTTCAAACCCTATTGCCCATACTAGGTCCCAATATTTTCCCAATAATTTTCCAATAAAATTCTGACTTTTTACTAGCATATTAAAATCAAAAATTCACTTCAAATTTAAAAATTCAAAAATATTTATTTTTTAAAACCCTAGTTGCATATACTAGGTCTCTCTAAATCACAAAGTTTCCAATAAATTTTTGATTTTTT